>CM026391.1:13287802-13419860 GCA_014843695.1 Archivesica marissinica
TTTATAGGCATGGACAGACAACAAGACAGATCCCAGGTGCTCTAAGCAATGCTTTATAGGCATGGAGAGACAACAAGACAGATCCCAGGTGCTCTAAGCAATGCTTTATAGGCATGGAGAGACAACAAGACAGATCCCAGGTGCTCTAAGCAATGCTTTATAGGCATGGACAGACAACAAGACAGATCCCAGGTGCTCTAAGCAATGCTTTATAGGCATGGACAGACAACAAGACAGATCCCAGGTGCTCTAAGCAATGCTTTATAGGCATGGACAGACAACAAGACAGATCCCAGGTGCTCTAAGCAATGCTTTATAGGCATGGAGAGACAACAAGACAGATCCCAGGTGCTCTAAGCAATGCTTTATAGGCATGGACAGACAACAAGACAGATCCCAGGTGCTCTAAGCAATGCTTTATAGGCATGGACAGACAACAAGACAGATCCCAGGTGCTCTAAGCAATGCTTTATAGGCATGGACAGACAACAAGACAGATCCCAGGTGCTCTAAGCAATGCTTTATAGGCATGGACAGACAACAAGACAGATCCCAGGTGCTCTAAGCAATACTTTATAGGCATGGACAGACAACAAGACAGATCCCAGGTGCTCTAAGCAATACTTTATAGGCATGGACAGACAACAAGACAGATCCCAGGTGCTCTAAGCAAACTTTATAGGCATGGACAGACAACAAGACAGATCCCAGGTGCTCTAAGCAATGCTTTATAGGCATGGACAGACAACAAGACAGATCCCAGGTGCTCTAAGCAATGCTTTATAGGCATGGACAACAAGACAGATCCCAGGTGCTCTAAGCAATACTTTATAGGCATGGACAGACAACAAGACAGATCCCAGGTGCTCTAAGCAATGCTTTATAGGCATGGACAGACAACAAGACAGATCCCAGGTGCTCTAAGCAATACTTTATAGGCATGGACAGGCAACAAGACAGATCCCAGGTGCTCTAAGCAATGCTTTATAGGCATGGACAGACAACAAGACAGATCCCAGGTGCTCTAAGCAATACTTTATAGTGGGTGTGTTGTTTTTGGCATGGACAGACAACAAGACAGATCCCAGGTGCTCTAAGCAATGCTTTATAGGCATGGACAGACAACAAGACAGATCCCAGGTGCTCTAAGCAATGCTTTATAGGCATGGACAGACAACAAGACAGATCCCAGGTGCTCTAAGCAATGCTTTATAGGCATGGACAGACAACAAGACAGATCCCAGGTGCTCTAAGCAATACTTTATAGGCATGGACAGACAACAAGACAGATCCCAGGTGCTCTAAGCAATGCTTTATAGGCATGGACAGACAACAAGACAGATCCCAGGTGCTCTAAGCAATACTTTATAGGCATGGACAGACAACAAGACAGATCCCAGGTGCTCTAAGCAATGCTTTATAGGCATGGACAGACAACAAGACAGATCCCAGGTGCTCTAAGCAATACTTTATAGGCATGGACAGACAACAAGACAGATCCCAGGTGCTCTAAGCAATGCTTTATAGGCATGGACAGACAACAAGACAGATCCCAGGTGCTCTAAGCAATGCTTTATAGGCATGGACAGACAACAAGACAGATCCCAGGTGCTCTAAGCAATGCTTTATAGGCATGGACAGACAACAAGACAGATCCCAGGTGCTCTAAGCAATACTTTATAGGCATGGACAGACAACAAGACAGATCCCAGGTGCTCTAAGCAATACTTTATAGGCATGGACAGACAACAAGACAGATCCCAGGTGCTCTAAGCAATACTTTATAGGCATGGACAGACAACAAGACAGATCCCAGGTGCTCTAAGCAATACTTTATAGGCATGGACAGACAACAAGACAGATCCCAGGTGCTCTAAGCAATACTTTATAGGCATGGACAGACAACAAGACAGATCCCAGGTGCTCTAAGCAATGCTTTATAGGCATGGACAGACAAGACAGATCCCGGTGTTGTTTTTGGTGGGCAAGACAGATCCCAGGTGCTCTAAGCAATACTTTATAGGCATGGACAACAAGACAGATCCCAGGTGCTCTAAGCAATGCTTTATAGGCATGGACAGACAAGACAGATCCCAGGTGCTCTAAGCAATACTTTATAGGCATGGACAGACAAGACAGATCCCAGGTGCTCTAAGCAATACTTTATAGGCATGGACAGACAAGACAGATCCCAGGTGCTCTAAGCAATGCTTTATAGGCATGGACAGACAAGACAGATCCCAGGTGCTCTAAGCAATACTTTATAGGCATGGACAGACAAGACAGATCCCAGGTGCTCTAAGCAATGCTTTATAGGCATGGACAGACAAGACAGATCCCAGGTGCTCTAAGCAATGCTTTATAGGCATGGACAGACAAGACAGATCCCAGGTGCTCTAAGCAATGCTTTATAGGCATGGACAGACAACAAGACAGATCCCAGGTGCTCTAAGCAATGCTTTATAGGCATGGACAGACAACAAGACAGATCCCAGGACAAGCACTCTGAAGAAATTACCTTAAAGAATTTGATGATACTATAGTTGAAAAAAAGTTTAAACTTTATTTATTTTACAATGATCGCGAAACAAGCTTCAACTTATATTAATCACTTTCGTTGGAGTGGATGAAAGCATATAAAATTATGTGGTCATTCGTGTGGAAAGAAACTGTAGGTGGCATTGAAGTTAAAGGCAGGTGACTTGGAGTCATCGACAATTTGCATAAAGTGTCAATGCAATGACTCGAGTACTTTTAATAGATAGTCAACTAGCCACAAAACATGAACAGTTTTCCGGGCGTAAAAGTGAGCATATGTTTGTGTAAATGTCATACTCCTGTTGCAATACATACACAATGTACACCATTTGTATTTGTTACAAATCCAGTATTTATTTTCAAGATTTGCAGTAATGAGATCTTTCCTTTTGAACAATTTTAATGTATACATATGTACTTGCACAATGGTATGTATATGTATGTATGTTCCTTTAATGTCAAACCGCTTGCGGGGACCTAGACATGTTTTCCTGGGCAGATTTAGCCGACCTAAGCGATTAACCAGTACTAAGCAATGTGTGTGAGGTGCCTTGCTCAATGGCACTACATACATGGCCTGGCCGAGTATCGAACCCGGGACCGTTCGATTCCAAATCCGACGCTCTACCACTGGACCACGGACGCCACATGGTGAAAAGTATATACAGTCATACGTGTGTTAAGCAGCCACTCTTGGAAATGGCTGTTGCTAATGTTGTAAAAACTTGTAGACCAATCCTATGCACTTCGAAAAAATGCATATGGAGATTTTCGTGGTTTTTATGTACAGTCACACCTGTGCTAAAGGCCACCTCCGAATAAAGGCCGCATATGAAAAACCTGTCTCTAAAGACCACCATTTTTCTCTCCCGTCGAGCCATTTTCAATGCATTTTAACCCTCTATTGAGAGGCCATCTGCCAACAAAGGCCACTTTTTGACTTTCCCAAAGGTGGCCTTTATAGACAGGTTTGACTGTATGTTCGAAATTTGACAGTAATGATATTGCGATATGTAATTGTAACTTGTGATATCCTCATTGTGAAAACAAAGTTGCAATCAAATATTATTAAAATAAGGTGGCTGCTTAACCCATTTCCTTCTGGATACCGTTAATACAGTATTTGCAAAGAACATAGAGCCAGATCAACCGCCACAGAACATGCCGTCTGATCAGGCTCTATGCTGTTTGCTATTCAAATGATCTTGCTAAGACACTTGGCTATGTAGCAAACAACATAGATCCTGATCAGCATGCAGCGTTACGCTGTGGCTGATCTGGATCTATGTTGTTTGCAAAAGCCTTTAAATGTATCCAGAATGAAAAGGGTTAATAGAGGTCAAATTTATGGTAGAACATATTGGGAATCTGGAAACTGGCTGCTTTTACAGGTTGGCTGTTTAATGGAGGCAGCTAACACAGGTTTGACTATAATCTTAATTTGAATGGGACAGACTTTGTTTTCGTTGGTCTCTGGTCATATATCAATTTCTCCTTAGATTATCAGCAATGAAATGAATATGCGTAGATCACATTAAATGTTAGTTTATACAAATTTATTTTAGCTCGATTGTGAAACAAGTTCTTACAACTCTCGAGACCTCATTCCTGATGGAATCCATCGCCACGAGGGAGAGAGATGGCACAAGCGTAACGGCTCCAGTGGGGCTCAAACTGGGCCTTTAGCACCTGAAGCAAACGTGCTACCACGGCGCTATCACGACTTTCACAACATTAAATGTTAGCATGTTTGATTAAAATTGCTGGCATAAATGACAGGACGCTGGTAAACCTGTCAATTTTGTTCCTTTGAACACAAATATGAGATAGACAGAGTAAGGACACTTCACTCAAATATTTCACTTTGTGATGTGGAGCATACAAAAACTAACCATGGTATTAGTGATGGCCACGAAAAACAATTTTACTATTCGAATATTCAGTTGGGAAGGTATTCGAACATTCGAATATTCGATCGAATTCTATCAAAAACTCAAAAGATCGGACAGGTGGTTTTCTCCGGGTACTCCGGTTTCCTCCCACACAAATTACCACATATACGCTTTCATCCGCCGACGAGAGTGATTAATATAAGTTGTTAAAACTTGCTTCGCAATTGTTGTAAAATAAATAAAGTTTTAAAAAAAAAACTCAAAATCACTCAAATTGGCATTTTTGAGGACAATATAACAAAAATCGTACTTTAAATAGTATTTTTTGGTAATATTGAGCAGTTAATTAAAAATTTAAGATAGATAGGGATGGTTGTTGTTGTAAAGTGTCTGTAATATTTCACAGGAATTTTCTCGTTTCAACAGTTTTGACATCATAATTAAACACTACCTACCTTAGCACCTACTGTAATTATCCGATTACATGGCAGAGTGTCAATTAACATGGTTTATTCACACATCCTGGGGCGATTTATTTTGTATTGGACTGTTTTATGATGGTTTCAAAAGAAAATCTGACAGTTTATTTCATAATTGAGCGAATGTTCGAATATTCGATGCCATCCTTAGACGGTGTCCTTAGATAGGTATTAATAAATATTGCACAAGGCAATGGCCAACATAAAAGCAGAATCCAGGACGAAAATGATAGTTCTTATTTTTCAATTAGTGACGCTAAAACTGTGTCTGGAAGGATTACAGCTTTCTAAGTGTTTTCTGAACAAAATAAAATTCATGTTACTGATGAGTCTGCCGGATTATAGGGAATAAATATTACATCTATCAGCGTTTGATATAAAGTGTCGGATTTGGAATCGAACGGTCCCGGGTTTGATACTCGGACAGCACGTATGTAGTGTCATTGAACAAGCAAGGCGCCTCACACACATTGCTTAGTACTGGTTAACCCATTTCATTCTGGATACATTTAAAGGTTTTTGCAAACAACATAGATCCAGATCAGCTGCAGCGTGATGCTGCATGCTGATCAGGATCTATTTTATTTGCTACATAGCCAAGTGTCTTAGCAAGATCATCTGAAAAGCAAACAGCATAGAGCCTGATCAGACGGCACATTCCATGGCGGCCGATCTGGCTCTATGTTCTTTGCAAATACTGTTTGAACGGTATCCAGAATGAAATGGGTTAACCACTTAGGTCGGCTAAGCCTGCCCAGGAAAACATGTCTAGGTCTCCGAGAGGGGTTTGACATTAATGGAACATACATACAAGTGATTTCAGTGCTTTTATGCTTTCTAATGAATGAGTGAGTTTTCTCAGTGAAAGAACATGTTATCTTTCACTGTGGAAGATGGTATTTTCTCTCAATGCTTGAATTTCGTATTCCTGCACGTTTTTCTGTATTTTAGCTATTTACTGACAATCATTTATTTATCTATATTTCGGGTTTTACGCCTGCATCAGCACCATTTTGGGCTATATCGCCGGCAGGCAGTTTACCTAACAACACCTTTCCTGGGCAGGCTCCAGCGGTTAACCAGTAACTTGGGTGCACCAACCTCCGTAAGAAACTGCCAACTTTTTCATATAAATGAGACACGGCCTGAGCGGGGCTCGAACCCGTGACCATCAGTGATGATAGGTTACAGTGGTATACAAGTCAGCGACCGTAACCACTCGACCACGGAGGCGGACTTCTGACAATCATGAACAGTTAATAACAAAGTACTATATCCTAATGGATTTGCTTTGTCTGTATCTTTTAACCCTTTCAACCCCAAGTAACTGACATGGATTGGTGCATGCTATTTTTAGATCAATAAATTAATAAGAAAATTACCTTTGGACCAGTTCATTTATCAAAATGGGTAATTTTATCTAAAAATAGTAATAATTATTACTGGCAAAAAAGTGCAGATCCTGATGAGACGGCTCGTCACGAGCCGGCTCATCTGGATCTACACTTTTCATAAGCCTATTTAGAGGCCTGTGGGGTTGAAAGGGTTAAATAATCACAGCAAACAGAAAGAAACTTGAAAATTATACCGGAACTATTTTTTAATGCGAACATTCACACTAACATAAGTGGTTGTGCGGTTATGTATTGTAGTGAAATGAGGCTCCCGACAGGGCAGTTAAAATGAATAAAATTTGATAAATATTATATTAGCCAAAATTTTTGGAAATCATAAAAGAAAAATAACATTTGTGTTTATTAGTGTAAGATAGGAATTTATTTCATCGTGTGATCGCCGAAATTTGTATTTCCTCGAGTGGCGTTATTTCGGTGATAACTCGATGAAATAAATAACGTTTATATAATTATATTGATGCATTTTTGCAACGTTCTCTGACTAATAGGGACGGCAACAAGTAGCAATTTTGATAATCAAGTACTTAAACACATTTCCAATCGAGTACTCGAGTACTTGGAAATGATCATTTGATTCGTGGCTAGATGTACATTGTAGTGTAATACATACATATGCTTGCTTTAATTTCAGATATTTATTGTATGCTTGCTTTAATTTCAGATATTTTTGCATTAATGGTATTGTATGCTTGCTTTAATTTCAGATATTTGGTAAGTATTTCGGATGAGGCATGTATTTCGGACTCTTAATTTATCTGATTATGGTGATACAAAAATTGCATTGCAATTAAGCTATAAACTTGGACAAAATGAAATCCATTTATTGACAAAATTATTTAAGCAAACAGTCAAATTAACAGTTTACTGTCAAACGGGTAGGTACGACCTTTGTTTGGTCAACTCCATCTTTCCACGATTCTATTTTCATCCTCTTAAGCAACACCCAGACAAATGATATAAGCAACACAAAAACACCTGTTAAATCTGTCAATCTGTTTTGTTAAATCTGTCAAACTGTTTTGTTAAATCTGTCAATCTGTTTTGTTAAATCTGTCAAACTGTTTTGTTAGATCTGTCAAACTGTTTTGTTAAATCTGTCAAACTGTTTAATCCCTGTTTATATAATTATGTATTCCTTCAATAAACAAGTATTTTCACATTTACAGACGGATCTATTGTCCAGTGGTAACAACGCTGGACTGGTAATCCAGGGATCGCAGGTTCAAGCCCTTGTCTGACCCTAATAAAATTAACAGTCTTTCGGATGGGACTTTAAACCGGGGTCTCGTTTGGGGGTGCTGTACACTGTGTACATCGTGCACGTAAAAGAACCAGAGGAGACTCTTGAATGGGTCTCTGTCTGTATCATTGCACTATTCTCCAAAAATCTAAAATGACTAATATCTTCAGGAGGCATCGCTCATATGGGCAACCGGTAGCGACGATAAATAAACATAAAACACACACACGGTGTGTGTAGAATATCAAGCCCTTGGGTGGTCCCGGATTAAGATAATTATTGTTTATTGAAAGGAACAATTTGCGATGTTTTACTGCAGATGACATGAGCACACTTGCTTCTCACCAATGCAACCCGGGTTCGATCCTCAGACTGGGAAGTATGTAAGATAGTAGGGTGGATGCCAGATAGGACATGTGGGTTTTCTTACACATACAGTCAAACCTGTGTTAAACAGCCAGCCAAGGGAATCACAGAAAGTGACTGCTTAGCACAGGTGGCTTAATGGCGGTCAAATGTATAATAAAACAACTGATTTGAAATCTGGAAACTGGCTGTTTAATATAGGTTGGCTGCTTAATAGAGGTAACCACTAACACAGGTTTGACTGTACACGCTTTCATCCGCACTAACGATAGTGATTTAATATAAGTTATTGAAAGCTTGTTTCGCAATCATTGTAAAATAAATAAAGTTGATATATAAAAAAAAGATGAGCCGTCTCATCAGGATTTGAACTTTTTGCCAGTAATATTACCATACCGTATTTAGACAAAATGACCCTTTTTGATAAATGAACTTAATTTATTGGTCTAAAAATATCATGCACCAGTCCATGTCAGTCACTTGATGTTGAATGGGTTGAAATTGACTGGCAAAATCATATCAGGGATTTTCTCCCAATGCTAATGAAATTCGCAATATACTACACCCATATGAAAGGCTGGTTTTGTCCTGGTTATGATGTGCTATGGGACATCCTGACACTCACTGTATAAATACAAGCCTTTCTATGTAAATTATAACCCACAATGGTTCTCTGCTTAATTGAATTCTATGCAGAAACTGTTCCTATGGGAACCATTCTATCACCATTACCATCTTCTCCCTTCTCTTAATATGCAATGTACTGTAGCACTGATCACTTAAACCAAACAAATTCATGGGACGTTATTCCTATATAAATTGCTTTTCATTTGCATGTACTAAAATCACAATTTTTATTATCACTACAATATGTGTGTGTGTGTGTGTCGATATTCATATTGAATGCTTTAACCAACTCTTTCTGCAGTCTAATTTTGCAATGTCGTTTTAACGGATTTAACAATATTATTTTCAGGGCTCATTCTAGAGGGCGACACTTAGGACCCTGACTTCGCCCACTGGGGACACCACTTCTCCCTAAAAAAACCTTTTTGAAAGACAAAATATTATTCAATAAGACAAGGGTACCTTTGGCCATTGAAAAGCACTCCTTCTATTCGAATATTGTATTTAATGGTCATATTGTGTATTTTAACCCTATTATGTTGAAATTTATTAAATAATACCATCAGATGACGCAATCGTGCTAGCTATAGTAACAGCTTTCTAGAGTGGTGCTAGCTATAGTAACAGCTTTCTAGAGTGGTGCTAGCTATAGGTACAGCTTTCTAGAGTGGTGCTAGCTATAGCAACAGCTTTCTAGAGTGGTGCTAGCTATAGTAACAGCTTTCTAGAGTGGTGCTAGCTATAGTAACATCTTTCTAGAGTGGTGCTAGCTATAGTAACAGCTTTCTAGAGTGGTGCTAGCTATAGTAACAGCTTTCTAGAGTGGTGCTAGCTATAGTAACAGCTTTCTAGAGTGGTGCTAGCTATAGGTACAGCTTTCTAGAGTGGTGCTAGCTATAGTAACAGCTTTCTAGAGTGGTGCTAGCTATAGTAACAGCTTTCTAGAGTGGTGCTAGCTATAGGTACAGCTTTCTAGAGTGGTGCTAGCTATAGTAACAGCTTTCTAGATTGGTGCTAGCTATAGTAACAGCTTTCTAGAGTGGTGCTAGCTATAGTAACAGCTTTCTAGAGTGGTGCTAGCTATAGTAACAGCTTTCTAGAGTGGTGCTAGCTATAGGTACAGCTTTCTAGAGTGGTGCTAGCTATAGCAACAGCTTTCTAGAGTGGTGCTAGCTATAGTAACAGCTTTCTAGAGTGGTGCTAGCTATAGTAACAGCTTTCTAGAGTGGTGCTAGCTATAGGTACAGCTTTCTAGAGTGGTGCTAGCTATAGTAACAGCTTTCTAGAGTGGTGCTAGCTATAGTAACAGCTTTCTAGAGTGGTGCTAGCTATAGCAACAGCTTTCTAGAGTGGTGCTAGCTATAGTAACAGCTTTCTAGAGTGGTGCTAGCTATAGTAACAGCTTTCTAGAGTGGTGCTAGCTATAGGTACAGCTTTCTAGAGTGGTGCTAGCTATAGTAACAGCTTTCTAGAGTGGTGCTAGCTATAGTAACAGCTTTCTAGAGTGGTGCTAGCTATAGTAACAGCTTTCTAGAGTGGTGCTAGCTATAGTAACAGTTTTTCTAGAGTGGTGCTAGCTATAGGTACAGCTTTCTAGAGTGGTGCTAGCTATAGCAACAGCTTTCTAGAGTGGTGCTAGCTATAGTAACAGCTTTCTAGAGTGGTGCTAGCTATAGTAACAGCTTTCTAGAGTGGTGCTAGCTATAGTAACAGCTTTCTAGAGTGGTGCTAGCTATAGTAACAGCTTTCTAGAGTGGTGCTAGCTATAGGTTTTGGTGGTGTGTTGTACAGCTTTCTAGAGTGGTGCTAGCTATAGTAACAGCTTTCTAGAGTGGTGCTAGCTATAGTAACAGCTTTCTAGAGTGGTGCTAGCTATAGCAACAGCTTTCTAGAGTGGTGCTAGCTATAGTAACAGCTTTCTAGAGTGGTGCTAGCTATAGGTACAGCTTTCTAGAGTGGTGCTAGCTATAGGTACAGCTTTCTAGAGTGGTGCTAGCTATAGTAACAGCTTTCTAGAGTGGTGCTAGCTATAGTAACAGCTTTCTAGAGTGGTGCTAGCTATAGTAACAGCTTTCTAGAGTGGTGCTAGCTATAGTAACAGCTTTCTAGAGTGGTGCTAGCTATATTAACAGCTTTCTAGAGTGGTGCTAGCTATAGTAACAGCTTTCTAGAGTGGTGCTAGCTATAGTAACAGCTTTCTAGAGTGGTGCTAGCTATAGGTACAGCTTTCTAGAGTGGTGCTAGCTATAGGTACAGCTTTCTAGAGTGGTGCTAGCTATAGTAACAGCTTTCTAGAGTGGTGCTAGCTATAGGTACAGCTTTCTAGGGTGGTGCTAGCTATAGTAACAGCTTTCTAGAGTGGTGCTAGCTATATTAACAGCTTTCTAGAGTGGTGCTAGCTATAGTAACAGCTTTCTAGAGTGGTGCTAGCTATAGTAACAGCTTTCTAGAGTGGTGCTAGCTATAGGTACAGCTTTCTAGAGTGGTGCTAGCTATAGGTACAGCTTTCTAGAGTGGTGCTAGCTATAGTAACAGCTTTCTAGAGTGGTGCTAGCTATAGTAACATCTTTCTAGAGTGGTGCTAGCTATAGTAACATCTTTCTAGAGTGGTGCTAGCTATAGGTACAGCTTTCTAGAGTGGTGCTAGCTATAGTAACAGCTTTCTAGAGTGGTGCTAGCTATAGTAACAGCTTTCTAGAGTGGTGCTAGCTATAGTAACAGCTTTCTAGAGTGGTGCTAGCTATAGGTACAGCTTTCTAGAGTGGTGCTAGCTATAGTAACAGCTTTCTATGTTCTGTACATCTCACAATTTTTGTTCACAACATATCAGTTTTTGGAATTTTCTTTGTAAAAGGGAGACAAATACTAAAATCATCGTATGATTATGATTATTATTATTATATAGCTATAAGACAAATGTATCATGGGCGTACTGATTTTCGGATCTCTAACATTTGTCAATGGATAACTTGTATAGTCGGTCTCTTTTATAGCAGATGAAATCAATATTACTATGTAAAGTGATCATTCTTGCATTTAATGCGATTGACTAAACTCAGATTGCATTACATATTTTCATGTAAATCTACAATTTCACTCACATGCCAATTTAACATGGCGTCTAAAAGAGGACCTATTTTTATCTTCCACTAATCCAATTTCATGTAATAGAAGAAATGTGTTTTCCAGCATTTCTATATGACTGGCATGTGACCTTGCAAAGTAATCCATGAGGCTTCCACAATTACAAAAACAAATATTTCTTTAAATATACCATTAAGTGATTTTTATAGTACACGAAATGTGGCGCCGTTATTTGTTTTTTGTTGCAATTGGTGCTAGTGTTTTCTACCTCGGACTGTCGAAACTGATCAAATCAAGCAAACGTGACAAACAGAATTACCAAACATAAAAACCATTACACGGCTTTAAATATAACCAGAATTACCGTATACAAAAACCATTCTATGCCTTTAAGCATAAACAGAATTACCAAATACAGAAACCATTCTACGCCTTTATGCATAAACAGAATTACCAAATACAGAAACCATTCTACGCCTTTATGCATAACCAGAATTACCGAATACAGAAACCATTCTACGCCTTTAAGCATAACCAGAATTACCAAATACAGAAACCATTCTACGCCTTTATGCATAACCAGAATTACCGAATACAGAAACCATTCTACGCCTTTAAGCATAACCAGAATTACCAAATACAGAAACCATTCTACGCCTTTATGCATAACCAGAATTACCGAATACAGAAACCATTCTACGCCTTTAAGCATAACCAGAATTACCAAATACAGAAACCATTCTACGCCTTTATGCATAACCAGAATTACCGAATACAGAAACCATTCTACGCCTTTAAGCATAACCAGAATTACCAAATACAGAAACCATTCTACGCCTTTATGCATAACCAGAATTACCGAATACAGAAACCATTCTACGCCTTTAAGCATAACCAGAATTACCAAATACAGAAACCATTCTACGCCTTTATGCATAACCAGAATTACCGAATACAGAAACCATTCTACGCCTTTATGCATTAACAGAATTACCAAATACAGAAACCATTCTACACCTTTATGCATTAACAGAATTACCAAATACAGAAACCATTCTACACCTTTATGCATTAACAGAATTACCAAATACAGAAACAATTCTACGCCTTTAAGTATAAACCAAATTACCATATACAAAAACTTCTATGTCTTTTAAGTATACACAAAATTACCGTATATAAAAACCATTCTACGCTTTTAAGTATAAACAGAATTTACGTATACAAAAACCATTTTAAGTATAAAAATATTCAGAAAAATAACTTGTGTTTAAAAATAGAACAACATAATATGCAGTAGCAGATTTAGTAGATAAACTGTGCTGGGGGGGGGGGTGCAGAACACAGTTTATAGCGTGTATTCCCCAAAGAGGTCTGCCAACTATCATCTGCTTAACTTTTCCAATAACACAACACATGTTCTGACAGCCTTCCACTTGCAACATTAACATTGAAGATAAGAATATGACACAAAGTGGGTGTGTGTGAGAGGATGGGGTGGGTGTGTGTGGGAGGATGGGGTGGGTGTGTGTGGGAGGATGGGGTGGTTGTGTGTGGGAGGATGGGGTGGTTGTGTGTGGGAGGATGGGGTGGGTGTGTGTGGGAGGATGGGGTGGTTGTGTGTGGGAGGATGGGGTGGTTGTGTGTGGGAGGATGGGGTGGTTGTGTGTGGGAGGATGGGGTGGTTGTGTGTGGGAGGATGGGGTGGTTGTGTGTGGGAGGATGGGGTGGCTGTGTGTGGGAGGATGGGGTGGGTGTGTGTGAGGATGGGGTGGTTGTGTGTGGGAGGATGGGGTGGGTGTATGTGGGAGGATGGGGTGGGTGTGTGTGGGAGGACAATGTGGGTGGGTGTGGGAGGATGGGGTGGGTGGGTGTGGGAGGATGGGGTGGGTGGGTGGGGGAGGATGGGGTGGGTGGGTGTGGGAGGATGGGTTGGTGTGTGTGTGTGTGTGTGTGAGAGGATGGGTGGTTGTGTGTGGGAGGATGAGGTGGGTGGGTGTGGGAGGATGGGGTGGGTGGGTGTGGGAGGATGGGGTGGGTGTGGGAGGATGGGGTGGGTGTTTGTAGGAGGATGGGGTGGTTGTGTGTGGGAGGATGGGGTGGGTGGGTGTGAGGATGGGGTGGATGTGTGTGGGAGAATGGGGTGGGTGTGAGGATGGGGTGGGTGCTTGAGGATGGGGTGTGGTGTGTGGGAGGATGGGGTGGGTGGGTGTTTGTAGGAGGATGGGGTGGTTGTGTGTGGGAGGATGGGGTGGGTGTGTGTGGGAGAATGGGGTGGTTGTGTATGGGAGGATGGGGTGGGTGTGTGTGGGAGTATGGGGTGGGTGTATGGGGGAGGATGGGGTGGGTGTGTGTGGGAGGATGGGGTGGGTGTGTGTGGGAGGATGGGGTGGGTGTGTGTGGGAGGATAGGGTGTGTGTGTGGGGGAGGATGGGGTGGTTGCCCACACATCATAGGTAATGTTTCCAGGTGACTCTCAGGAGCAGCAGGTTGGCTTACGGCCAAGTAATTCAGGTATGTTACTTACATATTGTTACAATAATTTCTCAATGGGGAAAATACTTGTTAAACTTTAATAAAAACTATTGTTTCTTGAATTAGCGAAGACACTTCCAAGCAGACAGATACTGCTGATTCGGAGCACAATGGAAGTGCATTGTGCGGGAAATAATACATAGTCTGGCAGGAATAAATGACATACATCTAAGACCAGCACCAATTCAGCGAAGCAGTTATAATTGTTTTAGCAGCCGATGGTTTCTAAGGCTGTCATTCTGAGTTAAAACTGATATTTCTCGTGAGCTAATTTAATTACTTTTCCGTACACGCATGATATTCTGCTAGATATAATCTATTTGTTTACATTAACACATATTCAGTGAATGCTTCTAGCAGATGTTATGGCGTAACAAAGGCAGGTATTGTACTACCTTCATGCTAGAGAACACATCACTGCAGAACCCCCAGGAGGATTGTTCAGGTAGTAACACAGTGACCGTAGTAACATAGTTACCGTAGTAACACAGTTACAGTAGTAACACAGTCACCGTAGTAACACACAGTCACCGTAGCAACACAGTGATCATAGGTAGTAACACAGTCACCGTAGTAACACAGTTACAGTAGTAACACAGTGAACGTAGTAACATAGTTACCGTAGTAACACAGTCACCGTAGTAACAGTCACCATAGTAACACAGTTACAGTAGTAACACAGTCACCGTAGTAACACAATTACAGTAGTAACACAGTCACCATAGTAACACAGTCACTGTAGTAACACAGTCACCGTAGTAACACAGTCACCGTAGTAACACAGTCACCGTAGTAACACAGTTACCATAGTAACACAGTCACTATAGTAACACAGTTACAGTAGTAACACAGTCACCATAGTAACACAGTTACCATAGTAACACAGTCACAGTAGTAACACAGTCACCATAGTAACACAGTCACAGTATAACACAGTCACCGTAGTAACACAGTCACCGCAGTAACACAGTTACCATAATAACACAGTTACCGTAGTAACACAGTCACAGTAGTAACACAGTCAACGTAGTAACACAGCCACTGTAGCAACACAGTCATCATAGGTAGTAACACAGTTACCGTAGTAACACAGTTACCGTAGTAACACAGTCACCGTAGTAACACAGTTAACTCTCTTCCATAAATAACTAACTAGCAGGTACATGATCACACAAACAGTTGCTTCACATATATGTAATAAATACAATACCATAAAATTATAGGTATGCTTGATGTTATGCCCGCCAATGTGTAATGCCATACTCGGAATAATACCATCCTCGAAATAATGCCCTCCGTGGAATAATATGCCCTCCCCGAAATATTGCATGGAATAATGCCCTCGTTGGAATAATACACTCTCTGAAATAATGCCCTCCCCAAAATATTGCCCTCCATGGAATAATACACTCTCTGAAATAATTCCCTCCATGGAATAATGCCCTCCCCAAAATATTGCCCTCCATGGAATAATACACTCTATGAAATAATTCCCTCCATGGAATATTGCCCTCCATGGAATAATGCCCTCCATGGAATAATGCCCTCTGTGGAATAATACACTCTCTGAAATAATTCCCTCCATGGAATAATGCCCTCCATGGAATAATGCCCTCCATGGAATAATACACTCTCTGAAATAATTCCCTCCATGGAATAATGCCCTCCATGGAATAATGCCCTCCATGGAATAATACACTCTCTGAAACATATACAAACTTACCGGGAATTGCTGCAAATATACAAACTTACCGGGAATTGCTGCAAATATACAAACTTACCGGGAATTGCTGCAAATATACAAACTTACCGGGAATTGTTTCAAATACACAAACTTACCGGGAATTGCTGCAAATACACAAACTTACCGGGAATTGCTACAAATATACAAACTTACCGGGAATTGCTGCAAATATACAAACTTACTGGGAATTGCTGCAAATATTCAAACTAACCGGGAATTGCTACCAATACACAAACCATACAGGAATTGTTTCAAATACACTAATTTACTGAGAATTGCTACAAATACACAAACTTACCGGGAATTGCTACAAAGAACTTGACGGCATCCCTGTGACCATGGAAAGACAATTGGGCTTGGGCCATCGTACAGTATGGTATAAAACTAGCTGGCATCACCTCATCCGTTTTACTATTACTATAAACTCTCACAAGCCCGCCTGGGCGACCACCAGAGGATCCCATCGAAACCGTTTGCTTGTTGCCTGTAAAACAACATTGTAAATACATCGTACAGTACGGTATAACACTAGGTGGCAACACCTCGTCTGGATTACTATAAACTGACCTAAAGTATGTCTGTTTGTTTGTTTTACTATTTCATTAGCACCATTTTGGGTTATATCGCCGTCGGGAAGTTTACCTAATAACACCTTTCCTGGGCAGGCTCCAGAGGTTAACCAGTACTTGGTGCACCAACCTCTGTATGAACCTCCCAACATTTTCATATAAAGAGACACGGCCTGAGCGGGGCTCGAACCCGTGATCATCAGTGATAGTAGGTTACAGTGGTATACAAGTCAGCGATGTAAGGAGATGGGTCCTGTAAGGAGATGAGTCCTGTAAGATGGGTCCTGTAAGGAGATAGGTTATGTAAGGTGGTGGTACATGTCGAGATGTGGGTCCTGTAAGGAGATGGGTCGTGTAAGGAGATAGGTTATGTAAGGAGATGGGTTATGTAAGGTGGTGGGTTATGTAAGGAGATGGGTTATGTAAGGTGGTGGTACATGTCGAGATGTGGGTCCTGTAAGGAGATGGGTCCTGTAAGGAGATGGGTCGTGTAAGGAGATAGGTTATGTAAGGAGATGGGTCCTGTAAGGAGATGGGCTAGGTAAGGAGATGGGTTATGTAAGGAGATGGGTTATGTAAGGTGGTGGTACATGTCGAGATGTGGGTCCTGTAAGGAGATGGGTTATGTAAGGAGATGGGCTATGTAAGGAGATAGGTTACGTAAGGAGATAGGTTATGTAAGGAGATAGGTTATGTAAGGTGGTGGGTTATGTAAGGAGATGGGTTATGTAAGGAGATAGGTTATGTAAGGTGGTGGGTTATGTAAGGAGATGGGTTATGTAAGGTGATGGGTTATGTAAGAAGATGGGCTATGTAAGGAGATGGGTTATGTAAGGTGGTGGGTTATGTAAGGAGATGGGTTATGTAAGGTGGTGGGTTATGTAAGGTGGTGGGTTATGTAAGAAGATGGGCTATGTAAGGAGATGGGTTATGTAAGGTGGTGGGTTATGTAAGGTGGTGGGTTATGTAAGGAGATGGGTTATGTAAGGTGGTGGGTTATGTAAGGTGGTGGGTTATGTAAGGAGATGGGTTATGTAAGGTGGTGGGTTATGTAAGGTGGTGGGTTATGTAAGGTGGTGGGTTATGTAAGGAGATGGGTTATGTAAGGTGGTGGGTTATGTAAGGTGGTGGGTTATGTAAGGTGGTGGGTTATGTAAGGTGGTGGGTTATGTAAGGTGGTGGGCTATGTAAGGTGGTGGGTTATGTAAGGAGATGGGTTATGTAAGGTGGTGGGTTATGTAAGGAGATGGGTTATGTAAGGAGATGGGTTATGTAAGGAGATGGGTTATGTAAGGTGGTGGGTTATGTAAGGTGGTGGGTTATGTAAGGAGATGGGTTATGTAAGGTGGTGGGTTATGTAAGGAGATGGGTCATGTAAGGAGATAGGCTATGTAAGGAGATGGGTTATGTAAGGGGTTGGGACCTATAAGGAATGGCCCGTTAGGAGGCAGGTTATGTAAGTAGGTAGTACATGTTGAGATGTGGGCCCTGATAGGAGATGGGTCCTGTAAAGAGATGGGTCCTGTAAGGAGATGGGTCCTGTATGGAGATGGGTTATGTAAGGTGGTGGGTTATGTAAGGTGGTGGGTTATGTAAGGTGCTGGGTTATGTAAGGTGGTGGGTTTCTGTTAAGAGACGGGTTCTATAAGGAGGCATGTCCTGTAAGAAGGCTGGTCCTGTCGGTGGATGAACCTATTAGGAGATGGGTTATGTTTAATGGGTAAAAAAAAAGTGTACAAAATAATATCAACTCCCCCCTCCATGATATATAACAACTGGTGTTTACAACACATGGCACATAGTAGCCCAAATATATTTATGCGGTGGAGATTTTAAATAATTTTAAATACGAACAAATGGCACACTTACTTTCTGATAATGGCACAGAGATTATCACACCGTTTCCCGTTCCGATCCACAGCCGGTTACAAGAGATCAACATGGACGTTATACGCACGAAGGAAAATCCTAGTTTCCCTGTTCCTGTAACATAACACAGCAAATTACGCACCTAAGCACGAATAAAGTTGCATTTTTTGCAAACAGCATAAGAGCCAGAACAGTTATGTTATATGTTATGTTATATTTCGGGTTTTACGCCTGCATCAGCACCATTTTGGGCTATATCGCCGGCGGGCAGTTTACCTAATAACACCTTTCCTGGGCAGGCTCCAGCAGTTAACCAGTACTTGGGTGCACCAACCTCCATAAGAAACTGCCAACTTTTTCATATAAATGAGACACGGTCTGAGCGGGGCTCGAACCCGTGACCATCAGTGTTGATAGGTTACAGTGGTATACAAGTCAGCGACCTTAACCACTCGACCACGGAGGCGGACTCAGAATATTATAAAGAGAAAACTAAAACAGCAATATTCTTATTGGTAGTACTCTCCGCAGACATGTACATTATTTTCACTGAGAGTCGAGTATGGAACAGCGCATAAACAACATGGTTGCATAAATACAGAGTAGCAAATAATATAGACCCTGATCAGACTGCACAGAATCGTGGAATTTAAACTAATCACTTGTAACTTAAGAAATAGCACAGCATGTAACATTAGCTAAAAGAACTGAGGTTTCTTCCAAATCTGCAAATCCATCATCGTTGCAACTGTTTAGATCTCCTGGTGTTCCTGTGTTCTATTAACTCTTTGCATGCTAGCGGCAGATAAAAATCACTTTTTGCAAATAGCATAGTCTGAACTTGCAGTCTGATCAGGCTCTATGCTGCTTGCTATTCGAATAGTGGAGCTCATAGTCGTAATAGCACGTATTACAGCCAGTTCCTAACATTTTACTGCCATATGGTTCTATATCCACGTCCTGTAGATGTTCACGGGTATATGCGTGATACAGTCAGTGACTTACCTAACATTTTACTGCCATATGGTTCTATATCCACGTCCTGTAGATGTTCACGGGTATATGCGTGATACAGTCAGTGACTTACCTAACATTTTACTGACATATGGTTTTATATCCACGTCCTGTAAGTGTTCACGGGTATATGCGTGATGCAGCCAGTGACTTACCTAACATTTTACTGCCATATGGTTCTATATCCACGTCCTGTAAGTGTTCACGGGTATATGCGTGATACAGTCAGTGACTTACCTAACATTTTACTGCCATATGGTTCTATATCCACGTCCTGTAGATGTTCACGGGTATATGCGTGATGCAGCCAGTGACTTACCTAACATTTCACTGCCATATGGTTTTATATCCACGTCCTGTAAGTGTTCACGGGTATATGCGTGATGCAGCCAGTGACTTACCTAACATTTTACTGCCATATGGTTTTATATCCACGTCCTGTAAGTGTTCACGGGTATATGCGTGATGCAGCCAGTGACTTACCTAACATTTTACTGACATATGGTTCTATATCCACGTCCTGTAAGTGTTGATGGGTATATGCGTGATACAGTCTCAGCGTGCTGTCCAGACGTATCGACACCCACACACCATCCCCGACCCATGCCAGTTGTCGCACCTGGCTCTCCTTACGTGGATGAGCATCAAAACTTTTCTGCAAGTGTATTAGCAATATCGTTAGTGACGTGTTTATGAATACAGATATCTGCATATTGTATTCTAGAAATGGTTCACATGTATGAGAGGTGTTCGTCTTGGTCTCTAGAAATGGTTCACATGTATGAGAGGCTCTAGAAATGGTTCACGTGTATGAGAGGTGTTCGCCTTGGTCTCTAGAAATGGTTCACATGTATGAGAGGCTCTAGAAATGGTTCACATGTATGCGAGATGTTCGCCTTGGTCTTTAGAAATGGTTCACATGTATGAAAGGTGTTCGCCTTGTTCTCTAGAAATGGTTCACATGTATGAGAGGCTCTAGAAATGGTTCACGTGTATGAGAGGTGTTCGCCTTGGTCTCTAGAAATGGTTCACATGTATGAGAGGTGTTCGCCTTGGTCTCTAGAAATGGTTCACATGTATGAGAGGTGTTCGCCTTGTTCTCTAGAAATGGTTCACATGTATGAGAGGCTCTAGAAAAAGTTCACGTGTATGAGAGGTGTTCGCCTTGTTCTCTAGAAATGGTTCACATGTATGAGAGGTGTTCGTCTTGGTCTTTAGAAATGGTTCGCATGTATGAGAGGCTCTAGAAATGGTTCGCATGTATGAGAGGCTCTAGAAATGGTTCGCATGTATGAGAGGCTCTAGAAATGGTTCGCATGTATGAGAGGCTCTAGAAATGGTTCGCATGTATGAGAGGCTCTAGAAATGGTTCACATGTATGAAAGGTGTTTGTCTTGGTCTTTAGAAATGGTTCACATGCATGAGAGGTGTCCCCCTTGGGTTCCACAAAAATGGTTAATAGGCATACTTTATGAGGTGTAACCCATTTGGTTAACATGTGAGAAGTGTCCCCCTATGACTTCTATTATTGGCTAACATATATACAAGAGGTGTCCCCATTGAGTTCCATAATTGGTTCACCTATATATGAGGTGTCTCCATTGAGTTCTATAATTGGTTCACCTATATATGAGAGGTGTCTCCATTGAGTTCTATAATTGGTTCACCTATATATGAGGTGTCTCCATTGAGTTCTATAATTGGTTCACCTATATATGAGGTGTCTCCATTGAGTTCTATAATTGGTTCACCTACATACGAGAGGTGTCTCCATTGAGTTCTATAATTGGTTCACCTACATATGAGAGGTGTCTCCATTGAGTTCCATAACTGGTTCACCTATATATGAGGTGTCTCCATTGAGTTCTATAATTGGTTCACCTATATATGAGGTGTCTCCATTGAGTTCTATAATTGGTTCACCTATTTATGAGGTGTCTCCATTGAGTTCTATAATTGGTTCATCTATATATGAGGTGTCTCCATTGAGTTCCATAACTGGTTCACCTATATATGAGGTGTCTCCATTGAGTTCTATAATTGGTTCACCTATATATGAGGTGTCTCCATTGAGTTCTATAATTGGTTCACCTATATATGAGGTGTCTCCATTGAGTTCTATAATTGGTTCACCTATATATGAGGTGTCTCCATTGAGTTCTATAATTGGTTCACCTATATATGAGGTGTCTCCATTGAGTTCTATAATTGGTTCACCTATATATGAGGTGTCTCCATTGAGTTCTATAATTGGTTCACCTATTTATGAGGTGTCTCCATTGAGTTCTATAATTGGTTCATCTATATATGAGGTGTCTCCATTGAGTTCCATAACTGGTTCACCTATATATGAGGTGTCTCCATTGAGTTCTATAATTGGTTCACCTATATATGAGGTGTCTCCATTGAGTTCTATAATTGGTTCACCTATATATGAGGTGTCTCCATTGAGTTCTATAATTGGTTCACCTATATATGAGGTGTCTCCATTGAGTTCTATAATTGGTTCACCTATATATGAGAGGTGTCTCCATTGAGTTCTATAATTGGTTCACCTATATATGAGGTGTCTCCATTGAGTTCTATAATTGGTTCACCTATATATGAGGTGTCTCCATTGAGTTCTATAATTGGTTCACCTATATATGAGGTGTCTCCATTGAGTTCTATAATTGGTTCACCTATATATGAGATGTCTCCATTGAGTTCTATAATTGGTTCACCTATATATGAGAGGTGTCTCCATTGAGTTCTATAATTGGTTCACCTATATATGAGATGTCTCCATTGAGTTCCATAACTGGTTCACCTATATATGAGGTGTCTCCATTGAGTTCTATAATTGGTTCACAAGTATGACACTGCATCTACTATCCAGACCCAATCCAAATCTAATTAGCCTTAATTACTGACTGTCTATGTCTCTTCAGAACCATCTATTATACCTTGTAATTTTAGACTTATTTAATCCACTGGGAAACGGACAGACCTATTTATAAGTCTGCAAGTATATTATTACTGGAGTGATGAATTGAGACATTGTCTGTTGTGGTTGTATTTCCCTTAAACAATGTAACACAGATGTACTTGCAGGGCCCATTCCAGGTCAGATTGTTTGGGAGAAGTGAGAAAGCCTGTGAGTGCACCATTAAATGTTGGTCTCTAATAAATGTCTGCACAATAGGGTTAAAATACACAATATGACCATTAAATACAACGGAATGCTTAATAATGGGCCAGTGTATCTTACTGGACAAAATCTTGTACGGAAATTGTAAATAACAAAATTGTTAGGGAGAAGTGGGGCCCCTAGTGGGTGAAGTCAGGGTCCCTAGTGCGACTATTTCGCTCAAGTCGCCCTCTAGAATGATCCCCGACTTGATAGGAAATTCTTGTTTTCCAAGAATAAGGATAATGGAACAGAAACAATAATGTTCCAAGTTCTATAATCTGGTAAGTATATATGTATATTAGCTTAAGTCTCATAGTGGGAAAAGGTTAATTGGCAATAATTGTTTGTTTGGTTTGTTTGTTTTTGACAGCTTAGGTCATATAGCGACTCCAGCTATTATTGATGGAGGAAGACCCCATATATCTCTCTGAGCAGCATTTCATGCATGTACAAGCACCCAGGTAGAACAACCGACCATCTGCAAGTAAGCTGGATAGATTCCTCACATGAAAGAATTTGACACAATCAGGGACTTTAACCTGCAGAGAGGAAGTGATTTGAAGCCAACGACCGTAACCACTCGACCACTGGTCAAAATCACACTATTGTACATAGTGCTATCTATATATAAGCATAAAGGCAATTACAAACAATTCAAATCATGCAGGAATATATGAACGATAGCGTGCCATGACCATTCTTTCTTTCTCTGTTTAGATGAAAGTGGAAGTAAGATTGATTAGTGTGGACTATAACAATATAATCACTCTACCCTTCACGTATGTGTCTAATACATCATTCTTGCCAGCTTCAGTTTCGCCATTGTCAAGATTGAAATATTTTCCCTTTCCTTCATAGTTTAAACATATTTTATTTCCCAATATAATACATATTGAACAATGCATACACCACGCATAATCAGAATACAGAAACAGGATTAGAATGGAAGACAGAGTCTTATATAATTCTTCTCCTCATTCTTCATAGAGATTTAGGTTAATATACTATTATATCTCCATACAAACGAAAGCCATTTAACCCATTCAACACCAAGTAACTGACATGGACTGGTCCATGATATTTTTAGACCAATAAATTAATAACAAAATTACATTTGGATCAGTTCATTTATCAAAATGGGTATTTTTTTCCTAAAAATAGTTATATTACTTGAAAAAAGTGCAGATCCTGATGAGACGGCTCATCACGAGCCGACTCATCTGGATCTACACATTTTTGTAAGCCAATTTAGAGGTATGTGGTGTTGAAAGGGTTAACCCTTTCCTTCATAGAGATTTAGGTTAATATACTATTATATCTCCATACAAACGAAAGCCATTTAACCCTTTCCTTCATAGAGATTTAAGTTAATATACTATTATATCTCCATACAAACGAAAGCCATTTAACCGTTTCCTTCATAGAGATTTAGGTTAATATACTATTATATCTCCATACAAACGAAAGCCATTTAACCCTTTCCTTCATAGAGATTTAGGTTAATATACTATTATATCTCCATACAAACGAAAGCCATTTAACCCTTTCCTTCATAGAGATTTAGGTTAATAAACTATTATATCTCCATACAAACGACAGCCATTTAGCTATCATGCAGTGGATAACTATAGTCGCCATATCTATCCCACCTCCATAGATATTACTGGGACTACATAGAGATTTAGATTAATATACTATTATATCTCCATACAAACAACAACCATTTAGCTATCATGCAGTGGATAACTAGTCGCCATATATATCCCACCTCCATAGATATTACTAGGACTACATAGAGATTTAGGTTAATATACTATTATATGTCCATACAAATGACAGTCATTTAGCTATCATGCAGTGGATAAGTAGTCGCCATATCTATCCCACCTCCATAGATATTACTGGAACTACATGAGATTGTGGCCTTTATTTTGGGCATTGGTTTGACTACTACATTGTCAATGTATGTCGTATTGGTAATGGTGTGAAGAGGTGCTTCTATGGGGGGAAAGGGTTAAAGCTTGAACATACTGTAAAGGTGGCAGATGCATAAATTAAATACTGTATGCTAATAATCATATTGTAATATTGAAACATTTACATGATGGCGTTACAAATTATTTAGTCTCTACAGCTAAACCTGTCTTAAGCAGCCAACCAAGGGAATCACAGAAAGTGGCTGCTTAGCACAGGTGGCTGCTTCATAGAGGTCAACTGTATAATAAAACAACATATTGGGAATCTGGAAACTGGCTGCTTAATACAGGTCGGCTGCTTAATGGAGGTGACCATTAACACAGGTTTGACTGTATATGTCTAATTTCACATTATTAAGTGTTATGTCTACGTCCCACTAGAGGTTTGACATAATAGGAAGATAGAAGATAGATAGTTATGTTTCTATATGTCTTATTTAAAGTGACATTACATCGCAAAAAGCAATTAAAATGCATTTATTCACTACAAATTTTTCCGAATACATTCGAACACTAACAATGAATCAATAAACAGTGTTTTTTTTATGGTTTACTAAACTGTCGTTTAGAGATAGTTTGACTAAGTTTAGTCTACAAATAAATATGCATAGGCACAAATGTGAGATATAACGGTAAATCTGTACCATAAATAGTGTTATTCAGGATACACGCGTTGTATTACGCATAAATGTCGACCTATTTTACATTATTTTGTTATGTCAACAAACTGCGTATACGATGTTTGTTTATTTGTTGAAATATTCAGTTTTTGAGGCAAATATTTGGGAACAAAATTATACCATATAATAGGAAATTACATGCTGTAGACATTTGCTTTTTCACTGATGTAGTGTCGCTTTAACATTATGTAAATAAATGGTGTCCTCCACGGCACTTAAAACAAAAAATGACATAAAAAGGGTACAAAAAGCCCCATCACAAACCGTAATTGTCATGGACTGGGGATCAACCACATGTACTTTGTTCCTGTACCCGCACCATATATGTTTATTAGCAATCACTGACATACAACGTATGGAATGGTGCGGTTTTCCTAGATCTAGTAAATGGTAATTCTGTAAATCCCACTGGCCATCTGAAAGTAACGTAATCATTGAGTAGTACAATCAGTAACACAAGCATCATTTACCGGACTGCACCCCGTGTAACCCGCTACATCAACACCCCGTGTAACCCGCTACATCAACACCCCGTGTAACCCGCTACATCAAACTGGACTGATCACTGCATCAACACCATGTGCAACCCGCTACATCAACACCCCGTGCAACCCGCTACATCAAACTGGACTGATCATTGCATCAACACCACGTGCAACCCGCTACATCAACACCCCGTGCAACCCGCTATATCAAACTGGACTGATCACTGCATCAACACCACGTGCAACCCGCTACATCAACACCCCGTGCAACCCGCTACATCAAACTGGACTGATCACTGCATCAACATCCCATGTAACCCGTTACATCAACACCCCGTGCAACCCGCTACATCAACACTCCATGCAACCCGCTACATCTGCACCCCGTGTAACCCGCTACATCAAACTGGACTGATCACTGCATCAACACCCCATGCAACCCACTACATCAACATTGCTTGCAACCCATTACATCAACACCCCATGCAACCCGCTACATCAACAGCCCATGCAATATGCTACATCAACACCCCGTGCAACCCACTACATCAACACCCCGCTACATTAACACCCCATGTAAAATATGCTACATCAACACCCCGTGCAACTCGCTACATCAACACCCCGTGCAACCCGCTACACCAACACCTCATACCTCATGCAACCCGCTATATCAACACCTCGTGCAACCCGCTACATCAACACCTCGTGCAACCCGCTACATCAACACCCCGTGCAAACCGCTACATCAACACCACGTGCATCCCACTACAACAAACCGTATTTACAGGACTGATCACTATATCAACACCCCGTGCAACCCGCTACATCAACACCCTGTGCAACCCGCTACATCAACACCCCATGCAACCCGCTACATCAACACCCCATGCAACCGCCACAATCAACACCCCATGCACCCTACATCAACACCCCGTGCAACCCGCTACATCCAACCCCATGCAACCAGCTACTCAACACCCTGTGCAACCCACTACATTAACACCCCGTGCAACCTGCTACATCAACACCCAGTGCCCCGTTACATCACACCCCGTGCAACCAGCTACATCAACACCCTGTGCAACCCACTACATTAACACCCCGTGCAACCTGCTACATCAACACCCCGTGCAACCCGCTACTCAACCCCTGTGCAACCCGCTACATCACCCCCGTGCAACCCGCTACATCAACACCCCATGCAACCCGCCACATAATCAACACCCCATGCAACCTGCTACATCAACACCCCGTGTAACCCGCTACATCAACACCCCATGCAACCCGCTACATTAACACCCCGTGCAACCCACTACATTAACACCCCGTGCAACCTGCTACATCAACACCCAGTGCAACCCATTACATCAACACCCCGTGCAACCCGCTACATCAACAAACTGTGCAACCCGTTACATCAACACCCAGTGCAACCCGTTACATCAACACCCCGTGCAACCCGCTACATCAACACTCAGTGCAGCCCGCTACATCAACACCCCATGCAACCTGCTACATCAAACCACCTTCACAGAACTGATCACTGCATCAACACCCCGTGCAATCCATACATTCATTCCACCCATTGGTTACCGAGAAACTGGCTCGACGACAAATCAATATCTCTCGTTGAATTTAACATCAGCAAGGATTTGAAAGCATGAATATAAGTGAAAATAACAGGGCCATGCATTAATATAACATGGTTTACTGTATATACAATGTCTTTGTATACATTAGACTGCATACCAATTCTTGCAACAACCATCTCACCCCCTATCCCCACCCCCTCATGCTTTATATCTCTTCTACATTTTTTGTAAAAAGCACTCCACACAATCTGAAATGACTATATCCATTGGTCATAATTAGCACTTTGAATAAGATAATAAAAAACCATCTCAATTCCGTCGAGATCAAACTCCTTTTAACATCTGCCAGAATAACATAAGCTGCAGAATTATGTGCATAAATAACCATTTATCCGTGCCAAGTTCTAGTATGTAGATCTATTACTTCTGCAATATCAAAAACCTGGCATATTTATGAACTACCATAGGACTAGAATTCCTGTCAAGAGCACCCTCTAAATGTCAGGATTATGTAATGTACGAGCATTCTAGACAATGCATTATGGTAGCTATTGTGTGCTGGCTCGGTTTTTGTACGACACTTCATCACTAATGTACGGCTATATAAAGCTAGACGTGAGTTTGGGATGGTGCAGGTTGACCTGGGTGCAATACCCTCTCTTGTCGATCAGGTTCAAGGGTCAAGCTAATAGGAGCCTGTGTGGCACAATGGATACTCTGTTTGCCTCAACATCGATGGGTTATGAGTTTGAACACCGCCACAACCACGGTAGTGGTGTCCTTAGCCACTACACATATGCACATCTACATTGCTATCTTCTGTCTTTGTCATGGCGATGGATTCCATCAGGAATCAGGTCTCGACTCAAGAGCAATTAATCCAGTTAGACGAAATTTGTATAAACTAAGTAACACTTTTGAAATTCAAAATCTACTAAAGACTGTTTTAACAGTACCCTAGACTAATAGCCTCCTGTACTCCATCTCTTGTAGACCACACTGAACCCTAACCTCTACCTTGCATAGCACACCAAGAATCCTAACCTCTTCCTCTTGTGGCCCCCCTGAACCCTAACCTCTTCCTCTTGTGACCCACCCTGAACCCTAACCTCTTCCTCTTGTGACCCACCCTGAACCCTAACCTCTTGTGACCCACCCTGAACCCTAACCTCTTCCTCTTGTGACCCACCCTGAACACTAACCTCTTCCTTTTGTGGCCCACCCTGAACCCTAACCTATTCCTCTTGTGACCCACCCTGAACACTAACCTCTCGTGGCCCACTCTGAACCCTAACCTCTTCCTCTTGTGACTCACCCTGAACCCTAGCCTCTTCCTCTTGTGACCCACCCTGAACCCTAACCTCTTCCTCTCATGGCCCACCCTGAACCCTAACCTCTCCTTCTTGTGACCCACCCTGAACCCTAACCTCTCGTGGCCCACCCTGAACCCTAACCTCTTCCTCTTGTGACTCACCCTGAATCCTAGCCTCTTCCTCTTGTGACCCACCCTGAACCCTAACCTCTTCCTCTCATGGCCCACCCTGAACCCTAACCTCTTTCTCTTGTGACCCACCCTGAACCCTAACCTCTTGTGCCTCTTGTGACTCCACACTGAACCCTAGCCTCTTGTGACCCACCCTGAACACTAGCCTCTTCCTCTCGTGCCCACCCTGAACCCTAGCCTCTTCCTCTCGTGGCCCACCCTGAACCCTAACCTCTCCTTCTTGTGACCCACCCTGAACCCTAACCTCTTCCTCTCGTGGCCCACCCTGAACCCTAACCTCTTCCTCTTGTGACTCACCCTGAACCCTAACCTCTTCCTCTTGTGACCCACCTTGAACCCTAACCTCTTTCTCTTGTGATTCACCCTGAACCCTAACCTCTTGTGGCCCACCCTGAACCCTAACCTCTTTCTCTTGTGATTCACCCTGAACCCTAACCTCTTGTGGCCCACCCTGAACCCTAACCTTGTCCTCTCGTCACCCACCCTGAACCCTAACTTCTTCCTCTTGTGACCCGCCCTGAACCCTAACCAATGGCTCATCTTGGACCCTCCCCCGTGGTCTATCAACAATTGTTCAGTAGTTTATTCTGGTATTTTTGAAGTAATGAACACACCTGTATCTCTATGAAATATTGCAACAGTCCCATCAGCCAAGGCCACCAACACACGTCCTTTCACGTGCCTGAAATATCACACAAAGCACACATTGTTTTATGCTACGTGCTTATACATGTATGTTTACACAACTATTTATTTGCTAATGTTATATGCCCATCAGTAAAAGCAGTAGGGCGGAGTTTCTGCAAGACAGACAGAAGTGGGCGGTACAACTACTACGAAACTGACAGAAGTGGGCAGTACAACTACTACGAAACTGACAAGAAGTGGGTTGTACTACTACTACGAAACTGACAGAAGTGGGCGGTACAACTACTACGAAACTGACAGAAGTGGGTGGTACTACTACTACGAAACTGACAGAAGTGGGCAGTACTACTACTACGAAACTGACAGAAGTGGGCAGTACAACTACTACGAAACTGACAGAAGTGGGTGGTACTACTACTACGAAACTGACAGAAGTGGGCAGTACTACTACTACGAAACTGACAGAAGTGGGCAGTACAACTACTACGAAACTGACAGAAGTGGGTGGTACTACTACTACGAAACTGACAGAAGTGGGCAGTACTACTACTACGAAACTGACAGAAGTGGGTGGTATTACTACTACGAAACTGACAGAAGTGGGCGGTACTACTACTACGAAACTGACAGAAGTGGGCAGTACTACTACTACGAAACTGACAGAAGTGGGCGGTATTACTACTATCACTACGAGACTGACAGAAGTGGGCGGTACTACTACTACGAGACTGACAGAAGTGGGCGGTACTACTACGAGACTGACAGAAGTGGGCAGTACTACTACTGTGAGACAGACAGAAGTGGGCAGTACTACTACTGCGAGACTGACAGAAGTGGGCAGTACTACTACCACTACGTGATTGACAGAAGTGGGCGGTACTACGAGACTGACAAAAGTGGGCGGTACTACGAGCGCTACATAGCCATGGAGAAAAGCTGTGAATACTGGTTAAAACAGATTTGTCCAAATATGAGCGTACGTTCTGCCCCCACACACTAAACAGAACAAAATGTACTGTATATACCCAAATAAACGCAACGGAGGTTCATTTTATTCCTTAACCATACCTTTAATCTCAGCATCTTCATTTCCTGGTAGAAATGTTTTGCACATGAATTGAGAGTTATATTCCGAGTGCACAACTACATGGGCTGCTATAAAATATAACTTCTTGTAATGTGATCGCTGTTCATAACCCGATGAACAGAAAACTTATTCTATTCGCCAAGCATCCAGGGTGATTATTTAAGGAATGAATCGCGGGTTAATAGTTTCCATCGGGGCCCGAAGGCATCCATGCTAACATTAAGCATACCCAATGTAGTTCATACCCTGATGAAAACTATTAACCCGCGACTCGTTACTTATATTTACATTAATTATAACACACTGCATTTAAACTGTTTTTAGTCCAGATATGCAACTTACCGTGTGCCGGAACAAGTAAATAGAACAGCGAAAACTGTAAGACACGCCTTTTCTCGCGACAAACGCTGCCTAACATTGCGAATGCGCACGCCCGTAACTTCGAGTGCGCATGTCAGCTGCATATCATTAGTTGGCAACCCTCATACGAAAATGTATAAAATATGGACGTATACGTTAATCGAAGGAATTGTTATAGCGTTGTAAATATTAATATATAACTGCGCAAGTCTGTTCCAAGACAATAGGAACTTGTACAGTGCAAAGGGTTCTGTATACGGTATGGAAATGTTTACGAATCAAATAGTTGTAAATGAAATGTAAAATTTATATTGTATACATATAATTATAACAATTGAATGTTCTTAACCCCATATTTCATCAAGGTATGAACTGTGTTTGGAACATTTAAATATTAACCCATTTGATTCTGGATACCGTTCAATCAGTATTTGAAATGATCATAGATGCTCTATGCTGTTTGATATTCAGATGGTCTTGCTAAGACACTTGGCTATGTAGCAAACAACATAGATCCTGATCAGCATGCAGCGTGATGCTGCAGTTGATCTGGATCTATGTTGTTTGCAAAACCCTTTAAATGTATCCAGAATGGTTAAATAAACACTTACACAATATTAAGGATAGAATCTCGAAGCTTTACAGAATGTAGACATCTTCTCCACTGAGAAACAGACGAATGAACATACAAACTGAAAATAGTAAATCAAAACTACTTTGTATGACATTGGTAAATTTAATTTTATTTAACGTCGCTACCTGTTTCCCATTTGAGCGACGGGCAGTTTACCTAACAACACCTTTCCTGGGCAGGCTCCAGCGGTTAACCAGTACTTGGTGCACCAACCTCTGTAAGAAACTGCCAACTTTTTCATATAAATGAGACACGGTCTGAGCAGGGCTCGAACCCGTGACCATCAGAGATGATAGGTTACAGTGGTATACAAGTCAGAGCGACCGTAACCACTCCACCACAGAGGCAGACGGTGAGTTACTGCCCCCTGAATCCAATTGAAAAGACCTATCCTCTTAAATAGTATTCAGGTGAGTTACTGCCCCCTGAATACTATTTAACCCATTCAACACCAAGTAACTCACATGGACTGGTCCATGATATTCATAAACCAATAAATGAATCAGAAAATCACATTTGGACAAGTTCATTTATCAAAATGGGTAATTATATCTAAAAATAGTCATATCACTGGCAAAAAGTGCAGATCCTGATGACACGGCTCGTCACGAGCCGGTTCATCTGGATCTACACTTTTTGTAAGCCTATTTAGAGGTCTGTGGTGTTGAAAGGGTTAAGAGGATAGGTCTTTTCAATTGGATTCCTCTGCTTTTATCATTGCTTGCTATCCTATTCCTTAAGTTATCAATTTTCATCCATTTTCTCATCATATAAAAATTTAAATGATTAAATCTTAACCCTTTCAACACCAAGTAACTCACATGGACTGGTCCATGATGTTTTTAGACAAATAAATTAATAACAAAATTACATTTGGATCAGTTCATTTATCAAAATGGGTAATTTTTTTATCTAAAAATAGTTATATTACTTGAAAAAAGTGCAGATCCTGATGAGACGGCTCGTCACGAGCCGGCTCATCTGGATCTACACTTTTTTGTAAGCCAATTTAGAGGTCTGTGGTGTTGAAAGGGTTAATTATTAAATAATTAAATATTTGTCAGATATCCTACAGAATATAAAATGTACAATGCATATTTTACTATAAAAAAATGTTATCAATGAATAAACCGGATTTTGATAATTAAATGCGTAATGAACAATGCATGCATGCTACCTTCTACATTGATAAATGAATGTGTAATGAACAATGCAGGCTACCTTCTACATTGATAAGTGAATGTGTAATGAACAATGCAGGCTACCTTCTACATTGATAAGTGAATGTGTAATGAACAATGCATGCTACCTCCCACATTGATAAGTGAATGTGTAATGTGTAATGAACAATGCATGCTACCTTCTACATTGATAAATGAATGTGTAATGAACAATGCAGGCTACCTTCTACATTGATAAGTGAATGTGTAATGAACAATGCATGCTACCTTCTACATTGATAAGTGAATGTGTAATGAACAATGCATGCTACCTTCTACATTGGAACATGAATGTGTAATGAACAATGCATGCTACCTTCTACATTGATAAATGAATGTGTAATGTGTAATGAACAATGCATGCTACCTTCTACATTGATAAGTGAATGTGTAATGAACAATGCATGCTACCTGCCACATTGATAAGTGATTATGTAATGTGTAATGAACAATGCATGCTACCTTCTACATTGATAAGTAAATGTGTAATGAACAATGCATGCTACCTTCTACATTGATAAGTGAATGTGTAATGAACAATGCATGCTACCTTCTACATTGATAAGTGAATGTGTAATGAACAATGCATGCTACCTTCTACATTGATAAGTGAATGTGTAATGAACAATGCATGCTACCTTCCGCTTTGTGCTCCCAGCCACATGGTCGGTAGAACACTACTGGTCTTTTCTACCTCCTCAATCTGAAGATTACTTCCCGACGCCAGCGCGTTAATGCCGTCCTTCACCATCTCCGACGGCTCATGCAGAATGCGCCGACTCACGATACCGCTCGACACCTCCGGCGTAGCCGTCCCTGATGACACTGGAGAACCCTTGGCCTTGAATACAGTTGGTTGAAGGGTGTCCCCTACGTAAAATAGATAAACGAAAGATACAATAGATGCACAACTACATAGGGTTGTACGACCTATTGGGATAAATTAGGGGTTTAATACCTATCTTCTAATGGCTGAATGTCGAGTATGAGTAATGAAGTTGGTTTAACTCTGCATTCTGGGTAAAACAAAGGCTATAAATAGCTCAAATAATTGCAGCAGACGATAATTCAGTAATGTGTTTTCTTATTTGTAACTGAAAACAATGGAAATATGTCATGGAATTTCTTTAGAATAATGTCGTTTGCATGACATAACTGAAAAGCTTTAAATTAAGAATTACACTGTACATGTATATTTAGGTCTGGCATTACATATCTTCCAGTACGTGTATATTTAGGTCTGGCATTACATATCTTCCAGTACGTGTATATTTAGGTCTGGCATTACATATCTTCCAGTACGTGTATATTTAGGTCTGGCATTACATATCTTCCAGTACGTGTATATTTAGGTCTGGCATTACATATCTTCCAGTACGTGTATATTTAGGTCTGGCATTACATATCTTCCAGTACGTGTATATTTAGGTCTGGCATTACATATCTTCCAGTACGTGTATATTTAGGTATGGCATTACATATCTTCCAGTACGTGTATATTTAGGTATGGCAATACATATCTTCCAGTACGTGTATATTTAGGTCTGACATTACATATCTTCCAGTACGTGTATATTTAGGTCTGGCATTATATATCTTCCAGTATGTGTATATTTAACGGCTATGTGTCATCAATATGAGTATGTCATTATGAGCACGCAGACATCGTTCGACCGTCTGCTAAGTCAGAGCCAACATCTCCACCCCCACCTCCCTAGAGATTACTGGGAATGTTTAAGGGGTGTATCCACTAGGTCATTCTGACATTTAGTATGGGGGGTTCTGCTTGTTTTGACTACTGTGTGGATGTATGTGGTTGTTTTGACTGCTGTGTGGATGTATGTGGTTGTTTTGACTACTGTGTGGATGTATGTGGTTGTTTTGACTACTGTGTGGATGTATGTGGTTGTTTTGACTACTGTGTGGATGTATGTGGTTGTTTTGACTACTGTGTGGATGTATGTGGTTGTTTTGACAACTGTGTGGATGTATGTGGTTGTTTTGACTACTGTGTGGATGTATGTGGCTGTTTTGACTGCTGTGTGGATGTGTGTGGTTGTGTTGACTACTGTGTGGAGGTATGGATATGGTTGTTTTGACTACTGTGTGGAGGTATGGATATGGTTGTTTTGACTACTGTGTGGATGTATGTGGTTGTTTTGACTACTGTCTGGATGTATGTGGTTGTTTTGACTACTGTGTGGATGTATGTGGTTGTTTTGACTACTGTCTGGATGTATGTGGTTGTTTTGACTACTGTGTGGATGTATGTGGTTGTATTGACTACTGTGTGGATGTATGTGGCTGTATTGACTACTGTGTGGATGTATGTGGTTGTATTGACTACTGTGTGGATGTATGTGGCTGTATTGACTACTGTGTGGATGTATATGGTTGTTTTGACTACTGTGTGGATGTATGTGGCTGTATTGACTACTGTGTGGATGTATGTGGTTGTTTTGACTACTGTGTGGATGCATGTGGTTTCTTGACTACTGTCTGGATGTATGTGGTTGTTTTGACTACTGTGTGGATGTATGTGGTTGTTTTGACTACTGTGTGGATGTATGTGGTTGTTTTGACTACTGTGTGGATGTATGTGGTTGTTTTGACTACTGTGTGGATGTATGTGGTTGTTTTGACTACTGTGTGGATGTATGTGGCTGTATTGACTACTGTGTGGATGGATGTGGTTGTTTTGACTACTGTGTGGATGGATGTGGTTGTTTTGACTACTGTGTGGATGTATGTGGTTGTTTTGACTACTGTGTGGATGTATGTGGCTGTATTGACTACTGTGTGGAGGTATGGATATGGTTGTTTTGACTACTGTCTGGATGTATGTGGTTGTTTTGACTACTGTGTGGATGTATGTGGTTGTATTGACTACTGTGTGGATGTATGTGGCTGTATTGACTACTGTGTGGATGTATGTGGTTGTATTGACTACTGTGTGGATGTATGTGGCTGTATTGACTACTGTGTGGATGTATATGGTTGTTTTGACTACTGTGTGGATGTATGTGGCTGTATTGACTACTGTGTGGATGTATGTGGTTGTTTTGACTACTGTGTGGATGTATGTGGTTGTTTTGACTACTGTGTGGATGTGTGTGGTTGTTTTGACTACTGTGTGGATGCATGTGGTTTCTTGACTACTGTCTGGATGTGTGTGGTTGTTTTGACTACTGTGTGGATGTATGTGGTTGTTTTGACTACTGTGTGGATGTATGTGGTTGTTTACTGTGTGGATGTATGTGGTTGTCTTGACTACTGTCTGGATGTATGTGCTTGTTTTGACTACTGTGTGGATGTATATGGTTGTCTTGACTACTGTGTGGATGTATGTGGTTGTTTTGACTACTGTGTGGATGTATATGGTTGTTTTGACTACTGTGTGGATGTGTGTGGTTGTTTTGACTACTGTGTGGATGCATGTGGTTTCTTGACTACTGTGTGGATGTATGTGGTTGTCTTGACTACTGTGTGAATGCATGTGGTTGTTTTGACTACTGTGTGGATGTATATGGTTGTTTTGACTACTGTGTGGATGTATATGGTTGTTTTGACTACTGTGTGGATGTATATGGTTGTTTTGACTACTGTGTGGATGTATATGGTTGTTATGACTACTGTGTGGATGTATGTGGTTTCTTGACTACTGTGTGGATGTATATGGTTGTTTTGACTACTGTGTGGATGTGTGTGGTTGTTTTGACTACTGTGTGGATGCATGTGGTTTCTTGACTACTGTGTGGATGTATGTGGTTGTTTTGACTACTGTGTGGATGTATGTGGTTGTTTTGACTACTGTGTGGATGTATATGGTTGTTTTGACTACTGTGTGGATGTGTGTGGTTGTTTTGACTACTGTGTGGATGCATGTGGTTGTTTTGACTACTGTGTGGATGTATGTGGCTGTATTGACTACTGTGTGGATGTGTGTGGTTGTTTTGACTACTGTGTGGATGTATGTGGTTGTTTTGACTACTGTGTGGATGTATGTGGTTGTTTTGACTACTGTGTGGATGTATGTGGTTGTTTTGACTACTGTGTGGATGTATGTGGTTGTTTTGACTACTGTGTGGATGGATGTGGTATTGGCTATGAGAGGAGCTTCTAAGTGAGAATGGATTACATTATGAAAAATGGTGTTTATTTTGATACATCAATTATCTATTTACCAAAGGCTATTCTATCAAGGGTTGTTCCTGTATGGGATTGAGCGACATCACTAATCTGTGTTCCGTCTGCAATACAATTGTCTTAACACCAAAACAGAACAACAAAAACACAAACAATATAAGTTCAAACAATCCTATGATATAGACTGTGTCTGACCTCACCCAATCTCAAATTCAGTCACAAGCTTTCTGATTGGTTGAGTCAATAACAAATATCAGAATCAACCAATCATATCACTTGAACTAGAGTTTGAGAAAAAGGTTAATAAACTCTGACATAGGTCACATAATACACAGATTATATTTCATAACAGAAACTAATTTTCGTGCTATTAAAATGTGAAAATTACTGATTAGTTTTTACAAGGTAAATTTGGAACTATTATTTAGATTATGATTTTTCAAATATTCTCTCAGTCTATATTTAAAATATGAAAATTGTTGATTATAAATATTCTAATACATGCACTGTTTGTTTGTGTTATAGGACTATCTATGAATGTACACCAATGTTTGATACAAGTTTGTTCATTCTATTAACTCTTTCACCGCCAATGTCGCATAAAAGCGCCAATGTCGCATAAAAGCGCTTTTGCAAAATGCTGATCAGACAAAACAGGACGTTTCGTCTGATCAAGCTATATGCTGATTGCTCTTCAGACAGTGGAGCTGAAGCACCTGTCCGAATAGGAAACAACATAGATCCTGATCAGACAGGGGAATTACACTGCGGCTGATCTGAATCTATGTTGTTTGCACATTGCTTTGAATATATTCAGCGCTGAAAGAGTTAAAGGCAAAATAGACATATTAGCATTCTGTCATCTCGAAATAACAGTCGATGACAGTTAAGAATTTACTAGGAAATGGTAAGAGAAAGCTAGGAATTGCTGAGGAACTGGACGAAAACAGGAATAGATGGTTAATGTCTGCATGCTTATCACAAGCATAAACTACTACCAAATCTGATCTCAAGAGCTTATCACAAGCATAAACTACTACCAAATCTGATCTCAAGAGCTTATCACAAGCATAAACTACTACCAAATCTGATCTCAAGAGCTTATCACAAGCACAAAGTACACAGTCTACATCCGTTATATCGAATTCCGTCGAGCCAAACAAAATACTTCGACATAACCGAAGTTTGACTTTAAAAAATTCGACAGACAAGTTATATGTAAAATGATAGTGTCTGAAATGGGACTTTGATCTGACTTTGAGATAACCGGAGAATTCGACATAACCGACTTTGACATACTGGTAACGGATGTAGACTGTAGTACCAAATGTCCAATTTTGATCTCACAGGTATAACACAAACACAATTCTTTGTGACATAGTTTTGCGACGGACATAACCTTATAGAAAACTTAGTTGGACGTGAATACCCGGACACCTTAGACAATGTTTAATCACATTCCGACAATGTTACTTTGTGACGGACATAACCGTATAGAAAACTTAGTTGGACGTGAATACCCAGACACCTTAGACCATGTTTAATCACATTCTGACAATGTTACTGAGCAAAATAAAGCTGCAAGTGGAACTAGTTTACAGTACACGCCCTATTCACACAAGATACATACCACTTACATGCATTACATATTCAGATAGATTTAATGCTGTGATCTCATCTATTGCCATTTCTATACCTCTCGTCATTCAAGATACAATAGAGAATGTGAGACGTTTGTTCAGGTTTTACGCCTGCATCAGCACTAGTTTGGGCTCTATCGCCCACGGGCAGTTTATCTAGCAACAGGCTCCAGCGGTTAACCAGTACTTGGTGCACAAACCTCCGAAAGAAACTGCCAACTTTTTCATATAAATGAGACACGGCCTGAGCGAGGCTCGAACACGTGACCATCAGTGATGATAGGTTACAGTGGTATACAAATCAGCGACCGTGACTACGGAGGCGGACACAGAATATGCAAAATGTACAAAATGCCTTTGTCTTGAACTTGCTTTTGTGGTTTAAAGTCGCAGTAAGAGTTTAGGTGATATGGCGACTCTCCAGCTATTATTGGTGAAGGAAGAACCCCCCAGCTGCCCCTCCGGGCAGCATTTCAGGCATGGATGGCCCCCCCAGGTGGAACCACACACCTCAACTGCTCAGCAATGGAGCCCTCTATGTACAAAATGTACATTAGAAGAATGTAAGCGACTCCTCATGCAAGCCCTGATAAATAGATACTATTAAAATTGTCAGTGATTAAAGTATAAGACGCAGCAGACTTTTGGATACTATTTTGGATGTGTTTGTGTGTTTTACGTTTATTTATCGTCGCTACCGGTTGCCCATATGAGCGACGCCTCCTGAAGAGATTAGTCATTTTAGATTTTTGGAGGATAGTGCAATGATACAGAAAGAGACCCATTCCAGAGTCTCCTCTGGTTCTTTTACGTGCACGGTGTAAAGCACCGACACGAGACCTCGGTTTAACGTCCCATCTGAAAGACTGTTAATTTTATTAGGGTCAGACGGGGGATTGAACCTGCGATCCCTGGATTACTATTTTGGATGAAAAAACCTGCATCTTATCTATGGACGATTACGGTATACAATGAGAGATATATCTTATTTTCTATTACCTCCCTTGGCAGATAAAGTCTGATTTATTCCAATATGTGAATAGGTCCTTTTAGTTAGAATCCTTTGTTTTTACTGTCATTTTATCCAAATCGAGATAATTAACTGATACCATTGTTTTACGAATAAGTACCCATTGTATATACTGTATGAGATTTGTTGAGATATAGTAATTTAATACTCACAAGAAGCGACAGTAGAATAAAATATGTTAGCATGATGTGCAAAGGAAACAACGATAAAAACGGAGGAAAACACTTAATAGGACATATCTACTTTTAAGGGAGTATTCAGGGGCAGTAACTGACCGTGGTCCCTCATTCATTTAACTAGTTGTTTATTACAACACATGCTAAGACCCAGCGTCTCTGTATGATGACAATACAATTTAGTTAACACTAGAGGCAAACTTAATGAAACTTCAAATATAGAACATTTGGTGCAGAGTCAACTGTATTTTGACCTATTATTTGAATACAAGAGTGCATGGTTACCAGATCGGACAGGTTGGTTTTCTCCGGGTACTCTGGTTTCCTCCAACACAAACGAACACATTTACGCTTTCATCCGTGCAAACGAGAGTGATTAATATTAATATAAGTTGATCAAACTTGCTTCGCAATCGTTGTATAATAAATAACGTTTAAACAAGAGTGCACTTGATTAATGCAGGTCTCATAGGATATTGGCCAATGAGAGACATTGGTCAGTTACTTCCCCTGAATACTCTTTAAGGAGGATATGTCTTTTTGATTGGTTTCCTCTGTTTTCATCGTGATTTCCTTTGCACCACATGCTATCAATATTCATCCGTTTTCTCATCTTATAATTATTAAATCTCGACAGATATCCTACATGTATATACTTGTATACTTTACTGTAAAACTATAACATGATTTTGATAAAATCACATTTTTCATACCACAACATCTGGTTAGGGAACAACCGTAAAAACAAAGAATTCCAACTAAAAGGACCAATATGCATTTCGTGATAAATTGAACTTTATCTGCCAAGGGAGGTAATCGAAAAACCAGGAATGTTGTGCATTGATGAAATATAATCAAAAGGGAGAAGACATGTATCTCTACCTAAACAGTTAATTGATGACAATATTTGGAATATTCATGTGACTTATCAAAAGGATGGGTCACTCTGCACTAACTATACATTTCTTCCTTTATTCACATTCAGTTGCATGCACTGATGGTGTAAGCAAACACCTGACATAAGATTTTCAATAGAGCAATGTTCATGCGCATTAGTTAGTAGTCCATTAATGGATCAATTAACCCATTGCCTGCTGAGTAAATAAAATCACATTTGCAAACAACATAGATCCAGATCAGCCGCGGCGCAATGCCCCGTCTGATCAGGATCCATGTTGTTTGCTATTCAACTAGTGTTTTAGCTCCACTATCCGAATAGCAAACAACATAGATCCAGATCAGCCGCAGCACAACACCGCGTCTTATCAGGATCCATGTTGTTTGCTATTCAACCAGTGTTTCAGCTCCACTATCCGTATAGCAAACAGCATAGAGCCTGATCAGATGGCACGTTCTGTGCAGTCTGATCTGGCTCTATGCTGTTTGCAAAAGTGATTTTATCTGCCGCTAGTGTGTAAAGGGTTAAGGACATTCAGATTGTAGGCAACATACAGTATATTCACAAAACCCTGTACAAATGAATTCCTATATTAATTAAGATGCATTGCTTTCAATATTTGTTATTGACTACAAGTCAAAATATATGTATTGTTCAACCTATCATCACCGACCGGCTCATCTCGATCTACACTTTCTGTAAGCCTATTTAGAGGTCTGTAGTGTTGAAAAGGTTATAGAAGAAAATTGGAGCATGACAATCGGTGTTTTTTGCCAGCAATTTTAAATAAAACATGTTATATACAAGTGATGTATGACCATTAACGTCATGGCTAATATGATTTCTTACGGAGAAAAAAAAATGAAAACAAAAATATGCTAGTCAAAATAACAATCTATATTTTTCTACAATGTTTAACCCATTCAACACCAAGTAACTCACATGGACTGGTCCATGATATTCATAAACCAATAAATGAATCAGAAAATCACATTTGGACAAGTTCATTTATCAAAATGGGTAATTATGTCTAAAAATAGTCATATCACTGGCAAAAAGTGCAGATCCTGATGAGACGGCTCGTCACGAGCCGGCTCATCTAGATCTATACACTTTTTGTAAGTCTATTTAGAGGTTTGTGGTGTTGAAAGGGTTAAGTACATTAAAAATGCTAAAAATGATGGATTTTATTACTGTAAAACTTCGTGTAATGCTCGCCGAATACAATTGTATGATGGCAACTTTGTTGGAAATTTTGACAGTCAACTTGAACCGGAATACAACTTTAAATAAGCAGCAGTTTTTCAGACGTAACCCTTTGCACGCTAGCGGCAGATAAAATCACCTTTTCAAACAGCATAGAGCCAGATCAGACGGCACAGAACGTGCCGTCTGATCAGGCTCTATACTGTTTGCTATTGGGATAGTGGAGCTAAAACATTTGGCTGAATAGCAAACAATATGGATCCTGATCAGATGCGGCATTACGCCGTGGCTGATCTGGATCTATGTTGTTTGCAAATGTGATTTTATTTACTCAAGCAGGTAAAGGGTTAATCGTCAACTTTTCCATACGAACACACGGCGTTTGTTCATTCATGCTTACAGTCAGAACACCAGTTACGGTCATCTAGCTACTTTCCAGTTTCAAATTAGCTTAAAACGTTTATAAATAGGAGTTTTGTGAATATATGTACACACAGCCAATGAAGGTTCAAACATTCCAAGGTACATGCCATTGTCTCCATGCTTGTCACCTCTCTCCACCGAGCCTACAGAACCCCCTAACGAGCCTCGTGATGTCCGTTTACCAAGCAGGGATTCCAGTGAGGCCCTCTTACTCAGAGAGATACTTGACCCCATGGAGGACCTCCTGTCATTCAAACTACTTGAACTGTCGCTTTTTGAAGAACTAGCATCTGTATTTATAGTCACAATATACAATTGTTCGTTTTTATAATGAAATATGTTTAACATATTTTGAAACCTTGATCAATAATAAAACTTTAGAGTACTCTCCCTTTGTCCGACACAATTCATTTACTTGTATGTAGTCACTCGAGAAAAATTGCAAAGTTTATAATTAAATTAATTAACTCGGCAACAGTTAATTGTTAGAATTGTTGGAAGTCGTGATAGAGCAGCGGTAGCGCATTCGCTTCAGGTGTGCAAGGCACCCCGAGTTTGCGCCAAGCTGTGGCCATTACGATTCTGCACTTAGGTAAGGCATTTAAATTCCACATTGTCTCTGCTCTCCTCCTCGTGGCGATGGAATCCATCAGGAATGAGGTCTCTATCCCACCTTCATAGCGGTTACTAACCCCACCTTCATAGAGGTTGCTACCCCACCTTCATAGAGGTTGCTACCCCACCTTCATAGAGGTTACTACCCCACCTTCATAGAGGTTGCTACCCCACCTTCAGAGAGGTTGCTACCCCACCTTCATAGAGGTTACTACCCCACCTTCATAGAGGTTACTACCCCACCTTCAAAGAGGTTGCTACCCCACCTTCATAGAGGTTACTACCCCACCTTCATAGAGTTTACTACCCCACCTTCATAGAGGTTACTACCCCACATTCATAGAGGTTACTACCCCACATTCATAGAGGTTACTACCCCACCTTCATAGAGGTTACTACCCCACCTTCATAGAGATCACTACCCCACCTTCATAGAGGTTACTACCCAACAATCATAGAGGTTACTACCCCACCTTCATAGAGTTACTACCCCACTTCATAGAGGTTTACCCCACTTCATAGAGGTTACTCCCCACTTTGGTTTTGGGTTTTCATAGAGGTACTACCCCCATTCATAGAGGTTACTACCCACTTCATAGAGGTTACTACCCCACCTTCATAGAGGTTACTACCCACCTTCATAGAGGTTACTACCCCACCTTCATAGAGGTTACTACCACTCATAGAGGTTACTACCATTCATAGAGGTTACTACCCCACCTTCATAGAGGTTATTACCCACCTTCATAGAGGTTACTACCCCACTTCATAGAGGTTACTACCCCACCTTCATAGAGGTTACTACCCCACCTTCATAGAGGTTACTACCCCACTTCATAGAGGTTACTACCCCACCTTCATAGAGGTTACTACCCCACCTTCATAGAGGTTACTACCACCTTCATAGAGGTTACTACCCACTTCATAGAGGTTACTACCCCACTTCATAGAGGTTACTACCCCACCTTCATAGAGGTTACTACCCCACCTTCATAGAGGTTACTACCCCACCTTCATAGAGGTTACTACCCACCTTCATAGAGGTTACTACCCCACCTTCATAGAGGTTACTACCCCACCTTCATAGAGGTTACTACCCCACCTTCATAGAGGTTACTACCCCACCTTCATAGAGTTACTACCCCACTTCATAGAGGTTACTACCCCACCTTCATAGAGGTTACTACCCCACCTTCATAGAGGTTACTCCCCACCTTCATAGAGGTTACTACCCCACCTTCATAGAGGTTACTACCCCACCTTCATAGAGGTTACTACCCCACCTTCATAGAGGTTACTACCCCACCTTCATAGAGGTTACTACCCCACCTTCAAAGAGGTTGCTACCCCACCTTCATAGAGGTTACTACCCCACCTTCATAGAGTTTACTACCCCACCTTCATAGAGGTTACTACCCCACATTCATAGAGGTTACTACCCCACATTCATAGAGGTTACTACCCCACCTTCATAGAGGTTACTACCCCACCTTCATAGAGATCACTACCCCACCTTCATAGAGGTTACTACCCAACAATCATAGAGGTTACTACCCCACCTTCATAAAGATCACTACTCCACCTTCATAGAGGTTATTACCCCACTTTCATAGAGGTTACTACCCCACATTCATAGAGGTTACTACCCCACCTACATAGAGGTTACTACCCCACCTTCATAGAGGTTACTACCCCACATTCATAGAGGTTACTACCCCACCTACATAGAGGTTACTACCCCACCTTCATAGAGGTTACTACCCCACCTTCATAGAGGTTACTACCCCACTTTCATAGAGGTTACTACCCCACATTCATAGAGGTTACTACCCCACATTCATAGAGGTTACTACCCCACCTACATAGAGGTTACTACCCCACCTTCATAGAGGTTACTACCCCACTTTCATAGAATTTACTACCCCACATTCATAGAGGTTACTACCCCACCTTCATAGAGGTTACTACCCCACCTACATAGAGGTTGCTACCCCACCTTCATAGAGGTTACTACCCCACCTTCATAGAGGTTACTACCCTACCTTCATAGAGGTTACTATCCCACCTTCATAGAGGTTACTACCCCACTTTCATAGAGGTTACTACCCCACATTCATAGAGGTTACTACCCCACATTCATAGAGGTTACTACCCCACTTTCATAGAGGTTACTACCCCACCTTCATAGAGGTTACTACCCCACCTTCATAGAGGTTACTTCCCCACATTCATAGAGGTTACTACCCCACCTTCATAGAGGTTACTACCCCACATTCATAGAGGTTACTACCCCACTTTCATAGAGGTTACTACCCCACCTTCATAGAGGTTACTACCCCACATTCATAGAGGTTACTACCCCACTTTCATAGAGGTTACTACCCCACCTACATAGAGGTTACTACCCCACCTTCATAGAGGTTACTTCCCCACCTTCATAGAATTTACTACCCCACCTTCATAGAGGTTACTACCCCACCTTCATAGAGGTTACTTCCCCACCTTCATAGAATTTACTACCCCACCTTCATAGAGGTTGCTACCCCACATTCATTGAGGTTACTACCCCACATTCATAGAGGTTACTACCCCACATTCATTGAGGTTACTACCCCACTTTCATAGAGGTTACTACCCCACATTCATAGAGGTTACTACCCCACCTTCATAGAGGCTACTACTCTACCTTCATAGAGGTTGCAACCCCACCTTCATAGAGGTTGCTACCCCACCTTCATAGAGGTTACTACCCCACCTTCATAGAGGTTACTACCCCACCTTCATAGAGGTTGCTACCCCACCTTCATAGAGGTTACTACCCCACCTTCATAGAGGTTACTGGGAATAATTAAGAGGTTGTATATACACAATGTTGTCATATGGCGACTCTCCAGTTGTCAATGGTAAAGGAAGACTGGTCCCGGGTGCCCCTCCGAGCAGGCATGGACTGACACCCAGGTAGAACCACCGACCTTCCACAAGCCAGCAGGATAGCATCCTCACATGAAATAATTTGACACCCCACAGTAGGATTCGAACCTACAGCGGTGAGGGGCATGTGATTTAAAGTAACTGTAACCACTCAGCCATGGAGCCCCCCCATACTATGTTGTTCCAATCTTTATTATGGTCTGTTTGACCACTGCTCATACTCGCCTATAAGACAAGATTTATGGCTTCCCGTCTTATAAGTGACAGCTAAAACAAATTTTAAACTTCTTAAATATGTGTTAAATGTTAACTGTACACATAATTACGTTTTAGAAAAGAAAGCACCCAGACACTGACAATTTCTTTTTTGGCCAAACATGCAATTTATACATTATGGTCTGGTGCTCATTTGGTCAACCCGTCTTATATGCGATTGCATGCAGCCCCCAGATTTCAGGACCAAAGTAGGGGAGTCGTCTTATGTCTTATAGGTGAGATCGATTTATAGGCGAGTATGGAGGGATGTAATATGTCAATCTATGTGGAATCGGTATTGGCGTAGAGAATGTATGGCAGAATCTTCTTGGCGTAACATTACTTAGAGAGATAACAGGCTGTCCGCTTAGCGCAGTGGTTAGTGCGCTCGCTTCTAACCAATGGAACCCGGGGTTCGATCCTCGGATTGGGAAGTATGTGAGATGATACGGCGGTCGCCAGATCGATCAGGTAGGTTTTCGCTGAGTACTCCGGTTTCCTCCCACACAAATGACCACATTTACGCTTTCATCCACGCCAACGAGAGTAATTAATATAAGTCGTTAAAAGTCGCTTCTAACCAATGGAACCTGGGGTTCGATCCTCGGACTGAGAAGTATGTGGTCGCCAGATCGATCAGGTGGGTTTTCGCCGAGTACTCCGGTTTCCTCACACACAAATGACCACATTTACGCTTTCATCTGCGCCAACGAGAGTAATTAATATAAGTCGTTAAAAGTTTAGAGATAACATCTCCATATTTACTAGAGTATAAAACCCATGCACACCTTCCTGTTTAGACAGCACTTGTGAGACAGCCTCAGGGATGTTAGCACGACTGGGTGAAGGATCTGATGAAAGTATCAAAGAGTGTACATGGTTAGTATATGGTGAGAGAAAATAAAGTTAAAATACAGAACATAGCGATATATAATGTTATGTTATGTTATATTTCGGGTTTTATGCCTGCATCAGCACCATTTTGGGCTATATCGCCGGCGGGCACCTTTCCTGGGCAGGCTCCAGCGGTTAACCAGTACTTGGGTGCACCGACCTCCGTAAGAAACTGCCAACTTTTTCATATAAATGAGTATATATAATGAAAACATGAAACTGATGTAATAATAAGCAAACATGTGACGTGATATTTATAGAACAACTTTGCTCGTATTTGGTGTAATACAGCCATCACATATTTTCTTGTATGTCCACATGTGTAATACAACCTGGAAGGATTCTGATTGGTCGCGGCATTTCCCCTTTACATTTTTTACATTGTTATTAATAAATCAATTGATGCACGCTACTTCTTAAGAATCGTAGAAAAAGTCTGCCCATTCTGTTACATATGTTTGATCTAAGGGGAGGGTTGTCACTAATGTTGGTAAAACTTGTGACCCAACCCATTTGCTTCTTATAAATTATAACAGTTTCACTAATATAATATTCGTTACATTTCATTTGTTGTATATTGTGCATTTTGTGTATATGTATGTTATTCGAAAGCAATAAAATATGTTTAAACTAAAAATTGGTCGCGGCATGACAGCTTGATTTTGACACATGTGACAAACAGTTTTTCAATGTTTCCTTCATGCCTTCTTTGTTGAAAATCAAATAAATGTTAAATATGCACTAGCAGAATACGGTATAGTGAATAAAAGTATTGTGTGGATTATTTGCATGGAGTTGTTTGATTAACGGGAACTATTTACTACAGCGTATGAATACACCTTACTGATTTCCTTGAGATGTAATAAGGCTCAAAGTATACAGGCAAACAGAAAAGTTTCTTTTTCATATTATAGTTACCATGGAAATGTGATAAAAAGGATCTTAAACTCATGTTGATTTCATAGTACATTTTATGAAACTCGTTTATTAGAGGTGTTAAATTAAATATAGTCTATATCCGCTATGTCAAAGTCGGTTATGTCAAATTCACCGGTTATCTCAAAGTCGGATCAAAGTCCCGTTTCAGATTACGGTTATGTCAAAGTATTTTGTTCGGTCTGACGGAATTCGACATAACGGGTGTAGACTGTAGTTGTGTTGATAAAATGAGCTTAATTTAATTTTTTAAAGAGTCATGTGACTTGGTTAATCCAAGATGGCCACCCCATAATTTTCTATTTGAGATAATCAACCTTGTCATACATAACTTCTGTACCTGCAGTGACATTTTCAAAAATTCTTTCACCGCCTTTTATAATTTATTGAACTTTATTTTTCAAGATTGCATGAATCTTGTTGATGTTTTTCCTTTAATCGATTTCACTTTCTATGACTTGAATTTGTTGTAGCAAATATAAAAGGACAAATATTTGTTTGTTTTTTGTGTGTTTGTTTTTGGGGTTAAATGTCGCACAAGGGCTTAGGCTATATGGCGACTTTCCAGCTATTATTTATGGAGGAAGATCCCGGGTTCCCATATGAGCAGTATTTCAGATGCAGACGGTCACCCGGGTGATACCACAAACCTTCCACAAGACAGCAAAAAGACAAATATAAAGCAATGCAAGTTTGAAAAGAACACTTTCCCCATTTTAGTAGTGCAGAACTGAAGTTGTGAGCTATAGATTTAGGTATTACCTCTTGACCGAGGTGGTGAGCATATCGGAGAGGATGTGATACTTCTACCAGCACCGCCTGTCGCACACTGTACAAATGTGATACCACCGACACCGGCTTCATCTACGCCGTCCTTGTTATCCTTGGACGTGTCTACGGGGGCTGGGTCCGGGTCCTGGGGATATGACTCCGCCTTCAGAATATCTTCACCAACAGGGTAGTCAGATTCTAAAGCTCCTGCAAGTGAAATACAATTTCTGAGTTCCAGTTTGTATTCACAGGGCTCAAGCTAGATCCCAATATTTGGGAGAAGTGAGAAAGCGCGCAATTGCATCCTCTAATGGAACACTAGAGGACATAGAAAACGCACACTTCGGATACGTGTGTTTTTACATGAAAAACAATAACTATATAAATACATAGTTTTAAACATTTTGGAATATTTCAGTTTGTGTTTGTAATAAAGATGTGATACATCTTTGATGGAATCCTTCGTATTTTGTTTTCATGTAATAATAATCATATAATGTAGGTGTGCGTTTTCTATATTATTTAATAAATTTCAACATAACATTGTTAAAATACACAATATGACCATTAAATACAAATACAATATTTGAATCAAATGAGTGCTATGGCCAGTGTATCTTACTCGACAATAATTTGACTGAAAATTGTAAAAAACCAACAACATAATTTTAGGTAGAAGTGGTGCCCCCAGGGGGCAGTCAGGGTTCTAAGGGCGACTACTTCGCCCATGTCACCCTCTAGAATGAGCCCTGTATTCAGTTTGTACAAATTCCATATTTTTCTATCTGTGTTCATCAATTTAAGGCTGCATTACATCAATGCATTACCCCAATTTATTATCGTCAATAGGGGCCATCCCAGTAAACTGACGTTTATCTCTGTAATCTGCGAAATAGGGGTTATCCCCGTATTCTGTGATATACTACACCTATATACCTGGTACACTAGCTATGCATACCTGGTACACTAGCTATACATACATGGTACACTAGCTATACATACCTGGTACACTAGCTATACATACATGGAACACTAGCTATACATACTTGGTACACTAGCTATACATACCTGGTACACTAGCTATACAAACCTGGTACAGTAGCTATACATACCTGGTACACTAGCTATGCATACCTGGTACACTAGCTATACATACATGGTACACTAGCTATACATACATGGAACACTAGCTATACATACTTGGTACACTAGCTATACATACCTGGTACACTAGCTATACATACCTGGTACACTAGCTATACATACCTGGTACACTAGCTATGCATACCTGGTACACTAGCTATACATACATGGTACACTAGCTATACATACCTGGTACACTAGCTATACATACATGGAACACTAGCTATACATACTTGGTACACTAGCTATACATACCTGGTACACTAGCTATACATACCTGGTACACTAGCTATACATACCTGGTACACTAGCTATACATACCTGGTACACTAGCTATACATACCTGGTACACTAGCTATGCATACCTGGTACACTAGCTATACATACCTGGTACACTAGCTATGCATACCTGGTACACTAGCTATACATACATGGTACACTATCTATACATACCTGGTACACTAGCTATACATACCTGGTACACTAGCTATACATACCTGGTACACTAGCTATACATACCTGGCACACCAGCTATACATACCTGGTATACTAGCTATACATACCTGGTACACTAGCTATGCATACCTGGTACATTAGCTATGCATACCTGGTACACTAGCTATACATACCTGATACACTAGCTATATATACCTGGTACACTAGCTATACATACCTGGTACACTAGCTATACATACCTGGTACACTAGCTACACATACCTGGTACACTAGCTATACATACATGGTACACTAGCTATACATACCTGGTACACTAGCTATACATACCTGGTACACTAGCTATACATACCTGGTACACTAGCTATACATACCTGGTACACTAGCTATACATACATGGTACACTAGCTATACATACCTGGTACACTAGCTATACATACCTAATACACTAGCTATACATACCTGGTACACTAGCTATACATACCTGGTACACTAGCTATACATACCTGGTACACTAGCTATACATAGTATAGGTGTAGTAGAAACTCTAAATGTCTCGAGTATATCTCCGGGACTGTTTGCGTCTATAACGGAGGCGTTACTCTGTGATTGGCTGCTCGTACAGATCCACACGAACGAGGACAGTTGCTCCTTGTCGCTCTCCCGTACATTATTCTCGTGATCCTGGAAACATGAAATATAACGTTGATAAATTCTTTGGCATAAATATAGGATCTTACATGAGTGGTGATTTCATACCATATTTTATGAAACGAGTTTTGGAATTTTGCTATTAACCCTTTCAACACCACAGGCCTCTAAATAGGCTTATGAAAAGTGTAGATCCAGATGAGCCGGCTCGTGACGAGCCGTCTCATCAGGATCTGCACTTTTTTGCCAGTAATAATTATTACTATTTTTAGATAAAATTACCCATTTTGATAAATGAACTGGTCCAATGGTAATTTTCTTATTAATTTATTGGTCTGAAAATATCACGCACCAGTCCATGTCTGATACTTGGGGTTGAATGGGTTAATTAATTAAGCGAGCCTTTTGTCGAGCTTAATAGCAAAATTCAAAAACTCGTTTCATAAAATATGTTATGAAATCATCACGAGTGTAAGATCCTTTGTATCACATTACCATGGTAACATTACCATAGTAACATTACCATAGTAACATTACCATAGTAACATTACCATAGTAACATTACCATAGTAACATTACCATAGTAACATTACCATGGCGCTCGTTGTAATAAATAACGTTGCTACTTTCATTTTGGCACATAGTGTCAGTGTAAATTGTCATGACGTCATTAAATTGTCATGATGTCACTAAATTGTCATGACATCACTAAATTGTCATGACGTCATTAAATTGTCATGATGTCACTAAATTGTCATGATGTCACTAAATTGTCATGATGTCACTAAATTGTCATGTCATTAAATTGTCATGACATAATTAAATTGTCATGACGTCATTAAATTGTCATGATGTCACTAAATTGTCATGATGTCACTAAATTGTCATGTCATTAAATTGTCATGACATAATTAAATTGTCATGATGTCACTAAATTGTCATGACATTAAATTGTCATGACGTCAGTTGCTATGCAAAGAAGCGTTATATTTATGTTTTAAACAGCATTATAATTGCGTCGAAACTTCTTTTAAATTGTAGTTTGTCTTACAAGTAACGCAATGTACCAGATTAGATTCAAATAGAAATATGCATACTTGAAAGTTTAATTTACAAATTACACTGGTGCTATTACACATGTGTACATATATTACGAGATTAATAACTTGTTTTCAATAACAGTGCGCCTTTTATTTGTACGACCACTCATACTGATAATTCAATCTGCACAAACAACTGTATGTTCGTTCCATCGGTAAAATGCTTCTCCGTATCCATAGGGCTTTTTTAAAATGTTCGAAATACTGTATGTATATTATGTATAGAATAGGGGACCACAGGGAAGAGTGGACAATTGATCCAACTCTGCATCCTCTATAAATAAACACTATTTTATTATTATCATTATTCGGTTTTTATGCAAATTAGGCGTAAGAAACTGACATTTCATACCTTGATGAAATGCAGAAAAAGGACATAAATTTTAATTATTAAATAATAGGGGATCACAGGGAAGATTAACTGTGTATTCTCTATAAATAAAGAATTTATTATTTTTATTATTCATCCATCCTATTTTCAATGGGCCAATCATTAACGTTGTCAGAACTTGTGACCCAACCCAATTGCTAATTATTTATTTGTAATATGATTGTGATTGTAACATACATGTATATATAGTAGGGATGGCAACGAATATTCGAATATTCGCTCGAATGTCCGAATATCTGAAAACTAATAATAATTTGAATATTTGGAAAAAAATATTATATTGTCCTCAAAAATGCCACCCGCTCAGTCACACGTTTGGAAATGCTTGAATCACTCTGAGAATAAGAAAACTGCTAGGTGTAATCTATAATCTATGCAAATTGGATTTAACATATTCGGGTACAATATCAATGGGAATAATCATTTGAAGAAGATGACGTTTACGCGTAAAACAGAAATTAGGTTTGAGTTTTTGATAGAATTCTATCGAATATTCTAATACCTTCCCGATCGAATATTCGAATAGTATAATCGCTATTTGTTGCCATAGCAATAAAATACTATAAAATAATCCTTCCTTTACGGCAGATTACCTTGAGTTGTTGATTCAGTTTATCCACCTCTGTGCCACCCAACTCGCTGTTCGCTTCTATCTCCGGGGGGTTAGAATAGAAGACACTGGCCCCTACAATAGACCCACCATCTTTCGTTCTACCTCCAGTGAGGTTTACACCAGCAGCACACCATATCTGCAACGTATAGACAAATACATACATAATGTGAAGGCTGAAATACATATGGAGATAATCTCAATAAGCTATAAGCTTTCAAATTAATCCATTCATGTTTATTTACAATACAGGGCTCATTCTAGAGGGTGATGTGGGCGAAATAGTCGCTCTAGGGACCCTGACTTTTTCAATTATTTTTTTTTACAATTTTCATACAGAATTTTGTCAAGTAAGATACACTGGCCCATTATAAAGCACTCCTATTTAACCATATTTTGTTTAAACTTATTAAATAACACCATTGAAGGACGTTTTCTCACTTCTCCCCAAATTTCTGACATTTGTGTGTGTGTTTTACGTTTATTTATCGCCGCTACCGGTTGCCCATATGAGCGACGCCTCCTGAAGAGATTAGTCATTTTAGATTTTGGAGGATAGTGCAATGATACAGACAGAGACCCATTCCAGAGTCTCCTCTGGTTCTTTTACGTGCACGGTGTAAAAGCACCAACACGATCTCGGTTTAACGTCCCATCTGAAAGACTATTAATTTTATTAGAGTCAGACGGGGGATCGAACCTGCGATCCCTGAATTACCAGTCCAGCGTGTTACCACAACAATAAACAAAGAAGAAAGCTATAGATAGAAATTGTTTTACCTTACAGGGTTACCTCTGTCTGAATTTTAGTCTGCGCATGTGTCTCTTTGTCGCCAATTAAAAAAACTTGAGGCAATTTGAAAGACTTAGAGCCAACTAAGAGCCATATAGTTCACAGATAAATATTTGAAAAATGTATTAAAAATACATTTTGCAAAAAAAAAAAATTGCGCCAAATATTTTCGCCAATTCGCAAAATTTAGCATCAATATTTGTTTTTGTAGCAATTGGCGCTATTGGCGACCGACAGCGGGAACCCTGCTATCACTCGTAAAGCCTAGATTGGTTTATTATTTTGTCTCTCGTTTATTTGTTTGTTTCTTTGTTTATCTATTAGCAGGATTACAAAAAAAGATACTGTCAGACTTTCATGAAAGGGTCGGGCCTCGGGTGGGGCCTCTGGGTTGGGCCTAGGGTCAAGGACAAACCCATTAGATTTGAGGTGATCTGGTTAAAAAAGGGAAAGAATGGAGATTTAGCAGCATGATAGGGCTTTGCTATCTTGGACTGTTCTTGTTTTTATGTTTTTATGTTTTCTACATTTATTTTGCTTACGAATATACGGTCTACGTGGTTAATTCCTATGCATCAGAACAAAAAACCGTGGTTAATTCCTATGCATCAGAACAAAAAACCGTGGTTAATTCCTACGCATCAGAACAACAAACCGTGGTTAATTCCTACGCATCAGAACAACAAACCGTGGTTAATTCCTACGCATCAGAACAACAAACCGTGGTTAATTCCTAGGCATCAGAACGACAAACCGTGGTTAATTCCTACGCATCAGAACAACAAACCGTGGTTAATTCCTAGGCATCAGAACGACAAACCGTGGTTAATTCCTACGCATCAGAATGACAAACCGTGGTTTATTCCTACGCATCAGAACAACAAACCGTGGTTAATTCCTACGCATCAGAACAACAAACCGTGGTTAATTCCTACGCATCAGAACAACAAACCGTGGTTAATTCCTACGCATCAGAACAACAAACCGTGGTTAATTCCTAGGCATCAGAACGACAAACCGTGGTTAATTCCTACGCATCAGAATGACAAACCGTGGTTTATTCCTACGCATCAGAACGACAAACCGTGGTTTATTCCTACGCATCAGAACGACAAACCGTGGTTTATTCCTACGCATCAGAATGACAAACCGTGGTTTATTCCTATGCATCAGAACAACAAACCGTAGTTAATTCCTAGGCATCAGAACGACAAACCGTGGTTAATTCCTACGCATCAGAACAACAAACCGTGGTTAATTCCTACGCATCAGAACAACAAACCGTGGTTAATTCCTAGGCATCAGAACGACAAACCGTGGTTAATTCCTACGCATCAGAATGACAAACCGTGGTTTATTCCTACGCATCAGAACAACAAACCGTGGTTAATTCCTACGCATCAGAACAACAAACCGTGGTTAATTCCTACGCATCAGAACAACAAACCGTGGTTTATTCCTACGCATCAGAACGACAAACCGTGGTTAATTCCTACGCATCAGAACAACAAACCGTGGTTAATTCCTACGCATCAGAACAACAAACCGTGGTTAATTCCTAGGCATCAGAACGACAAACCGTGGTTAATTCCTACGCATCAGAATGACAAACCGTGGTTTATTCCTACGCATCAGAACGACAAACCGTGGTTTATTCCTACGCATCAGAACGACAAACCGTGGTTTATTCCTACGCATCAGAACGACAAACCGTGGTTTATTCCTACGCATCAGAATGACAAACCGTGGTTTATTCCTACGCATCAGAACGACAAACCGTGGTTTATTTGCCGATAAATGCTATTATTTCCATTCTAACATGACCAAATATAATGCTACGAACGAATAAATGTGTGTGTCATTTTGTCGGAGGAGTAAAATTCAACAGCCATAAAATAGACTGGCTCTAGCTGTTGTTTTATTGCAGATTATTTGTTTATAGGAGTAAAACATGAAGTAATGTTAGAATATGTAATAGTTCGATTTTTTAAACTAACTCTTGTGATTAAACAATAATTTATTTATGCATGAATATTCAGATATAACCTAAAGTCCAAGTTCTCCTTACAGGAGAGGTCAACAGTACACGAGTATGACAATGGAACCAAGCACCTAACAGGGCTGTACTGAATTATCTCCACTTAAATCTAAGTTCTACTTCCACGAGAGGTCTACAGTAGACGGGTACAGGAATCTTGCACCTAGCAGTACTGGTACAGGAATCTTGTGCCTAGCAGTACTGGTACAGGAATCTTGTGCCTAGCAGTACTGGTACAGGAATCTTGTGCCTAGCAGTACTGGTACAGGAATCTTGTGCCTAGCAGTACTGGTACAGGAATCTTGCACCTAGCAGTACTGGTACAGGAATCTTGTGCCTAGCAGTACTGGTACAGGAATCTTGTGCCTAGCAGTACTGGTACAGGAACCTTGTGCCTAGCAGTACTGGTACAGGAATCTTGCACCTAGCAGTACTGGTACAGGAATCTTGTGCCTAGCAGTACTGGTACAGGAACCTTGCACCTAGCAGTACTGGTACAGGAACCTTGCACCTAGCAGTACTGGTACAGGAATCTTGCACCTAGCAGTACTGGTACAGGAATCTTGTGCCTAGCAGTACTGGTACAGGAATCTTGCACCTAGCAGTACTGGTACAGGAACCTTGCATCTAGCAGTACTGGTACAGGAACCTTGCACCTAGCAGTACTGGTACAGGAATCTTGCACCTAGCAGTACTGGTACAGGAATCTTGTGCCTAGCAGTACTGGTACAGGAACCTTGTGCCTAGCAGTACTGGTACAGGAATCTTGCACCTAGCAGTACTGGTACAGGAACCTTGTGCCTAGCAGTACTGGTACAGGAATCTTGCACCTAGCAGTACTGGTACAGGAACCTTGCACCTAGCAGTACTGGTACAGGAATCTTGCACCTAGCAGTACTGGTACAGGAATCTTGTGCCTAGCAGTACTGGTACAGGAATCTTGCACCTAGCAGTACTGGTACAGGAACCTTGTGCCTAGCAGTACTGGTACAGGAACCTTGTGCCTAGCAGTACTGGTACAGGAATCTTGCACCTAGCAGTACTGGTACAGGAACCTTGTGCCTAGCAGTACTGGTACAGGAATCTTGCACCTAGCAGTACTGGTACAGGAACCTTGCACCTAGCAGTACTGGTACAGGAATCTTGCACCTAGCAGTACTGGTACAGGAATCTTGTGCCTAGCAGTACTGGTACAGGAATCTTGCACCTAGCAGTACTGGTACAGGAACCTTGTGCCTAGCAGTACTGGTACAGGAATCTTGCACCTAGCAGTACTGGTACAGGAATATTGTGCCTAGCAGTACTGGTACAGGAACCTTGCACCTAGCAGTACTGGTACAGGAATCTTGCACCTAGCAGTACTGGTACAGGAACCTTGTGCCTAGCAGTACTGGTACAGGAACCTTGCACCTAGCAGTACTGGTACAGGAACCTTGTGCCTAGCAGTACTGGTACAGGAATCTTGCACCTAGCAGTACTGGTACAGGAATCTTGTGCCTAGCAGTACTGGTACAGGAATCTTGCACCTAGCAGTACTGGTACAGGAATCTTGCACCTAGCAGTACTGGTACAGGAATCTTGTGCCTAGCAGTACTGGTACAGGAATCTTGCACCTAGCAGTACTGGTACAGGAATCTTGCACCTAGCAGTACTGGTACAGGAACCTTGTGCCTAGCAGTACTGGTACAGGAATATTGTGCCTAGCAGTACTGGTACAGGAATCTTGCACCTAGCAGTACTGGTACAGGAATCTTGCACCTAGCAGTACTGGTACAGGATTCTTGCACCTAGCAGTACTGGTACAGGAATCTTGCACCTAGCAGTACTGGTACAGGAATCTTGCACCTAGCAGTACTGGTACAGGAATCTTGTGCCTAGCAGTACTGGTACAGGAATCTTGCACCTAGCAGTACTGGTACAGGAATCTTGCACCTAGCAGTACTGGTACAGGAATCTTGCACCTAGCAGTACTGGTACAGGAACCTTGCACCTAGCAGGGTCCGTACTGAATTATCTCACCTTAAGTCCCATTTCTCCTTCCACAAGAGGTCTACAGTAGACGGGTACCGGCACAGGAACTGAACTTCTAGTACTGGGGATCTGGGGCAGGAACTTGGCGGGAAGGCTCCAACCATACGCCTGCATTCTACCATCGTCCTTCTTGACATGCGCGCGGACCTGCTTATACTGCTCCTTCCTCTCCTTCTCTCGCTCTTTCTTTGCCTTCTCCGATGTACTGAAGGAGATTATTAACATACAATGAAAATCTTGTGAGCATCCTGAACTACAGTCGAACCTGTCTTAAGCAGCCAGCCAAGGGAATCTCAGAAAGTGGCTGCTTAAAACAGACTGGCTGCTTAATAGAGGTGACCACTAACACAGGTTTGACTGTATTCACTAGATTATACTACGCTACAACTATCTGAGAACGGTAACCATTTGCACGCTATCGGCAGATAAAATCACTTTTGCAAACAGCATAGAGGCTTCCGTGCCGTCTGATCAGGCTCTATGCTATTCGGATAGTGGAGCTAAAACAGTCTCCTGAAGAGATTAGTCATTTTAGATTTTGGAGGATAGTGCATGATACAGACAGAGACCCATTCCAGAGTCTCCTCTGGTTCTTTTACGTGCACGGTGTAAAGCACCGACACCAGACCTCGGTTTAACGTCCCATCTGAAACTGTTAATTTTTATTAGGATCAGACGGGGGATCAAACCTGCGATCCCTGGATTACCAGCGTGTTACAACTGGACTACAGATCTATCTGTTGTTTATTAGTAAAGGATTGGAATTTATTTCATCTAGTGATCGGAGACATTATAACGGAGATCACGAGATGAAATAAATTCCTATCTTATACTAATAAACACAATTCTTCTTTTTCTTTTAAAGTTTTCCAAAGAATTTTTGGTAAATAAATGTACAATTATCCTTGTTTATTTATTTTGACTGCCCCTACCGGAAGCCTCATTTCACTACAATACACAACCGCACAATCATGTATGCTAATGTGAAAGCTAGCAATCAAAAATAAGTCTGGTATAATTTAATAAGTTTCAAAAGTCTGCTGTTAAAAATGAAAATGACAGACAAAACAAAGTCAATAGAACATAACATTTTATAACTATCAGAAAATAGCTAAGTACAGCAACTGCCTATGAATATGAAACATACAGGCAGTGGAAAAGAAAATACCACCTTCCACTGTTTCAAAACAGTGAAAGAGATACGATTTTCCTTCACTGAGAAAACTCTCATTGGAAAGCATATCAGCTCCTTTGGATTTTCGATCTGCATAATTATGGACAAGCCATTTTGGTTGTCAATTGTATTTTTTTTATGCTGTCCGATTAGCGCAGTGGTTAGCGCGCTCGCTTCTCACCAATGCAACCCGGGTTCGATCCTCGGACCGGGAAGTATGTGAGATGGTACAGTGGTCGCCAGATCGGACCGGTGGGTTTTCTCCGGGTATTCTGGTTTCCTCCCACACGAATGACAACATATACGCTTTCATCCGCGCCAACGAGAGTGATTAATATCAGTTGTTAGAACTTGCTTCACAATCGTTGTATAATAAATAAAATTTAAACTAATTTTATTTTTTAGCAATGAACAATTATATCTAGATCTATAGTATATGGTAGATATATGATACGAGTGAGAAATCCGGAACATACATTAGTACATCTGGAATACAATAGATGTCAGCACTGAATTAGTAATGTTAGTAAATAGAGAGGTTAAGATGTCATACGTGTATGCATATGTATATCTCAGTAGAAATCCGGATACACATTAAATCCTTTCCCTCCTGGATGCACCTCTTGGCACGATTATCCATTCCCACATATAGAAGTGCTTATCAATACCATTATCCATTCCCACATATAGAAGTGCTCATCAATACCATTATCCATTCCCACATATAGAAGCACTATCAATACCATTATCCATTCCCACATATAGAAGTGCTCATCAATACCATTATCCATTCCCACATATAGAAGTGCTCATCAATACCATTATCCATTCCCACATATAGAAGTGCTCATCAATACCATTATCCATTCCCACATATAGAAGTGCTTATCATGGCCATTACGAGTACCACGTACATCGACATAGTTTCATTCAGTAGTCGTTAAACAAACAGATACACCCATAGTAAATATCAGCATATAGTAGTGTAACGCCCATTAGGCCAGGGATGTTAAACAAATGGATACCGGTACACTCATAGTAAATATCAGCATATAGTAGCGTAACGCCCTGTTAGGCCCAGACCTACACGTTAAACAAATGGATACCGGTACACTCATAGTAAATATTGGCATATAGTAGCGTAACGCCCTGTTAGGCCCGGACCTACACATTAAACAAATGGATACCGGTACACTCATAGTAAATATTGGCATATAGTAGCGTAACGCCCGTTAGGCCCAGACCTACACATTAAACAAATGGATACACTCATAGTAAAGATCGGCATATAGTAGCGTAACGCCCTGTTAGGCCCAGACCTACACGTTAAACAAATGGATACCGGTACACTCATAGTAAATATTGGCATATAGTAGCGTAACGCCCGTTAGGCCCAGACCTACACGTTAAACAAATGGATACACTCATAGTAAAGATCGGCATATAGTAGCGTAACGCCCTGTTAGGCCCGGACCTACACGTTAAACAAATGGATACACTCATAGTAAATATCGGCATATAGTAGCGTAACGCCCTGTTAGGCCCGGACCTACACGTTAAACAAATGGATACACTCATAGTAAATATTGGCATATAGTAGCGTAACGCCCTGTTAGGCCCGGACCTACACGTTAAACAAATGGATACACTCATAGTAAATATCGGCATATAGTAGCGTAACGCCCTGTTAGGCAAGGACCTACACATTAAACAAATGGATACACTCATAGTAAATATCGGCATATAGTAGCGTAACGCCCTGTTAGGCCCAGACCTACACGTTAAACAAATGGATACCGGTACACTCATAGTAAATATCAGCATATAGTAGCGTAACGCCCTGTTAGGCCCGGACCTACACGTTAAACAAATGGATACACTCATAGTAAAGATCGGCATATAGTAGTGTAACGCCCTGTTAGGCCCGGGCCTACACGTTAAACAAATGGATACACTCATAGTAAATATCAGCATATAGTAGCGTAACGCCCTGTTAGGCCCGGGCCTACACACATATTGCCAAGCATAATATTACCATCCTAGTACTCAATTTACAAAATGACATTACCAGAAATTTGTTCTTCAAATTCATGTCCAAATATACGCCAAAACGCGCCACAGACATTCAATGGTTTGAAACTCCCCCCTCCCTACACTTCGGACGTACACATCAATATGAATCTAGCTATGCCCCTGGCATAACATAGTGAATACACCCCATAAACATTGCCAGTAACCTCAATGCATAGAGATACAGTATAAGCCTCTATGGGGGAATGGTTTAGATATTTAACCCTTTGCCTGCTGAGTAAATAAAATCACATTTGCATTATGCCGCGGCTGATCTGGATCAATGTTGTTTGCACATTCCGTCGTATTTATTCAGCAAGTTAAGGGTTAACCCATTCAACACCAAGTAACTTACATGGACTGGTCCATGATATTCTTAGACCAATAAATTAATAACAAAATTACATTTGGATCAGTTCATTTATCAAAATGGGTAATTTTATTTCTAAAAATAGTTATATTACTTGAAAAAAGTGCAGATCCTGATGAGACGGCTCGTCATGAGCCGTCTCATCTGGATCTACACTTTTTTGTAAGCCAATTTAGAGGTCTGTGGTGTTGAAAGGGTTAATTTATGGAAAGCAATTTACTCTCAGAGCATGCAATGCAATAGATGGGACTGCTTTCTACATACCGGTATGCATAATCATACAAGAATCGATAGAGGGATGAGTGACTGGTGGGTCTAAAGTATATAGGTCTAGAGAATAGCGCTCAATGGCTACAGATGCAAACCCAGACGCTGGTATTTAACCTTTCCCTCATAGAAGCACCTCTTGACGCCATTACCAATACGATATACATTGACCCTGTCCCTCATAGAAGCACCTCTTGACGCCATTACCAATACGACATGCATTGACAATGTAGTAGCCAAACCAATGTTCATAATAAAGGCCAGAATCTCATGTAGTGCTAGTAATATCTATGGAGGTGGGATAGATATGGCGACTACTTATCAACTGCATGATAGCTAAATGGCTGTCGTTTGTATGGGGATATAATAGTATATTAACATAAATCTCTATGAAGGAAAGGGTTAACCCGTAACCTGCCGAATAAATTGGACGGAATGTGCAAACAACATAAATCTGATCAGGATCTATGTTGTTTGCTATTCAGACAAGTGTTTTACCTCCACTATCCGAATAGCAAACAGCATAGAACCTGATCAGAAGACACTGTTTGCTGTTTGCAAAAGCGACTTTAGTCCTGATTGGCAGGTTAAGAGTCAACACTGTTAACTGTGTGGATATATAGAGGGCTGATCTAGGGTGAAAGTTATTCGATTTTGGAAGAAATTGGTCATGGCCTGTGGTCAGGGTAGGGTGGTCAGCAAAATGTCAACTCCCAAACCGAGACCTACTACTCCTAATATTGTACAACTTACTCCTACACCAACTCTATATATCCTCAAAGTGTCGTCAAAATCCATCAACAACATTCTTAGGTATCCTATCCACAGACATACCGACCGACCGACCGACCGACCGACCGACCGACCGACCGACCGACCGACCGACCGACCGACCGACAGACCCGACCGACCGAGCCGAAAATAATATCCACAGTTCATACAGTGTGGGTGAATGAGAGGACGTTTGTTTGTAATTGCATTTATTTTAATGTCGCTATGGGTGAGCCGCATGAGCGACATCGTCTGAACAAATTGGTCATTTTAGGATTTGGAGGATATATTTCAAGAAACAGTGAGAGCCCAATTCAAAAGTCCCGGAGGCTCTCCTCAATCTTCTACATCCCTGGTGTACAGCATTGATGCATGGAATCTCCTACAGTCAACACCGATATAATGTCAACATTTACAAACAATGCAGATCCAGATGAGTTTATACCGTAACAAGCTGTCTCATCTGATTATCTACTGTTACTAATTTTCGAATGGAAAAAATGTGTTTTCTCAAGAATGGAACGCTTACAGGGCGAACGCTCTACCAACTGAGTTAGCGGGAGCCGCTTACACATAATCTCCCCAATGGTGACTAAGTCCGTACCGCGACAGATATATCGTAGAATAGATTGGCGGAACCATAATCAGCATGGTTTACGGAATATTAAGAGTTTTCATTATTTAGCAAAACGGTCTTGCATAAATTGACAGTTTTTTGAATAACATATCTCAGTATTTTTATGGATCGCAGTATACACGCAGCATGGTCCTGATAAAGGAGGTTTACATAACATGAACATATTGGTTTCTCGAATGTCTATCTGCCAGAGCTACAGAATCAGCAAATGAAGTATTATTACTCTAGTCTAGACGGTACATTATCCTGTGTAAATAACATGGGGTAGAGCTAAGTCATTTTGTTCAATAAAGTAGCAAAACGTATCCATCTACAATGATATACCATGACATTTAAGTAATCACTTAGAATTTATGCCGAAAATAGGCTCCTCAACCTGATTTCAGGTGACTTCATGAGCCTAAATTAATTTCATGATTGTGCAATGACCGTAACAACTCGACCACAGAGGTACAACAACTCATGTTAAAACAAATTTGTGGTTGTGAATAATTCCATTAAATAGAATGATGTACTTCATCACATTCAAGGTAGTGTAGTAAATGAAAAACTCTAAAACAGAAAATAAAATATGCGTACCGTACTTACTTGCATATAAGACAGGATTTTTATCACCAGATTATTGTCTCAAAGTGGTTTCTCTTCTTATAAGCGAGTGATAAAAATGTTGTTTTTTTTTGTTTAACCCTTTCCCTCATAGAAGCACCTCTTGACACCATTACCAATACAACATACATTGACAATGTAGTAGCCAAACCAATGTTCATAAACCCTTTCCCTCATAGAAGCACCTCTTGACACCATTACCAATACAACATACATTGACAATGTAGTAGCCAAACCAATGTTCATAAACCCTTTCCCTCATAGAAGCACCTCTTGACACCATTACCAATACAACATACATTGACAATGTAGTAGCCAAACCAATGTTCATAATTAAGGCCAGAATCTTGTGTAGTCACAGTAATATCTATGGAGGTGGGATAGACATGGCGACTACTAACCACTGCATGATAACTAAATGGCTGTCATTTTGTGTGGAGATATAATAGTATATTAACCTAAATCTCATGTAGTCACAGTAATATCTATGGAGGTGGGATAGACATGGCGACTACTTATCCACTGCATGATAGCTAAATGGCTGTCGTTTTGTATGGAGATATAATAGTATATTAACCTAAATCTCATGTAGTCGCAGTAATATCTATGGAGGTGGGATAGACATGGCGACTACTAACCACTGCATGATAACTAAATGGCTGTCGTTTTGTATGGAGATATAATAGTATATTAATCTAAATCTCTATGAAAGAAAGGGTTAAAAATCATTTTGTTCCAACTCAATAATTGATGACCTTTGAAATAACTGAAACAAAGGCATAAGATTTCCACAGCTCTCTAAACTGAAGCAAATTGATTGTTATGCATCAGTGCATTTTTTCATGATTTGACCTATTTTACAGTGCTTTTTTCAATACAATTTGCTTGATCTTTACTTCGGAGTGGTTTTCATTTTCTCAACCCTTCTTATACGCAGGGTCTATGCAAAATACAACTGATTTAAGACCAAAGTTGGGGGGTCAGCTTATAGTCGAGAGCGTCTTATACGCAGGGTCTATGCAAAATACAACTGATTTAAGACCAAAGTTGGGGGGGGGGCTTTATAGTCGAGATCGTCTTATAGGCAAGTAAATACGGTATGAAATGATGTATGACTTTGAAGTGTTCATATTATACCCGTGACTTGTTAGTTATCAGGGCTTAGGCTAAACGTTCAAACAAGGGAGAAGAATCAGGGTGTCCCCTAAACAATCTCCATGAAATATAATCTCCCTGGCCTGGGGGTTATAAAACTTTTCTCTAATCTCAAACTCAGTCTCAAGCTTTCTGATTGGTTGAGCCACGAACAAATCTCAGACTCGACAAACCATATCACTTGAATTCGAGTTTTATAATCTCCGACCCTGAACTCAAATTAGGAGAGAAGTGAGGTTGTTTACGGTAGACTATTTCTCCGAAATCACCCTCTAGCTTAACTCTTTGCATGCTCGGTAAAATAAAGGCTATAAATAGTTTAAATAATTGTAGCAGACGACACTTTGTTAATGTGTTTTTCTTATCTGTTACTGTAAACTCTGGAAATATGTCATGACAAAACTGTAATGAAATTCCACGACATATTTGGCTATTATGTTCATCGCTAACGTGCAAAGAGTAAAGCCCAGTTTATTAGTATCAAAAGCCAACCCAAGATATGAAGATAGCAGGTATAGAGATACGGTAGAGATCTGATTCTGCTAATAAAGGTATACAACATACTCTGGTTGGTTAACAATTGGTTCGCCAAGCGAATTGCTTCTGTAAATTTCAAAACAAACATTTGATGCAATTAGTTTCGTTCACATAGAGTTTAACATGCACTCCTAAACAATCTTGGAACGCAAAGTCTTCAGTGTGAGGTTCACTGATTGGCTACAAAGAGTGAAATTCCCTGATTCAATTCAAATTGTAACATAGGCTGTCCCTGATTAGCGCAGTTGTTAACGCGCTCACTTCTCACCAATGCGGGTCGATCCTCGAACCTGGATGTATGTGAGATGGTACGGTGGTCACCAGATCGGACAGGTGGGTTTTCTACGGGTACTTCAGTTTCCTCCCACACGAATGACCATTTACGCTTTCATCTAAGCCAACGAGAGTGATTAATATAAGTTGTTAAAAGTTGCTTTGCTTCATAAAATAAATAAAGTTTGAAAAAAAAAAAATTTTGGCACAGATTGAGTACTTTTTATCTCTACAATGCGATAAATATGGCGTCCGTGGTCCAATGGTAGAGCAGCGAATTTGGAACAAAAAGAGTCCTGGGTACGATACTTGGTCACGGCACCTCACACACATTGCTTAGTACTGGTTAATGGCTCAGCCTGCCAAGGAAAACTTGTCTAGGTCCCCCGTAAGGGGTTTGCGATGAATGGAAAATAAATATATAAAATAAATAATAATCAAAATAGAGAATAGAATCTTCTACACTATCATAGCAACTTAATTAAAAACAACAAAATCATGCAAACAAAATAATTATGATATTAACAAAGAAACAGTGGTCAATTACTGCCCCTGAATACTCTTTACGGTCTTGTTTTAGTCTCCTGTATTTTCATTGTGGTTCCCATTGCACAGCATGCTATCAATTTTCATCCGTTTTCTGATCGTATAACCATTAATTAACTTATTAACTCTCGACAGATTCCAATGGATACTTTATTGTAAAAATTTGTTATCAATTAATTAACACGAGATGGATCAAATTACATTTATCATACCGCAACATCAATCTGGTTAGGGAACAACAGTAAAAACAACGGATTTTAACTAAAAGGACAAATACACATTTTACTAGCATTTTTGCAGTTTTGTGACGTCATTAAATTTTTCCGCGTTCTATAAAATAACACCCAACTATTTATGAGCTTTTTAGATATTTTTTGTCATGTTAGAATCAAAATAATATTTGTATTTGCGTTATTTATAGTCAAATAACACATGGTTTGTCGTTACGAGTGCGGGAGTTAACCACTTAGGCCTATGGCCTGCGTAGATAATTCCTACGCATCAGAACTCCAAGCAATGTTTTATTCTCCAGTACACAACTGAAAGACAAATTTCTTAATTTAAATATTTATTTCTTTCAGTCTAAAGATTGAATAATCAACACACTGTCTGAATTAACCCTTTGCACGCTAGCGGCAGATAAAATCACTTTTGCAAGCAGCATAGAGCCAGATCAGACGGCACAGAACGTGCCGTCAGATCAGGCTCTATGCTGTCTGCTATTTGGATGATAGATCTAAAACACTTGGCTGAATATCAAACATAGATCCAGATCAGAGGCGGAGTTACGCTGCAGCTGATCTGGATCTATGTTGCTTGCAAGTGTGATTTTATTTTTCCAGCAGGCAAATGGTTAATGGAATACATTGCGAGTATGCAGACTGAACATTCACATGACACAGAAACCACACCATACTTACAAGTCATCTTGCAGGAAATCAAATGCCTTGTTTTTATCGCCAAGATTGTATTTGCCCCGGTTCCTCTGGTTGGGGTCCCCGACGGGTTGTACATTGGTTGTTGGGGCATTATATTTCACCATGGCAACAGGAAGTAGTTTCTTCTTTGGCTTGTCGGGAGAGCTACTAAACAGGTTGCTGAAGCTGGGAACCAAATAGAACAATGGTTGTAGAGATTTACATCTTGTTTACCAGTACATACAGATTGTAAGTCTTGACCTTTAGCATGCTGTTGGCGAAATGGGTAATTAACCCATTTCATTCTGGATACCGTTCAAACAGTATTTACAAAGAACGTGCCATCTGATAAGGCTCTATACTGTTTGCTATTCAGATGATCTTGCTAAGACACTTGGCTATGTAGCAAACAACATAGATCCTGATCAGTGTTGAAGCATCATGCTGCGGCTGATTTGGATCTATGTTGTTTGCAAAAGCCGTTAAATTTATCCAGAATGAAATATTTGGGTTAACAAATGTATAATATTTTTCTTATTTTACCTAGAAAGTAGGGCTTGTGACATTTCAATCAAATCGTCCCATGGGGACCAAAGGAATATATTTAAAAATTAAGTTTTTGTGATATTTGCAAGATTCTGCAGGATTTCATGAGGTCTTCACATTCCTGGACTTTATGCAGCAATGTAAACTATTAGAGATCCATGAATATGCAGCCATGTAAACTATTAGAGATCACTGAATATGCAGCAATGTAAACTATAAGAGATCCCTGAAAATGCTGCAATGTAAACTATAAGAGATCCCTGAAAATGCTGCAATGTAAACTATAAGAGATCCCTGAATATGCTGCAATGTAAGCTATAAGAGGTCCATGAATATGCTGCAATGTAAACTATAAGAGATCCCTGAAAATGCTGCAATGTAAACTATAAGAGATCCCTGAATATGCTGCAATGTAAGCTATAAGAGGTCCATGAATATGCTGCAATGTAAACTATAAGAGATCCCTGAAAATGCTGCAATGTAAACTATAAGAGATCCCTGAATATGCGCAATGTAACTATAAGAGTCCTGAATATGCTGCAATGTAAACTATAAGAGATCCCTGAAAATGCTGCAATGTAAACTATAAGAGATCCCTGAATATGCTGCAATGTAAACTATAAGAGGTCCTTGGTTTGTTGTTGTGTGTCTGAATATGCTGCAATGTAAACTATAAGAGATCCCTGAATATGCTGCAATGTAAACTATTAGAGGTCCATGAATATGCTGCAATGTAAGCTATAAGAGATCCCTGAATATGCTGCAATGTAAACTATTAGAGGTCCATGAATATGCTGCAATGTAAGCTATAAGAGATCCCTGAATATGCTGCAATGTAAACTATTAGAGGTCCATGAATATGCTGCAATGTAAGCTATAAGAGATCCCTGAATATGCTGCAATGTAAACTATTAGAGGTCCATGAATATGCTGCAATGTAAGCTATAAGAGATCCCTGAATATGCTGCAATGTAAACTATTAGAGGTCCATGAATATGCTGCAATGTAAGCTATAAGAGATCCCTGAATATGCTGCAATGTAAACTATTAGAGGTCCATGAATATGCTGCAATGTAAGCTATAAGAGATCCCTGAATATGCTGCAATGTAAACTATTAGAGGTCCATGAATATGCTGCAATGTAAACTATAAGAGATCCCTGAATATGCTGCAATGTAAACTATAATAGATCCCTGAATATGCTGCAATGTAAGCTATAAGAGATCCCTGAATATGCTGCCATGTAAACTATTAGAGATCCCTGAATATGCTGCCATGTAAACTATTAGAGATCCCTGAATATGCTGCAATGTAAACTATAAGAGATCCCTGAATATGCAGCAATGTAAACTATTAGAGATCCCTGAATATGCAGCAATGTAAACTATAAGAGATCCCTGAATATGCTGCAATGTAAACTATTAGAGATCCCTGAATATGCTGCAATGTAAACTATAAGAGATCCCTGAATATGCAGCAATGTAAACTATTAGAGATCCCTGAATATGCAGCAATGTAAACTATTAGAGATTCCTGAATATGCTGCAATGTAAACTATTAGAGATCCCTGAATATGCTGCCATGTAAACTATTAGAGATCCCTGAATATGCTGCAATGTAAGCTATTAGAGATCCCTGAATATGCTGCAATGTAAGCTATTAGAGATCCCTGAATATGCTGCAATGTAAACTATTAGAGATACCTGAATATGCTGCAATGTAAGCTATTAGAGATCCCTGAATATGCTGCAATGTAAGCTATTAGAGATCCCTGAATATGCAGCAATGTAGGTTAGGGGTGAGGTTAAAACTAAATCAAATGTTGGGGGTGTGATTAAAACTAATTCAATTGTTGAGGGGGGGGTATAAATACATGACATGTTGTGGGTGGGGTGGGGATAAAACTACATCAAAACATGGGGGGGGGGATGGGAGGACATTAATTTTATCTGTGATGTGCAATACAAGTAACAAATATGTAAGTAATATAATAATGAGATATGATTGCAAAAGGAGTTGAGTACGCGTAAATAAGTAACGGTGCCTTTGTCTCAAGTTGATAACAAAGTTATATCTAAATCTACATGGTAAACTACTGTGCAGGAAACAATGGGAAGAAAAACCAACCAAGTACATTCCTAAAACATGCATTTTCAAATCATACAATCCAAAAATGCCAACACCACGAGTTTGTCATGAATATGATTACCTCCGCATAAAGACGTTATGCTTTTGTTTCCGGTTATTGGCTTGTTTATCTTTTAGCAGATTTATGAAAACAGTTCCAAACAGATTTTCATGAAAATTGGTGGAAGGGTTGGACATAAAGGTTATGCTTTTGTTTCCGTTTATTTGCTTGCTTATCTTTTAGCGGAATTATGAAAACAGTTCTGAACAGATTTTCATGAAAATTGGTGGAAGGGTGGGCATAAAGGTTATGCTTTTGTTTCCGTTTATTTGTTTGCTTATCTTTTAGCGGAATTATGAAAAAAGTGAACAGATTTTCATGGAAATTGGTGGAAGGGTTGGGTGGACCTCTCGGATTGCTCTTGGTACCAAATGTGATTTCAATTGTAAGACTACTTGAAACAGTTAGAGTCTCTCTATGCTATATAGCCGCTGTTTCATGCTGGTATCTATTCCCATAGATATTTATTATGGAGTATGTAGTACAGTGTGCCTATTGCTTATCAGCAGTATGGAGATAATTAAAATGAGTAATTGGCATATTCTGTTGTGAAGTAAAGGGCTAAGGCAAGTAAAGCCATTGTACACGTAATTGATTCTTAACCCATTCAACACCAAGTAACTGACATGGACTGGTCCATGACATTCTTAGACCAATAAATTAATAAGAAAATTAAATTTGGACCAATTCATTTTATTAAAATGGGTAATTTTGTCTAAAAACAGTAATATTACCTGCAAAAAGTGCAGATCCTGATGAGACGGCTCGTCACTAGCCGGCTCATCTGGATCTACACTTTTTGTAAGCCTATTTAGAGGTCTGTGGTGTTGAAAGGGTTAAAGGAACACAAGATAGAAACTGCAAATGATATTAACCAGTAACCTGCCAATCACGACTAAAGTCGCTTTTGCAAACAGCATAGAGCCAGATCAGACGGCATGTTCTATCAGACAGCACTGTCTGATCAGGCTCTATGCTGTTTGCTATTTGGATAGTGGAGCTAAAGAACTTGTCTGAATAGCGAACAATATAGATCCTGATCAGATGCACATTCTGTCCAAATTATTCGGCAAGTTAAGGGTTAATGTACGTCTTGAAATATATACAATGTATGCCCTAGTGACATTGTCTGGTGTTAGTACCCAGTAATCCTTACAATCAGCACTTGGTTATATTGTAACATTCCAGAAAGACCATCAGACAATCAGAGATAAGGACAATAGTACCCAGTAATCCTTACAATCAGCACTTGGTTATATTGTAACATTCCAGAAAGACCATCAGCCAATCAGAGATAAGGACAATAGTACCCAGTAATCCTTACAATCAGCACTTGGTTATATTGTAACATTCCAGAAAGACCATCAGCCAATCAGAGATAAGGACAATAGTACCCAGTAATCCTTACAATCAGCACTTGGTTATATTGTAACATTCCAGAAAGACCATCAGCCAGTCAGAGATAAGGACAATAGTACCCAGTAATCCTTACAATCAGCACTTGGTTATATTGTAACATTCCAGAAAGACCATCAGCCAATCAGAGATAAGGACAATAGTACCCAGTAATCCTTACAATCAGCACTTGATTATAGTGTAACATTCCAGAAAGACCATCAGCAAATCAGAGATAAGGACAATGATACAAGAATAATAAAATAAATAATAAAATAAATAATAAAACGCATGCATTGTTAGGAATGGAGGGTGCACTCCAGAAAGACCGTTGCAAGATGTACCACGAACAAGACTGCTTACCTTACTTACATACGGCAGACAAACACTACTTAATGTTAATCCTGACCAAACAGGTGCCATAGTAACAGTCACAAACACAGACATGTTCATTTCATTAAACTACAGAACGGAGCATGCTGGGGGTGGGGGGTGAGGGGGTAGAATTTCTGAAGCATGTTGCTACATGAACAAATACAGTCGGTAGATATCTGCATTCCCCAAAACATTTGGAACGGATATATCTGCATTCCCCAAAACATTTTATGAACTTGATTAAAAAACGCGAATGTTCTGTTCTGTACAATAATTTTCGAAGTGACAGGAAATTTTAATTTAAAACACTATGAAATTTCCTCACAGTCCTAATGATATTTTTTTTATCCAATTTAATGCAAACACGAAATATATAAACTTTGTATAACATTGTTTAATATAGCCATTGATTTAGGTACATTATCACACCTAATGTGTTTATCCCCTTTACACATGACCCCGGCCATTGATTAAGGTACATTATCACACCTAATGTGTTTATCCCCTTTACACATGACCCCGGCCATTGATTAAGGTACATTATCACACCTAATGTGTTTATCCCCTTTACACATGACCCCGGCCATTGATTAAGGTACATTATCACACCTAATGTGTTCATCCCCTTTACACATGACCCCGGCCATTGATTAAGGTACATTATCACACCTAATGTGTTTATCCCCTTTACACATGACCCCGGCCATTGATTAAGGTACATTATCACACCTAATGTGTTCATCCCCTTTACACATGACCCCGGCCATTGATTAAGGTACATTATCACACCTAATGTGTTCATCCCCTTTACACATGACCCCGGCCATTGATTAAGGTACATTATCACACCTAATGTGTTCATCCCCTTTACACATGACCCCGGCCATTGATTAAGGTACATTATCACACTTAATGTGTTCATCCCCTTTACACATGACCCTGGCCATGGATTAAGGTACATTATCACACCTAATGTGTTCATCCCCTTTACACATGACCCTGGCCATGGATTAAGGTACATTATCACACCTAATGTGTTCATCCCCCTTTACACATGACCCTGGCCATGGATTAAGGTACATTATCACACCTAATATGTTTATCCCCTTTACACATGACCCCGGCCATTGATTAAGGTACATTATCACACCTAATGTGTTTATCCCCTTTACACATGACCCCGGCCATTGATTAAGGTACATTATCACACCTAATGTGTTTATCCCCTTTACACATGACCCCGGCCATTGATTAAGGTACATTATCACACCTAATGTGTTTATCCCCTTTACACATGACCCCGGCCATTGATTAAGGTACATTATCACACCTAATGTGTTTATCCCCTTTACACATGACCCCGGCCATTGATTAAGGTACATTATCACACCTAATGTGTTTATCCCCTTTACACATGACCCCGGCCATTGATTAAGGTACATTATCACACCTAATGTGTTTATCCCCTTTACACATGACCCCGGCCATTGATTAAGGTACATTATCACACCTAATGTGTTTATCCCCTTTACACATGACCCCGGCCATTGATTAAGGTACATTATCACACCTAATGTGTTTATCCCCTTTACACATGACCCTGGCCATGGATTAAGGTACATTATCACACCTAATGTGTTTATCCCCTTTACACATGACCCCGGCCATTGATTAAGGTACATTATCACACCTAATATGTTTATCCCCTTTACACATGACCCCGGCCATTGATTAAGGTACATTATCACACCTAATGTGTATCCCCTTTACACATGACCCCGGCCATTGATTAAGGTACATTATCACAAATGTGTTTATCCCCTTTACACATGACCCCGGCCATTGATTAAGGTACATTATCACACCTAATGTGTTATCCCCTTTACACATGACCCCGGCCATTGATTAAGGTACATTATCACACCTAATGTGTTCATCCCCTTTACACATGACCCCGGCCATTGATTAAGGTACATTATCACACCTAATGTGTTCATCCCCTTTACACATGACCCCGGCCATTGATTAAGGTACATTATCACACTTAATGTGTTCATCCCCTTTACACATGACCCTGGCCATGGATTAAGGTACATTATCACACCTAATGTGTTCATCCCCTTTACACATGACCCTGGCCATGGATTAAGGTACATTATCACACCTAATGTGTTCATCCCCCTTTACACATGACCCTGGCCATGGATTAAGGTACATTATCACACCTATGTTTATCCCCTTTACACATGACCCCGGCCATTGATTAAGGTACATTATCACACCTAATATGTTTATCCCCTTTACACATGACCCCGGCCATTGATTAAGGTACATTATCACACCTAATGTGTTTATCCCCTTTACACATGACCCCGGCCATTGATTAAGGTACATTATCACACCTAATGTGTTTATCCCCTTTACACATGACCCCGGCCATTGATTAAGGTACATTATCACACCTAATGTGTTCATCCCCTTTACACATGACCCCGGCCATTGATTAAGGTACATTATCACACCTAATGTGTTCATCCCCTTTACACATGACCCCGGCCATTGATTAAGGTACATTATCACACCTAATGTGTTCATCCCCTTTACACATGACCCCGGGCATTGACACCAACATATGCAAAATTTATATTCCACATTTCCTCTTCTCTCTCCCTCGTAATCCAGGGATCGCAGTTTCGATCCCATGTCATACCCTAATAAAATTAACAGTCTTTCAGATGGGACGCTAAACCGAGGCCTCGTGTCGGTGCTGTACACCGTGCAAGTAAATGAACCAGAGGAGACTCTGGAATGGGTCTTTGTCTGTATCATTGCACTATCCTCCAAAAATCTAAAATGACTAATCTCTTCAGGATGTATCGCTCATATGGGCAACCGGTAGCGGCGATAAATAAACGTAAAACACAAACACAATCTCTCCCTCGTGGTGATGGGTCATCAGGAATGAAGTCTCGAAAGCAATTAATATAACGGTTGTTTAAAACTTTAGGCAAAAATAATTGTTTTGTATGTTCGAGTTTTACGCCTGCATCAGCACCATTTTGGGCTATATCGTCTGCAACACACCTTTCCTGGGCAGGCTCTAGCGGCTACCCAGTACTTGGGGTACCAACCTCCATAAGAAACTGCCAACTTTTTCATATAAATGAGACACGGCCTGAGCGGGGCTCGAACCCGTGACTATCAGTGATGATAGGTTACAGTGGTATACGTGTCAGCGACTGTAACAACTCGACCACGGAGGCGGATAAAATTTGTATAAACTAACACTTGCAAAGGTCTTTCCAAGCACACAAATATATATATATATCATAGGATGAGCCCAATATATATATACATCATACATAAATCAGATGAGATGCAGATAAGGTTAAAACGAGACAACATACCTCGCCATGGAACTGTAACATGCAATGGAAGAAAAACACAAAACATGGGCGATTATAAAACAAGGGAAATAACTCAACATAACATTTCTAATACGATTCATGATAATGGTTCAGTAACGTCCATGCACAGGAAACATGCAGCTATAAACAAGTTCAGACATTTGTGTAAATCTCGTGCTGGTATGTTCCGACAAACAGCTGAAATATCAATCTCTACAAATATATGACCACTGGGTAAAACTTCCATATGGCAGGGATCATTCTAGAGGGAGATGTGGGCGAAATAGTCGCCCTAGGGACTCTTGACTTCGCCCTCTGGGGCGGCCCACTTATACATAAAAAAAATGTTTGTAAGTATTTTGTTGAAATTGATTAAATAACACCATTTACGGACGAGATCGCGCGCTTTCTCACTTCTCCCAAAAATAATTCTGACTTAGATTGAACTCTGATATGGTTCTATGTGAATGCTTAATTGTTTAGAAGTACCGATGATAGCTAACTAAAAGGACTTGGCACTCGTGTTTCAAATATAGCAATCGTGCATTTAGACATGGCACAAAATTCATCCGATATAGTACATAATGATGCCTCAGACATACCAGAGGCCACCACTCAAGGTTGCTGTAATACTGTTGCAAGGTCAAGTGCCCGTAATACTGTTGCAAGGTCAAGTACCTGTAATACTGTTGCAAGGTCAAATACCCGTAATACTGTTGCAAGGTCAAGTACCCGTAATACTGTTGCAAGGTCAAGTGCCCGTAATACTGTTGCAAGGTCAAGTGCCTGTAATACTGTTGCACGGTCAAGTGCCCGTAATACTGTTGCAAGGTCAAGTGCCCGTAATACTGTTGCAAGGTCAAGTACCCGTAATACTGTTGCAAGGTCAAGTGCCCGTACTACTGTTGCAAGGTCAAGTGCCCGTAATACTGTTGCAAGGTCAAGTGCCCGTAATACTGTTGCAAGGTCAAGTGCCCGTAATACAGTTGCAAGGTCATGTGCCCGTAATACTATGTCTTACCGCTAGTCTATTCACCATTTTCCAATGTTGACATAATTTATTTATTTCTATTGGTTCTGCCGATTCACATTAATTTGAATAATCTGAAGCGAACACACTACGCTACAACTGACTATGCTACAACTACGCTAAACTACCACTGTGCTAAGCTTCCAATGCATTACATTACAACTGCACTTAGCTACCACTGCGCTAAGCTACCAGCTACCACTGCATTATGCTACTACTGTGCTAAGCTACCTCTGTGCTAAGCTACCTCTGTGCTAAGCTACCTGCTACCACTGCATTATGCTACTACTGTGCTAAGCTACCTGCTACCACTGCATTATGCTACTACTGTGCTAAGCTACCTGCTACCACTGCATTATGCTACTACTGTGCTAAGCTACCACTGCACTAAGCTACCTGCTACCACTGCATTATGCTACCACTGTGCTAAGCTACCTCTGTGCTAAGCTACCTGCTACCACTGCATTATGCTACCACAGCGCTAAGCTACCTGCTACCACTGCATTAATTTATGCTACCACAGCGCTAAGCTACCTGCTACCATTGCATTATGCTACTACTGTGCTAAGCTACCACTGCGCTAAGCTACCTGCTACCACTGCATTATGCTACCACTGTGCTAAGCTACCTCTGTGCTAAGCTACCTGCTACCACTGCATTATGCTACTACTGTGCTAAGCTACCACAGCGCTAAGCTACCTGCTACCACTGTATTATGCTACCACTGTGCTAAGCTACCACTGCGCTAAGCTACCACTGCGCTAAGCTACCACTGTGCTAAGCTACCTGCTACCACTGCATTATGCTACCACTGCGCTAAGCTACCACTGCGCTAAGCTACCTGCTACCACTGCATTATGCTATCACTGTGCTAAGCTACCACTGCGCTAAGCTACATGCTACCACTGCACTAAGCTACCACTGTGCTAAGCTACCTCTGTGCTAAGCTACCACTGTGCTAAGCTACCACTGCGCTAAGCTACCACTGCGCTAACCTACATCTGTGCTAAGCTACTACTGCGCTAACCTACAATTGCGCTAAGCTACCACTGCACTAAGCTAACACTGTGCTAAGCTAACACTGCACTAAGCTAACAATGCACTAAGTTAACACTGCGCTAAGCTAACACTGTGCTAAGCTAACACTGCACTAAGCTAACAATGCACTAAGTTAACACTGTGTTAGCTACCACTGTACTAAGCTAACACTGTGCTAAGCTACAACTGTGCTAACCTACAACTGCGCTAAGCTAATACTGCACTAAGCTAACACTGCACTAAGCTACCACTGCACTAAGCTAACACTGCACTAAGCTAACACTGCACTAAGATAACACTGCACTAAGCTAACACTGCACTAAGCTACCACTGCACTAAGCTAACACTGCGCTAAGCTAACAATGCGCTAAGTTAACACTGTGTTAGCTACCACTGCACTAAGCTAACACTGCATTAAGCTAACACTGCACTAAGCTACCACTGCACTAAGCTAACACTGCACTATGCTACCACTGCACTAAGCTAACACTGCGCTAAGCTAACAATGCGCTAAGCTAACACTGTGTTAGCTACCACTGCACTAAGCTAACACTGCGCTAAGCTAACAATGCGCTAAGTTAACACTGTGTTAGCTACCACTGCACTAAGCTAACACTGCGCTAAGCTAACAATGCGCTAAGTTAACACTGTGTTAGCTACCACTGTGCTAATCTACAACTGCGCTAACTAACCACTGTGCTAAGCTAACACTGTGTTAGCTACCACTGTGCTAATCTACAACTGCGCTAACTAACCACTGTGCTAAGCTAACACTGCGCTAAGCTACCACTGCGCTATTAAGACTACTGTTGTTTCAACAGTGTGCAGTTTATTTTCTTTGTTTCACATTATTTGTCATAATTTGGCATCACAACTAACACACACAATATGACAGAACAGGATGAAACAGTAAACGATCAATCATTATAAAATAAATAAAGTTTAAACATAACAATATTACATTTATTTGTAGTACTATCACCTTGTAGTTTTGCAATGTTGTTTTCACAATGTAAGTATGACAAAAATATAATTGTCGTTCTGGCGTGTTACTGACCATCACCCTGTCAGGATGACATATGTGACGTGACCATCACCCTGTCAGGATGACATATGTGACGTGACCATCACCCTGTCAGGATGACATATGTGACCATCACCCTGTCAGGATGACATATGTGACGTGACCATCACCCTGTCAGGATGACATATGTGACCATCACCCTGTCAGGATGACATATGTGACCATCACCTTGTCAGGATGACATGTGACCTTCACCCTGTCAGGATGACATATGTGACCTTCACCCTGTCAGGATGACATATGTGACCATCACCCTGTCAGGATGACATGTGACCATCACCCTGTCAGGATGACATATGTGACGTGACTATCACCCACCCTGTCAGGATGACATAATGTGACCTGCACCCTGTCAGGATGACATAATGTGACCTGCAGCCTGTCAGGATAACATATGTGACCTTCACCCAGGTCAGAATTACATATGTGACATGACCTTCACCCTGTCAGGATGACATATGTGACCTTCACCATGTCAGGATGACATAATGTGACCTTCACCGTCAGGATGACATAATGTGACCTGCACCCTGTCACGATGACATAAGTGACCTTCACCCAGGTCAGGATTACATATGTGACATGACCTTCACCCTGTCAGGATGACATATGTGACCTTCACCATGTCAGGATGACATAATGTGACCTTCACCGCCAGGATGACATAATGTGACCTGCACCCTGTCACGATGACATATGTGACCGTCACCCTGTCAGGATGACATAATGTGACCTTCCCTTCAGGATTACATATGTGACCTTCACCCTGTCAGGATGACATATGTGACCTTCACCATGTCAGGATGACATAATGTGACCTTCACCATGTCAGGATGACATAATGTGACCTTCACCGTCAGGATGACATATGTGACCTTCACCCTGTCAGGATGACATATGTGACCATCACCTTGTCAGGATGACATGTGACCTTCACCCTGTCAGGATGACATATGTGACCTTCACCCTGTCAGGATGACATATGTGACCATCAACCTGTCAGGATGACATATGTGACCATCACCTTGTCAGGATGACATGTGACCATCACCCTGTCAGGATGACATATGTGACGTGACTATCACCCACCCTGTCAGGATGACATAATGTGACTTGCACCCTGTCAGGATGACATAATGTGACCTGCAGCCTGTCAGGATGACATATGATACCTTCACCCAGGTCAGGATTACATATGTGACATGACCTTCACCCTGTCAGGATGATATATGTGACCTTCACCATGTCAGGATATAATGTGACCTTCACCGTCAGGATGACATAATGTGACCTGCACCCTGTCACGATGACATGTGTGACCTTCACCCAGGTCAGGATTACATATGTGACATGACCTTCACCCTGTCAGGATGACATAATGTAACCTGCACCCTGTCAGGATGACCTTCACCCAGGTCAGGATTACATATGTGACATGACCGTCACCCTGTCAGGATGACATATGTGACCGTCACCATGTCAGGATGACATAATGTGACCTTCACCGTCAGGATGACATAATGTGACCTGCACCCTGTCACGATGACATATGTGACCGTCACCCTGTCAGGATGACATAATGTGACCTTCACCTTCAGGATGACATATGTGACCTTCACCATGTCAGGATGACATAATGTGACCTTCACTGTCAGGATGACATATGTGATCTTCACCCTGTCAGGATGACATGTGACCTTCACCACCAGGATGACATATGTGACCTTCACCATGTCAGGATGACATGTGACCTTCACAATCAGGATGACATAATGTGACCTTCACCGTCAGGATGACATAATGTCATAGCACAATTCATTCATCATCTTTAAATCCTTGTCTAATAGTGACGTCGATGGTCCAGTAGTAAAGCGTCCGATTTGGAAATGAGGGGGTCCCAGGTTCGATACTCGGTCACGTATCGCAATACAGTGTCCTTGAGCAAGGCTACCATACACACATTGCCTAGTACTGATTAACCGCCTAGGTCGTCCAAGCCTGAACAGGAAAACATGTCTAGGTCCCCATAAAGAGAAAATAGAATAGATTTAAGAAATAGCTATACAGAATTCACCAGCCATGCCTAGATGTTTGTCCATGCCTAGATGTTCCTGTACACAACCTACTCACAAGTTCATGACCAATGGTGTAAAATAGATGAACCAGTGTACGAGTAATCTAAGCAATGTCGCTCTTGATGTGATCACTATACTTTGTAAGCTGGAAATATACCATTAGGCCAATATAAAATAAATGCTCGATTCTCATTCCAGCCTGCCCCAACAATTAAGGCCAATATCCAAAATTATTTTATTGGTTCCAAAAAAAAGTAATAGAAAAATCAGCGAATTTTACTACCGTTATTTTATCCTGAAATTAGCGCAGTGGTTAGCGCGCACGCTTCTCACCAATGCAAGCCGGGTTCGATCCTTGTACCGGGAAGAATGTGAGATGGTACAGTGGTCACCAGATCGGACAGGTGGGTTTTCTCTGGGTACTCCGGTTTCCTCCCACACGAATGACCACATTTACGCTTTCATCCGCGCCAACAAGAGTGATTAATATAAGTTGTTAAAACTTGCTTCGCAATCGTTGTAAAATAAATAATGTTTAAACTTATCCTGAAATTTGCATTGTGAATTCACCACTATTGAACATGTCCTATGTATGTTCAAACCCTATAAATGTGAAATAAATGCCAAATATGGCATGGCCTATCAATAGATGTTTTGTGTTTTTTACGTTTATTTATCATCGCTACCCGTTGCCCATATGAGCGACGCCTACTGAAGAGATTAGTCATTTTAGAGTTTTGGAGGATAGTGCAATGATACAGACAGAGACCAATTCCAGAATCTCCTCTGGTTCTTTTACGTGCACGGTGTAAAGCACCGACACAAGACCTCGGTTTAACGTCCCATCTGAAAGACTGTTAATTTTATTACGGTCAGACGGGGGATCGAACCTGCGATCCCTGGATAGATGTGCATTGTGACAACTGCAATTGTAATGAAACTCCAAGACATATTTTAGAGAACAACATGAGGCATTGATCAATGGCCGGCTGTTATTAAGTTATGCACATATAGTATAGCCAATAGTTTCATTACCAGCATGCAAAAAGTAAATATAAATAAAGGTCAATGGTCAGTGTTTACAAACTCCTTAAAATATAAATGAAGGTCAATGGTCGGTGTTTACAAACTCCTTAAAATATAAATGAAGGTCAATGGTCGGTGTTTACAAACTCCTTAAAATATAAATGAAGGTCAATGGTCGGTGTTTACAAACTCCTTAAAATATAAATGAAGGTCAATGGTCGGTGTTTACAAACTCCTTAAAATATAAATGAAGGTCAATGGTCGGTGTTTACAAACTCCTTAAAATATAAATGAAGGTCAATGGTCGGTGTTTACAAACTCCTTAAAATATAAATGAAGGTCAATGGTCGGTGTTTACAAACTCCTTAAAATATAAATAAACAAGAAATATCACAGTAGGTGATGAATGCCCCTGAAGTGCGACCTTGAAGCCTCGGGATCTGGGTCATGTGCGACCTTGAAACCTCGGATATGGGTCATGTGCGACCTTGAAGCCTCGGGATCTGGGTCATGTGCGACCTTGAAGCCTCGGATCTGGGTCATGTGTACGATACATCACCTCTATATGGCAAACATTTGTGGCACATTAGTATTGAAATCCCTCTATAGCCTAAGAAGTAGCATTCCAAACAGGAAATATTGACTCGGACAGACGGACAGACGGACACACGGACGGGTGGAAAACTATATTCACCTGAAGAAATTTCTTTAAATAAAAATAAAATTCCACCCTCCGCCATCCATCATTTTGAAAAGTTTGATGAGAAACAAGCTTTTATTTTGTATTGGCCTTAGACACAAATATTTACTTTTCCGAACTCTAATCCTAAGTTTTGTGTCATTGGGCTTGAATGTAAGACATAAAGCATTTAGTTGTGTTTCAGTGGATGAAAGTTAACCCTTTCAACACCACAGACCTCTAAATTGGCTTACAAAAAAGTGTAGATCCAGATGAGCCGGCTCGTGACGAGCCGTCTCATCAGGATCTGCACTTTTTTCAAGTAATATAACTATTTTTAGAATTTTTTTTACCCATTTTGATAAATGAACTGATCCAAATGTAATTTTGTTATTAATTTATTGGTCTAAAAATATCATGGACCAGTCCATGTCAGTTACTTGGTGTTGAATGGGTTAACCCTTACAATAGAGTTTTAACTGGTTGGTAGGGGCAAATGTCAGCTGTCTGCTTTAGAGCAGTGGTTAGCACGCTCACTTCAACAATGCAACCCTGGTTCGATAATTCGGACTTGGACTACACAAGATGTAGGTGGTTGCCAAATCGAACAGGTGGGTTTTCTCCGAGTACATCCAACACGAAAATCCACACATACGCTTTCATGAGTGCCAACGAGAGTGATTAATATATGATTTTAAACTTTCTTTTGCATTTGATGTAAAATAAAATTTATATTTCAATCCCCACTTGTCTGCTTTCGTGGCTATTTAACCCATTTGATTCTGGATACCGGTCAAACAGTATTTGCAAAGAACATAGAGCCAGATCAGCCGCCACGGAACGTACCATCTGATCAGGCTCTATGCTGTTTGCTATTCAGATGATCTTGCTAAGACACTTGGCTATATAGCAAACAACATAGTTCCTGATTAGCATGCAGCATCACGCTGTGGCTGATCTGGATCTATGTTGTTTGCAAAAGCCTTTAAATGTATCCAGAATGAAATGGGTTAACACGCTTGTATATTCTACTAAGATAGGTATATTGTAAATATTCATAGCTATAAAAAGAGTAAAGTAACGTGTTTTGTTTATTATAGAGTCAAGCCTTATGAGACACATATTTTTATGAAGATCAGTACTTCCCGAATAATATGCTTGTATGCCGGGTAACCATTATTTAACTAGCTGGCGGCTCACCAACAAGCCATATCAGAATGAACCCCTGACCTCCCGCTCCGTATGCAGACACCGTAACCACTAGGCCACAGAGATGGTATATTTGTATTTTTATGTGGGAATCAATTTTTCTTTTATATTTGTGCAAGTGTTATACACAGCTAAGCAGAAGTAATGTACTATTGTGATGATGAAGTTATTTCAAATTTCACCATACATTGTACATGGTCTAACTACGAACTGGACGATGGTATGTGACCGTAGCGATAGAGAAAGCGATTCAAATGTAGTCCCTTAATCTTTGCTGTGGTTGTTGAATCTTTGTTGGAGTTGATGACTCTTTGCTGGGGTTGCTTAATCTTTGCTGTGGTTGCTTAATCTTTGCTGGGATTGTTTAATCTTTGTCAGGGATGATACAGAATCTCTGTTGGGTGAGGTAGAATAAAGTTTCTAACTGCTATATTAGTATACCGTTAATAACAGACAGACTGATCTTCGAGATGGGGGTGGGCAGCAGGGGGGGCATACTAAATAACACATGCAAGTGGATATATAGGTCATAGCATGGTTCCTCCAAGTATACGATCTATAACGCTCTGGTATTGTCAGTCCGTACACATGTGATATATAGATTACAGGACACTTCCTACAAATTTATGATCTGTTACACTCTGGTATCGTCTGTCCGCTTCCAATGTACGATCTATAATGATCTGGTATTGTCTGTCCATACCTGCAAGTGTACAATCTATAACACTCTAACAGTGTCTGTCCGTACATGTGTGATACCTGCAAGCGTACGATCTATAACACTCTGACAGTGTCTGTCCGTACATGTGCGTGTGATACCTGCAAGTGTACGATCTATAACACTCTGACAGTGTCTGTCCGTACATGTGTGATACCTGCAAGTGTACGATCTATAACACTCTGACAGTGTCTGTCCGTACATGTGTGTGTGATACCTGCAAGTGTACGATCTATAACACTCTGACAGTGTCTGTCCGTACATGCGTGATACCTGCAAGTGTACGATCAATAACACTCTGACAGTGTCTGTCCGTACATGTGCGTGTGATACCTGCAAGTGTACGATCTATAACACTCTGACAGTGTCTGTCCGTACATGCGTGATACCTGCAAGTGTACGATCAATAACACTCTGACAGTGTCTGTCCGTACATGTGTGTGTGATACCTGCAAGTGTACGATCTATAACACTCTGACAGTGTCTGTCCGTACATGTGTGATACCTGCAAGTGTACGATCTATAACACTCTGACAGTGTCTGTCCGTACATGTGTGTGTGATACCTGCAAGTGTACGATCTATAACACTCTGACAGTGTCTGTCCGTACATGTGTGATACCTGCAAGTGTACGATCTATAACACTCTGACAGTGTCTGTCCGTACATGTGTGATACATGCAAGTGTACGATCTATAACACTCTGACAGTGTCTGTCCGTACATGTGCGTGTGATACCTGCAAGTGTACGATCTATAACACTCTGACAGTGTCTGTCCGTACATGCGCGTGTGATACCTGCAAGTGTACGATCTATAACACTCTGACAGTGTCTGTCTGTACATGTGTGCGTGTGATACCTGCAAGTGTACGATCTATAACACTCTGACAGTGTCTGTCCGTACATGTGTGATACCTGCAAGTGTACGATCTATAACACTCTGACAGTGTCTGTCCGTACATGTGCGTGTGATACCTGCAAGTGTACGATCTATAACACTCTGACAGTGTCTGTCCGTACATGTGTGTGTGATACCTGCAAGTGTACGATCTATAACACTCTGACAGTGTCTGTCCGTACATGTGCGTGTGATACCTGCAAGTGTACGATCTATAACACTCTGACAGTGTCTGTCCGTACATGCACGTGTGATACCTGCAAGTGTACGATCTATAACACTCTGACAGTGTCTGTCCGTACATGCGCGTGTGATACCTGCAAGTGTACGATCTATAACACTCTGACAGTGTCTGTCCGTACATGTGTGATACCTGCAAGTGTACGATCTATAACACTCTGACAGTGTCTGTCCGTACATGTGTGTGTGATACCTGCAAGTGTACGATCTATAACACTCTGACAGTGTCTGTCCGTACATGTGTGATACCTGCAAGTGTACGATCTATAACACTCTGACAGTGTCTGTCCGTACATGCGCGTGTGATACCTGCAAGTGTACGATCTATAACACTCTGACAGTGTCTGTCCGTACATGTGTCTGTGATACGTGCAAGTGTACGATCTATAACACTCTGACAGTGTCTGTCTGTACATGTGCGTGTGATACCTGCAAGTGTACAATCTATAACACTCTGACAGTGTCTGTCCGTACATGTGTGATACCTGCAAGTGTACGATCTATATCACACTGACAGTGTCTATCCATACATGAGCGTGTGATACATAGATAACAGGAAGTTCATATATATTAACCCTTTACTCCACAACAGAAGAGGCCAATTACTCATTTATCTCCATACAATATCTATGGGAATAGATACATGTAACAACATGGAACTGCAGTTATATGTCGGGAACGACACAGGTGTTGTGTGGAGTCTACACGGAGTAAAGGGTTAACCGATAAATGAGTTTACTCTTGAATGATGAAGTAGATTAGTACTCTACATGTAGCGGGATGTGTGCATAGCATCGACGTATAATAATAAATAGCTTGTCTGCCATAAGTGATCTCAGTCATGACTAACCAAACAGTTCCACGCAATCGCCATAGTTACAACACTTAGAAATAAACACAAACAGTCTGTAGCAAAATAACAGTATCTTTAATAAGTTAATCAAATTGTTTTAACAAACACATAAAATAAAAGCAGGCACCATCTGCAGAAAAATAAAGAAAGCATTGCAAATAGAACTCTCTTTTTTTTTCTCGAGAATAAATGCAATTCGCGCTCATTAACATTTTTCAGTGAAGCATTTATTACAATAATTAATGAGCAAGTAGGGATCAATAACGGATCATGTATGGCAGACAAGCATTAAACCTAAAATCCTGGCAAGAAATTCATGCAGAAAACATAATAAAATAATAAATAAAAACAATAATTACGCATGAACGATTTACAATACGAGATAGAAAATAAAAGCATGCATTTCATTGGCTGGTGGTTTAAGATTTTCAAATTGGCTGAAATAGGAAAAGGTATTGGTCGATTATTGTCATGTGACCTAGATAATTTACTGTATTTTTTTAATAGGTATTACAAGCTGCCTATAAATTGGCCCTTATTGATCCCTTTACACAGTCAGTAAAATAATACACATATTAAGACATAACATTATAAATTGTAGATAGTGTGTACAGTATTAATTGTAATATGACAGCCTAAAATAAACAGTTTGTGCTTAACCCTTTCCCTCATAGAAGCACCTCTTGACACCATTACCAATACGACATACATTGACAATGTAGTAGCCAAACCAATGTTCATAATAAAGGCCAGAAGCTCATGTAGCCCCAGTAATATCTATGGAGGTGGGATAGATATGGTGACTACTTATCCACTGCATGATGGCTAAATGGCTGTTGTTTTGTATGGAGATATAATAGTATATTAACCTAAATCTCTATGAAGTCCCAGTAATATTATGGAGGTGGGATAGATATGGTGACTACTTATCCACTGCATGATAGCTAAATGGCTGTCATTTGTGTGCAGATATAATAGTATATTAACCTAAATCTCTATGTAGTCCCAGTAATATCTATGGAGGTGGGATAGATATGGCGACTACTTATCCACTGCATGATAGCTAAATGGCTGTCATTTGTGTGCAGATATAATAGTATATTAACCTAAATCTCTATGTAGGAAAGGGTTAAATGGCTGTCATTTGTGTGCAGATATAATAGTATATTAACCTAAATCTCTATGAAGGAATGGGTTAACCTACTGCCCACCAATCAAACTGCACCAGTTCTACTCATATTTGTTAAAAAATCCTGAATAAATATCTTCATTACTATGAGTTTGTACTTAATGATTAAGTTTGCAATACGTGTCATAAACAACAGACAATGTGTATAAATCTCTAATGCAAACAGCATAGAGTCAGATCCGACGGAACAGAACGTGTCGTCTGATTAGGCTTTATGCTGTTTGCTATTCGAATAGTGGAGCTACAACATTTGCCTGAATAGCAAACAACATAGAGCCTGATCAGACGCGGAGTTACGCTGCAGCTGATCTGGATCTATGTTGTTTGCAAATGTGATTTTATTTACTCAGCAAAAGTTATTCAATCTACATTGTCTCTTCTCTCTCCCTCATGGCGTTGGATTCCATCAGGGGTGAACTCTAGGGAGTGATTAAACTAATGTTGAAAGAACACGATTATATTGAATGCGATCCAGCTAACAGAAATTTAAATAAAACATACAACTTAAAAGATTAAACATTTAAGAAAGTGCCATTGCTCAATACGCCCCCCCCCCATTTGGGTTTTCTTAATTGCTAAATTACATTTAATGAACATTAGCTAATACAGTCTACATCCATTATGTCAAAGTCGGTTATGTCGAATTCTCCGGTTATCTCGAAGTCGGATCAAAGTCCCGTTTCAGACACTATTATTTTACATATAACTAGCTTTGTTTATATCGAAATTCGTTAAGTCAATCTTTGGTTATATCAAAGTATTTTGTTTGGTCAGACGGAATTCGACATAACGGATGCAGACTGTACATACGAGATAGATATCAGGGTAAAGACAAGAATTTACTGCTTGCAAACACAGCAGGATCTTTAAAACCTTGATGGGGGAGAGGATCTTTAATAACTTGATGGGGGAGAGGATCTTTAATAACTTGATGGGGGAGAGGATCTTTAAAAACTTGATGGGGGGGGGAGAGATCTTTAAAAACTTGATGGGGGAGAGGATCTTTAAAAACTTGATGGGGGGGGAGAGATCTTTAAAAACTTGATGAGTGGCAATTTCTCGTCACAAAATGGTTTCTGTTTTTGGTGTGATAATTAAGGCAACTTTCCAGCTATTACTGGTGAAGGAAAAACCTTGGGTGGCCTTCCGAACAGGATTCCAGGAAGGGACGGACACTTGGGTAGAACCACCGACCTACCGCAAGCCAGCTGGATAGCTTCCTCACTTGAAAACACACAACTGTGTAAATAAATTACATGTATGTAAAAATGGGGATATTCTAAAAGTTGAGTTCTGCATAAACAGTAAACATAAAAGATCACCTATATACATATATATATATATACATATATACAGTGTAGATATTAAACGTACACTTTGTTTGCGCGATATGGCATCTATTCAGCAAGGAGTCAGCATATTGCCGGTTCCCCAAGCAAATACACTATTTCTTAAGGTAGTAGGATAGCTGTGTCAAACATCTTAACCCTTAACCTGCCGAATAAATTGGATGGAATATGCAAACAACACAGATCCAGATCATACGCCGCGTCTGCTCAAGATCTATGTTGTTTGCTGTTCAGTGTTTCAGCTCCACTATCCGAATAGCAAACAGTGTAGAGCATGATCAGACAGCACTTTCTGTTCTGTCTGATCTGGCTCTATACTGTTTGCAAAAGCGACTTTAGTTCTGATTGGGTTAAAGAACATAGCAGTTACAGTTACTGAATCTCTCCTCTGTTGACCTTTAAGTGACCCCTGATGGAACGTTATTGTGGAAATGTTATGTTTAATTGGCATTAAGTGTTTTGTTGATTAGTTACGAGTTTGAAATTGCAAAGGGAGGTAAATTAGAACTATCACAACACTGGCAAGAGTCCGGAACCCGCAGAGTCCCCAGCCTCTGTTCCCGAATGTATGTGTCAATTTGTACACTGCACATTGTCTATATAATTATGGTGTACATACATGCTAATTCATGTCCAAATCCCTCAAGCTCTATAAGAGATTAGGGGAGGAACAGTATATTGTACCTATGATCAAAATGTGACCTTTATCTTCAAACAGGCACTGCTAAAAGTAGGGATGTGCATAATGTAGGGATTTGCACGCTGTCTTGATATGGCAAAACACTAGAGGTCAAATTTAATTCAAGATCGATTAAGCAGTTTGGACAATACGGAATATCGTGTATACATGTATGACCTCTGATCTCTAATTGTGACCTTGAATCAACGTGTGTTTTGATACAAGCATTTTAAGTGATATGGAGATGACTTAAAATTTTGTGCAAACGGACCAGTCGTGATAGCGCTGTGGTAGGGCGTTCGCTTCAGGTGCGAAAGGCCCAAAGTTTGAACCTCGATGGAGCCATTACGATTATTAACATTCCACATGCCTCTTCTCTCTCCCTCGTGGCGATGGATTCCATCAGGAATGAGGTCTCGAGTTGTAAGAACTTGTTTCGCAATCAAGTTAAAATAAATTTGTCCCGTGGTGCCTAAACGTAAAATGCGTTTATAATTGAAGGAACATTCGTTCTGTACATAATATGATGAGCATAAATTTCGTGCCACGTTTCAATCTGATCATGAGAAACGGAGTGGACACAGTCTTGTGATGGACTGACAAACCAAGCAAACAGCCCCAACAGCTACAGTGCCTCGTATATATATACCTTGATTTGTGGGCGAGTAAATAGTTTGCACATAATCCTAATACCGTATAAATAGAGAAAGAATCTAGCCATATATAACACAGAGCTGATATATTAACATATAAAACATCTTTGGATATGAGATCATTTATCTTTGATTGCACGTGAAACATGAACCAGCTTCATAGATTTTAAACCTTTGAGGCTTTCCCATATATAGAGAATATTAGGTTACTGTCTTATAAATTTATTAGGCGAGTCGGAGAAAAAATACAAGGCGAGGCTCTGCCGAGCCTTGTATTTTTTCGCAGATGAGCCTAATAAATTAAAATTTATAAGACAGTAACCTAATATTCTATTTATCCTACATTCTGAGTGTGCACCCGACACAAGAACAAACAAACTAGCCATGACAGCTTAATAACTCGCTACTCACTTGGTAATATGTTGCGCATTGATATTTCTATTTATATCCACGGTTAGCCCTATGACATCACGAAAGCTTTATTAGGCACTGACTAATAAGCAAAATTTATTAGACAGGCCGTTTTTGTACGTTATTTCGCATGAAGGTAGGATAAAGTATGTTTATGTGGTTTAAAGTCGCACCAACAGTTTATGTCATATGGCGACTCCAGCTATTACCGGTGGAGGAAGCCACCGGGTGCCCATCCGAGCACTATTTCAGGCACAGACGGGCACATGGGTAGAACCACCGACCTACTGCAAGCCAGCTGGATAGCTTCCTCATTTGAAAAGAATTTAATACCCTCAGTGGGATTTAAACCTACAGTGGTGAGGGGCAAGTGATTGGAAGTCAATGACCGTAACCACTCGGCCACGGAGGCGCTGCTTTCCCATTATAGAGATGTAGGCTAACATCAGGTAGTACATCTCTGTACACATTGCTGCCATTCACCTTTGCCTGCTGAGCAAATAAAATCACATTTGCAAACAATATAGATCCAGATCAGCCATGGCGTAACGCTGCATCTGATCAGGATCTATGTTGTTTGCTATTCAGCCAAGCGCTTTAGCTCTACTATCCGAATACGTCTGATCAGGCTCTATGCTGTTTGCAAAAGTGATTTTATCTGCCGCTACCATGCGAAAGCTTAATCTTTAATAAGCAGTCAGTGTATTTATACAACCTCTCGAGAGATTAAAGGGTTAAATCCACTATGTTATTCTGATTTATACTATCAAATTCCCTTATTCGTGAATGTATGTGGAACCGGTAATGGCGTCGAGAGGCGCATCTATGGGGGAAGAGTTAATAATACAGGGCTCATTCTAGAGGGCGACATGTGCGAATAGTCGTCCTAAGGATTCTTTACTGCGCCCCCTGGGGGCCGGCCCCATTACTCCTTAAAAAAAATGTTTGTAAAGCACTCCTATTCAAATGTTGCATTTAACAATGTGTATTTTGACAATATTTTGTTGAAATTTATTAAATATAACATTTAAGGACGCAGTCACACGCTTTCTCACTTCTCCCAAGAATTCATGACCTAGAATGAGTCCTGTAATATGAACCTGTATAAAGGATTTCTTAGGTATATTTTCTATGCAATGCTAAAATTTCTACATTCAAAGGGCACTACATTTACCCTGTTTTACAACCATAATTACAATTCTAATAAAAAAGATTACAGTCAAACCTGTCTTAAGCAGCCAGCCAAGGGAATCACAGAAAGTGGCTGCTTAGCACAGGTGGCTGCTTAATAGAGGTAAAATGTATAATAAAACAATATATTGGGAATCTGGAAACTGGCTGCTTAATACAGGTTGGCTGCTTAATAGAGGTGACCACTAACACAGGTTGGCTGCTTAATAGAGGTGACCACTAACACAGGTTTGACTGTATATTATTATAATTTCCATGATATCTTATATTTTACTTAACTCCCTACCTCTTACATGCATAGAACCATTGTTACCACTAGTTCTAGGAGTTTTAGTAAATACCTGTTCAATGTCAGACAATTAATTCCCAGTGATATTATATAAATATTCATGCAATCATGTGCTATGTTACTGACAGACGGATCTGTAGCCCAGTGGTAGCACGCTGGACTGGTAATCCAGGGATCGCAGGTTCGATCCCCCGTCTGACCCTAATAAAATTAACAGTCTTTCAGATGGGACGTTAAACCGAGGTCTCGTGTCGGTGCTTTACATCGTGCACGTAAAAGAACAAGAGGAGACTCTGGAATGGGTCTCTGTCTGTATCATTGCACTATCGTCCAAAAATCTAAAATGACTAATCTCTTCAGGAGGCGTCGCTCATATGGGCAACCTGTAGCGACGATAAATAAACGTAAAACACACACACGCTATGTTATTGTAATTAACTATGTGCAATAATTTGATTGACTAATTTGCCTTTCTGATGTCATATGATTAATTCTAAGGACCACAATGGAAATAAGAGAGCTTTGTTGCTCTCTTTTTGTGTTATCCTTGGTATTGATTATGTCATCTACTCTGCATGTTAATGCTCACATGGACTATGTTGACATTGATTTTGTATTTGTTTTACGACATATATTCTATTTTTACCAGTATAAAACTATCGATCTATCTAGGTAGATATGGGTTACCGAGCACTTTGCAGAAGGTAGCTATATTATCCAATATTGGTGTTTATTTGATCACATTAGGAGAGATTTTTTTATTCTTGTTTCTCGAATCTGTTGCCCACAAAATCGAAAAAAGAAAGAAAACATTTTCTAGTTGTTATTAATGGTAACATATATGTTTTACTTCCATGCTTTATAAAATACACAGGGAATTGTGTTTAGAAGGTAAAACTGTGTTGACATTGATCAGACAGCGTTGACTTCCACACTGACTAATAGTAAAATTGTTCAAAATCTGTCCACACTGACTAATAGGAAAATTTTTCAAAATCTGTCCACACAGACTAATAGGAAAATTGTTCAAAACCTGTCCAAATTGATGTATTACGCAAATTTAGTAAGAAATTAAAATATTTTAGACACCACAACCATCTATGCTCTTCTGAAAATGTCTTTCCATTGTACTTTGTTTATATATGTATTCTTTGCTATAAGTATGTTGTCATATTTAACGCAATAAATATATTGAATTGAATTGAATTAAAATTACATTACAATAAATTTGATTATATGGTAATGTATATAATTAGTGCAAAACTACAAATTGTATTATTTTTGCCTAAATTTATAGTAAAAAAAGGTTTTCTCCATTCACAAAATTATTTTTTTATTTTCTGTCACTCCTCCTACGGACATGCAGACATAATCCGAGAAACAAAAAACTAAAAAACTCTGGCCTTAAATCCCCCCCCCCATCAATTAGCATAAGTTTTCACAACCTTTAGAATAGACAATGCAACAAGGCGAGTAATAATTATCACACCCATGAACTCTGCATGATTAGCACCACTGGTCCTGAGAATTGACAGGCGTGAGATACACACACATTAACAGCACTTCACTGTTTGGAAGTAAAGTATAAACCTGTACTTCACTGTTTGGAAGTAAAGTATAAACCTGTACTTCACTGTTCGGAAGTAAAGTATAAACCTGTACTTCACTGTTTGGAAGTAAAGTATAAACCTGTACTTCACTGTTTGGAAGTAAAGTATAAACCTGTACTTCACTGTTTGGAAGTAAAGTATAAACCTGTACTTCAATGTTTGGAAGTAAAGTATAAACCTGTACTTCACTGTTTGGAAGTAAAGTATAAACCTGTACTTCACTGTTTGGAAGTAAAGTATAAACCTGTATAATATCACATTTCATTCTCACTGCTTTACGTGTACGGTTCCCGGCCGTTACAATCTTAAACAACTTGAATATGAACGCTCTGACTCGACCCGCCAGCGAAGTTATTTACAACGTCATCTAAATGAACGCGACGCCATTTTAAACATGATAGCTTTGTATTCGATCACAAACATAATTTCCCAGCCCAGAACTACACGAACATTTATTTACTTCAGTGTAAGATAGAATTATTTTCACTTACGAACATAGAAAGCTATTATTATCACTCGTGACTCCAGTCGTGCTAAAATTGTTTTTCATTGTTCACTCGATGAAATATAATTTGATAACATTGATAACACATTGAAAACTAACAAATACCTTCTATTTCCTTTCACAAATTACTTTCCGTACTTTATTTTGGCATATTAACCCTCAACCTGCCGCATAAATTGGACGGAATGTGCAAACAACATAGATCAAGATCAGCCGCAGCGTGATGTCGGATCTGATCAGGATCCGAGTGAGTGAGCATTTGGTTTAATGGCGCATCAGCAGAGTTCAGGCTATATCGCGCCGGGTTAAGTATATTGTATACAAGATAGTTAAAAATATATGTAGATAACATACTGTATGTAGTAAAATTGTAATGACGAAACGTCAATTGCTACAAAATTGATCAAACTGTAAAAATGATATAAAAAACTTCAGGATCTATGTTGTTTGTTATTCAGATAAGAAGTGTTTTAGCTAAACTATCTGAATAGCAAACAGTATAGAGCCTGATCAGATGCCAAATTCTGTGCCGTCTGATCTGGCTCTATGCTGTGTGCAAAAGCGACTTTAGTTGTGATTGGCAGGATAAGGGTTAATGAACAGGTTGTGAATGCATCGGCACAATTTATGTTATGTTATATTTCTGGTTTTACGCCTGCATCAGCACCATTTCGGGCTATATCGCCGGCGGGCAGTTTACCTAACAACACCTTTCCTGGGCAGGCTCCAGCGGTTAACCAGTACTTGGGTGCACGAACCTCCGTAAGAAACTGCCAACTTTTCGTATAAATGAGACACGGCCTGAGCATAGCTCGAACCCGTGACCATCAGTGATGATAGGTTACAGCGGTGTATACAAGTCAGCGACCTTAACCACTCGACCACAAAGGTGGACACGGCACAATTTAACTTAGTGACGTACTCCGATCTTGTTTCAACTGATAATATTAGTGAATTTGTTAACAGTGCTGATCATCTGAATAGCAAACAGTATAGAGCCTGATCAGACGGCACATTCCATGGTGGCTGATCTGGCTCTATGTTCTTTGCAAATACTGTTTTGAACGGTATCCAGAATGAAATGGGTTAACAGTGATAACATTTAACATAATGCTAAAATCTGAATAAAAACTAGACATAATTATTGAGCAACTATCAGATTATTTGTGTCTCATATTGGCCCCTCTTCTTTGGCGTGGGGGCTGGGGCTGGTGGTGGTGGTAGGTCCAGGGCCACCAAATTACCGAAACTGAAATATGTAATACACCATGTTAGATTACCATAAACGTGGTAAATGAATTGAATTACCTCCTCTAATGTAAGAGATAATTGAACTAAAAATAATTTAGAATCTCAAAGGAAGTTTTGTTTTCCAAGACACGACTTGATCTGCAACATGGTAGTAGATGGTACGCTGATAACAAAGTTATGTTGAACCGTCCAAGCGTGAGGTTGACATTTATGGTAAGATTTTGAACACATCAACAAGCACAACTAAACATTCCAAATTCTTTTAAAACCCAAATCAAACAATTAACACCAAAACAAAACACCATAATGTAAGTATTGTTCAAAGAACATTAACAATTTAATACAAATGTTAAATTCAACAACACAATCACATTACAATGGAAAACAAATGGAAATTAATCTGTTAAACCAAAAACTAACTAAGTACAACTAGGAAGTTGGAAACGGAAAACGTCCCAGCTTTGGGGTTTCTACATGTGTTATTATTATTGATGAGAAAATGTTTTTCGAGCCAAGGAGGTCTTAGACACGAAAGCCAAACCATATCTCTAGGATTCAACAGGAAATTATTCTATCACTAAATGTAAGAGAGCTTGATTCATTGATCGGAATCTGTCTATGATGTCCAGTAGATCAAAAGACATCCCTATGAATGGGCATATATTGGGTATTTCGTGTGTTTCACATTTTATGTATCTTATGTCAGATAGATGATGTTCTCACATTTGGGTAGTTAAGCGGCTACCCTATTGTTTTGTCTTTTGTTCCATTCAGAGACACGGATGTACAGATAGACAGATTAACAAACAAAGAGACAGATAGAGAGCCTAACACAGACAGTTAGATCAACTACCACACAGACCTGGCTGTACAGATAGACAGGCTAACAAACAAAGAGACAGATAGAGAGCCTAACACGGACAGTTAGATCAACTACCACAAAGACATGGATGTACAGATAGACAGACTAACAAAGAGACAGATAGAGAGCCTAACACAGAGAGTTACATCAACTACCACAAAGACATGTATGTACAGATAGACAGGCTAACAAACAAAGAGACAGATAGAGAGCCTAACACGGACAGTTAGATCAACTACCACAAAGACATGGATGTACAGATAGACAGACTAACAAAGAGACAGATAGAGAGCCTAACACGGAGAGTTACATCAACTACCACAAAGACATGTATGTACAGATAGACAGGCTAACAAACAAAGAGACAGATAGAGAGCCTAGCACAGACAGTTAGATCGACTACCACACAGACCTGACTGTACAGATAGACAGGCTAACAAACAAAGAGACAGATAGAGAGCCTAACACGGACAGTTAGATCAACTACCACAAAGACATGGATGTACAGATAGACAGACTAACAAAGAGACAGATAGAGAGCCTAACACGGAGAGTTACATCAACTACCACAAAGACATGTATGTACAGATAGACAGGCTAACAAACAAAGAGACAGATAGAGAGCCTAGCACAGACAGTTAGATCGACTATCACACAGACCTGGCTGTACAGATAGACAGGCTAACAAACAAAGAGACAGATAGAGAGCCTAACACGGACAGTTAGATCAACTATAACAAAGAGATGGATGTACAGATAGACAGGCTAACAAACAAAGAGACAGATAGGGAGCCTAACACGAACAGTTAGATCGACTACCACAAAGACATGGATGTACAGAGAGAGAGCCTAACACGGACAGTTAGATCGACTACCACAAAGACAAACTGGGGAAATACTTAAGGATTGTCTTTTTCTTTTGTTATTGACCAATTTATAATAGTTAAATATTACTCAAACACAACAACCCAACATGAAATAATAACAATGCACTTGTTTGGGTTGTTTTGGGTTTAAATGTCGCACAAACAGTGTAGGTCAGCGTATTATGGTTTGGGGGACCCTGGGTGCACCTCTGAGTAGTATTTTATGCACGGGCAAGCACCCAGGTACAACCACTGATCATCCACAAGCCAGCTGGATAGCTTCCTCACATGAAATAATTCGACATCACCAGTGGGGTTCGAACCTAGTGTTGAGATAATAAAAAAGCGTACACCTACATTAGAGCTGAAAAAGGTCCCGACCGAATGGCATATACGACATATTTCTTTTCACTACTCTTTATTAGAAACAAGAAAAGGTGCATTCATGTGATTTACTTTCCATTATAATTACTTTCTATGTTGTTCTTCATATATGAAAATATAGTTCTCCTACGAGTTATTTTGACAAAAGATTACGAAATTGTCAAGAATAGACTATAGTCAAACCTGTGCTAAAGGCCACCTCCGAATAAAGGCCGCATATAAAAAACCTGTCTCAAAATACCGCCAGTTTTCTCTCCTGTTGAACCATTTTAAATGCATTTTAACGCTCTATTGAGAGGCCACCTGTCAACAAAGGTCACTGTTTTACTTTCCCAAGGGTGGCCTTTATAGACAGATTTGACTGTATATATGTTTATGTCAATGGAAAACAGTGTTGTAAACTGTATTTCGGTACTAAATTCATTTCTCAGAACAATGCTATCCGATGCATATATATAGATAGCCCATAAAATATCCAATTCAATTTTGTCGTACGGACTCTATTTTGAAAATTACGAAATTGGTGAATGTAGCATTGTAATTGATTGATGAGAAAAGACAATGATCATGCTTTCATTCTCCACAACCAACTAACCGTGGCGAAAAAAAAAGCAGATTGGTTTAAACATATTTATTCATTCATAATGTACAGTACATATCTACACTGAACCGAATTTCTAAACGTCCACCTAATAAATTGTGAGTTTAGGGTAACGGGTCTGTGTATTAGTCCAAATATTGGTAGTCTATTGTTATCCACCATACTCTATCAATGTACAATAAGAAAACACCAATTTATTGTCATGGCTGACCAAGCGGAACGGAAGGTTGGAATCCTAAGTTTTGGCATGAGGACCACGTGCACGGCATGGTGAGTGCTCAATTTGATTGCAATTTATTCTATGTGCGACCCGTAACCGAAAAAACAGAAAATATGGCGAGAATGACCATTGAGGAAAGCGGGAGAGCCGTCGGTATGCTTGATACAGGCACTTCTATCAGACAGGTATGTTCAGCGTTGTAATTAAATTCGATATTTCAAGTACATTTTGTAATGAATCATACAATGTCATATTTTAATATCATTCTAAATCATTTCCATCGTGTTTCCAGGTTGCACGACTTTTCAACAGACGGCATTCTACTATGGTCTTTACTTGTTGATTGTCTTCAACTGTTATACAACATCAGGTGGACGTTTAGAAATTCGGTTCAGTGTAGTGTATACATAATGAAAATGGATTTAATCGAAAGCTTAAAGCTTATTGAGAATTTGAGATTATCTCCATTAAAAAGCAGATTGCATCAATTCAACGAGCCATTGCCTGAAGACGAACTGTAAGGGATTCGGAACTGGTCTGCCATCAGACATGCGACCTAGCCTGCCAGGTCCACCAGCATGTATACCCTGGACAAATAGCCCCTGCATTCTCTGGATTACGTATGGACCGGGAACTAAGGGCGAGGAAACAGAACACAAAACCTAGAGTTGACGACAGAGTTGCTGGGCAATCAACACTCTCTCACCACATGACAGCACCATGCAACTCCGTCATCACTACAAAGATTGAGAGAAAAAACTGTCGATATAATTACCGACCAATTGATACACTGTACCTAATGATGTCATCAAGTCCTAATCAAGGGAAGTAAGCCAGCATAGAGTTAATGCACACTCTAAAAATATATATTAACAAATACCATCAAAATAGATGATTTTGCTAATCAAGGGAAGTAAGGCAGCATAGAATTAATGCCCACTCTAAAAATATATATTAACAAATACCATCAAAATAGATGAATTTCTTAATCAAGGGAAGTAAGCCAGCATAGAATTAATGCACACTCTAAAAATATATATTAATAAATACCATCAAAGTGGATGATTTTAAATATCTATATATACTAAAGTAATACTTTGATACAGACTATTGCAATATTGGTATTTGCATTTCTTTATGCCTGTGACCTGTAACGCACTCCGTAGTGAAATGGATACATTGTCCGCCTCGTAACCAAGGGGTTGTGAGTTTGAGCCCTGCAAGAGCCATGATGGCAGTGTCCTTAGATAAGACCCTTAAAAATTCACATTGCCTCATTCTCTCTCCCTCATGGCAATGGATTCCATCAGATATGAGGACTTGGAAGCTATTAAACTAATGTTGTAACTAATGTTCGCATTCGAGCTAAAATACATTGGTATAGATAGACCAACGCAACCATGCCATAAATGTTGGAGACATAAAATATTATACTATAACTACGGTGATTTTATTTGCTATTTATAGAAACAGGTCACATGACAAAACATACAATAGTAGTCACTAAAAAAATGTTACTACAAATTCTAGAGAGAGCTTAGATTAGCATTATATTAGTATACAGTTTAACGTGTATTAACCCTTTGCATGCTAGCGGCAGATAAAATCACTTTTGTAAACAGCATAGAGCCAGATCAGATGGCACAGAACATGTACAGAACGTGCCATCTGATCAGGATCTATGCTGCTTGCTATTCTGATAGTGTAGCTGAAACACTTTGCTGAAGAGCAAACAACATAGATCCTGATCAAAAGTGGTCTCTTAACCATTTCCTTCATAGAGATTTAGGTTAATATACTATTATATCTCCATACAAACGATAGCCATTTAACTATCATGCAGTGGATAAGTAGTCGCCATATCTATCCTACCTCCATAGATATTACTAGGACTACATGAGATTCTGGCCTTTATTATGAACATTGGTTTGGCTACTACATAGTCAATGTATGTCGTATTGGTAATGGCATCAAGAGGTGCTTCGTTGAGGGAAAGGGTTAATAGCAAGTTTGACTGTATAGACAACATAACAAGTTAACAGAACATTTTTAATGGATATTAATTCAACTGTTGATTTGAGGTAGTATTAGGTAGGGTTTATACAACTGGCATGAAAACACACAACTGGCATTAAACACACAACAACTGGCACAAAACAACAAGGTGCTTAGACTATTAGCATGCATGTAAAGACTTCTATTCGTTATAGTTCAGGCATTATAAGTAAGACCTGTTCATAGCACTAGCTATACACTACACGAGTACTTACAAGTTCCAGATGGATGACTTCTTCTTTGATTGGCTGATTTCTGGATGTTCCCTGGTGGCACGTATCATCTCTGTCCACCGTACCGCCTCCTGTAGTTCCATCAACCTCTCCTTGTACTGGTTGCGCTCCATCAGGACTCGCGCCATCTCCACACGTGTGAACCGTTTGCGCTGCGCCATTGGCACATCATCCTATGTGGAGATAGAAGAAGGGTGCTGTACACACAAGTAAAGGGCTGAGGCTGTAAATCATCATGTGGAGATAGAAGGGTGCTGTACACACAAGTAAAGGGCTGAGGCTGTAAATCATCATGTGGAGATAGAAGAAGGGTGCTGTACACACAAGTAAAGGGCTGAGGCTGTAAATCATCGTGTGGAGATAGAAGAAGGGTGCTGTACACACAAGTAAAGGGCTGAGGCTGTAAATCATCATGTGGAGATAGAAGAAGTGTGCTGTATACACAAGTAAAGGGCTGAGGCTGTAAATCATCATGTGGAGATAGAGGAAGGGTGATGTACACACAAGTAAAGGACTGAGGCTGTAAATCATCGTATTTTACCCCAATTCTCTCGATCAGGATATCAAAACCACCGATTTCGTGGAAGTCGTGATAGCGCGTTCGCTTCACGTGCGAAAGGCCCAGAGTTCGAGCCCCTCTGGAGCCGTTACGATTGTGTCCTTAGGCAAGGCATTTAAATTCCACATGCCTCTTCTCTCTCCCTCGTGGCGATGGATTCCATCAGGAATGAGGTCTCGAGAGTGATTAGTATAAGTTATAAGAACTTGTTTTGCAATCGAGCTAAAATAAATTTGTATAAACTAAACGACCGATTTGACAAAATCCATTTTATAGGTGGCCCATAGTTTCATATTTCGGTAGGAGCAATTTGCGCAGATGGCGCAGATGAAAGCGTAAATGTGGTCATTCGTGTGGGATTGCATTGGTGAGAAGCAAGCGCGCTAACCACTGTGCTAATAGGACAGCCGTTTGTTTGTTTGTCGGGTTTTACACCTACATCAGCACCATTTTGGGCTATATCGCCATCGGGCAGTTGACCTAACGACATCATTCCTGGGCAGACCCCAGCGGTTAAAGTACTTGGTGCACCAACCTCCGTAAAATAACGGCCGACTTTTTCATATAAATTAGACACTGCCTGAGCGTGGCTCGAACAAGTGACCATCAGTGATGATAGGTTACAGTGGTATATAAGTCAGTGACCGTAACAACTCGACCTTGAAAGCGGACTCGGTAGGAGCAATCAATATGTGTCAAAATCATAAGCACATTGCTGAAAGTTAGATTCTCCAATGAGATAGTGCGTTACAACTTAATCCCTTCATCGATTGGATGACATGTAACAGATAGACATCAATTTTCCAATGATAAGCACCGTTTCTCCAAAATGGTGTTTCATAAACAATGTTGATCTCAGGTAGGAAAATTATTATTTTGTACATATTTGGGCAGCATGGTTGGTTAGAGACATTTAGCTGGTCCTTTTTACCTTGTATATTCACCTTTTTGACATATTTGACATTGATCTACATGTATAGTTGTTTTTAAAACCCACCACCTTATTCGACTTAATAATATTCACCAAAGATTGTAAACCTCATTAAAAATCGGACTTTACTCTCCTGAATTATTTTATATACTTGACCTATTTATTTCATTTTCACCTTCCTGAACAATTCCCGTTGCCCTAATTACCTAGAATTTATATATATTATTGGACATTGTCCCATGACCTACTTACCCACTATGACCTTATATGATAACATTATGACCTACATATCCGTGACCTATTTACCTCGTTTTCACCCTCCTGAGCTTGTGATTTCTTCTCGAGGTCTTCTTTGGTTTTCTTCAGTTCGTCCTCCAAATCTTTGATTCTACCGTTTAGTTTGTCCTTCACAGCCTTCAGGGAGTGGATTTCTTCCTTCAGGATTTCTTGTTCACTGTTAACATTTGTTACAAGAGTAGTTTAATACAAATTTAATTTAGCTTCATTGCTGTGTGTTTTACGTTTATTTATCGTCGCTACCGGTTGCCCATATGAGCGACGCCTCCTGAAGAGATTAGTCATTTTAGAGTTTAGGAGGATAGTGCAATGATACAGACAGAGACCCATTCCAGAGTCTCCTCTGGTTCTTTTACATGCATGGTGTATAGCACCGACACGAGACCTCGGTTTAATGTCCCATCTGAAAGATTTAATTTTTATTAGGGTCAGAAGGGGGATCGAACCTGCGATCCCTGGATTACCAGTCTAGCATGTTACCACTGGACTACAGTTCCGTCTGTGCTTGATTGCTAAACAAGTTCTTACAACGTCAGTTTAGTCACTCTCGGCATCTCATTCTCTGAGTTCTTACAAGTACTACTTAACAGTGTCGCTAACAGGAATATAACTTAAACAATTTACTGAAACAATTAACCCATTCAACAACACCAAGTAACTGACATGGACTGGTCCATATTTTTAGACCAATAAATTAATAAGAAAATCACATTTCGATCAGTTCATTTATCAAAATGGGTTGTTTTGTCTAAACAATAGTAATATTACTGGCAAAAAGTGCAGATCCTGATGAGATGGCCCATCTGGATTTATACTTTGGTAGTGTTGTAAGGGTTAATGCCATACAATGTGGGAGGATATCATACGTATTAGACAGAATATAACTGTAGTCGTTATCGAATTTTCGGCCCTATGACCGTCGTCGGGATGCAACATTTTTGTGTGTTTTCCTCTAAAAAAATACAACACAATTACAATACAAAAACTTTGCATTCCAACGAAGGCCATGGGGTCAAAATTTCGATGACGAGTATTCCAGAGCTCAAATTTTCGGGAGAAGTGAGAAAGTGCGCGATTGCATCATCTGATGGTATTACTTAGTAAATTTCAACATAATAGGGTTAAAATATACAATATTTGAATAGGAGTGCTTGACAATGGCCAGTGTATCTTACTGGACAATATATTGTCTGAAAATAGTAAAAAAAAAACATTTAAAAATTCGGAAGGGGTGCCCCCAGGGGGCGTAATCACGGTCCCAGGGCGACCATGTTGCCCTCTTAAATGAGCCCTGTATTCTGTCTATAATGAACTGTGGTCTCCCTTTGGAGATAGTACAATTTTGTATTATATTATAATAACCCTCGTTATCCAAAGGGTGACGATATATAAACTTCTAAAACAAACACCTGACGAAGCATACATACAACATGTCCTTAAAAATGGAAGAGTTTGAAATATGTCTGCATTCATACCTGGACAGTTCATCCACCCGGGCTATCAGGTCATCCTTCACTATATTTAAGGCATTCCTGAAATATTACAAAATATGCATTTCCATACTATCTAATTTATTTGCTTGATTTTGGGTTTAATGTTGCACCAACAGCTTAATTTATACAAATTTATTTTAGCTCGATTGCGAAACAAGTTCTTACAACTTATGTTAATCACTCTCGAGACCTCATCCCTGATGGAATCCATCGCCACGAGGGAGAGAGAAGAGGCAACGTGGAATTTAAATGCCTTGCCTAAGGGCACAATCGTAACGGCTCCAGCGGGGCTCGAACTCCGGACCTTTCGCACCAGAAGCGAACGTGCATCCACTGCGCTATCACGACACCAACAGCTTGGGTCATATACAACTATTATTGGTGGAGGAAGATATTGGTTGCCACTCTGAACAGTATTTCAGACATGGAAAAGACAGCCAGATGGCCTCACAAAATAGTAGGTAAGTGGTTCTCCCCTTTGTTCTAATACCCACATAGCAGCTAAACCTCTAGACCACTAGACAATATATCTATTGTTCTCTTAGCCACCGTTACTGTGTGCAGGAAACTAACGAGAGAGAACCTGCGAATACAACCCACCCGTTGAAAGCATACCACGAAAGGACCAACCATACTATATCTCCAATCAATCCTTTCTCAAAGTACATGCAACCGGTCAGTGTGTGGCAGGGTTCTCTCTGTCTGAGACAATTGAAAAATACTGGAGCCAATTCGAAACACTTGGAGCCAACTAACAGCCATATAGTTCACAGATAAATATTTGAAGCCATGTATTTGACAAAACATGTTGTGCCAAAAAAAAGGTGCGCCAAATATTTTCGCCAATTCATAAAATTGATCGCCAGTATTTGTTTTTTTTGTCGCCATTGGCGACCGACAATGGGAACCGTGTGTGGTCGGCACAGACACATTTTACTGCTTTTCAGCTTATGCTTCACCCTCAGTAAAATTCTATGGGCGGTTTTGATGATATGTGTTTCCAATTTAAAAGTTTGTGTGTGATATGAAATGCGGAGTTTCTTTGAGAAAATTGGAAGTCAACTATATGAAGTATGGTAACATTGTTTTCTGTCACAAAAAGTAATACGACTCTGCTATGAATTAGTTGATCATTTCAAAATTTAATGAATTATAGAATTTTATCAGTGGAATAAAATATGTTATTACAGTGTTTGAACAGAGCGGAATATAACACTCTATTTTCACTACTTCACGCATATGGTTCCCAGCCACTGCAGTTTAAAATATTGTCAACGTCGCTAGTGAGGTCATTTACGATGTCATGTAGATGCAATGCAACATTCAAGAGTAATTTAGTGCATGGTAATTTACAACATAATAACACTTCGCCTAACATAAAAAAGATTTTCGGCCAAGAGAATGATCGAATAATATTTCACTCATGAACATAGAAACATTTCTTTTACTCAAAGCGACATAGTCTTTGGAATATAATATATCATCATCTTTGGTGACAACAACGGACTCTACCATACCAACATTTCTTTTACTCCAAGCGACATAGTCTTTGGAACATAATATGTCATCATCTTTGGTGACAACAACGGACTCTACCATACCAACATTTCTTTTACTCCAAGCGACATAGTTTTTGGAACATAATATGTCATCATCTTTGGTGACAACAACGGACTCTACGATACCAACATCACCACTAGCACCATTGTAGTAAAACACAATACTCACTTTGTCGCGAGAAGTTCTGTATTTTCGAGTATTAAATTCTCCAATTCTCTGCTCATACCTGAACGATAGTACAGAAAAATTGAACATAAAAAACTGAAGAACAAAGTACACATAATAATAATTCATCAGCTTCAAACAGTGGTCAGGAAAACATGTTTGTTTTTGTGGTTCAAGGTCGCACCAACAGCTAGGTAATATGGCTACTCTTGAGCTATTATTGGTGGACGAGTGCCCTTCCGGGCAGTATTGCAGGCATCAATGAACACCTGGGTAGAACCACCGGCCTTCCACAAGCCAACTGGATAACTTCCTCACATGAAAGAATTGTTTGGATTTGAACCTACAGCGATGATAGACAAGAGACTTGTCATCGACTGTAACCACTCGGCCAGTGGTCAGAACAACTTGTGTAGCTACACAGTTATTGTGCGAAATAAATTACTTTCTATAGACGTGCAGTAATTTTGAAACTATATAATTTCTCTTGAAGATTTGCATGAAAATCAAATACTTCTCCAATGTCAAGGCCAAATGACCAATGTCAAGGTCAAATGACCAAAGTCAAGGCCAAATGACCAATGTCAATGTCAAATGACCAATGACCAATGTCAAGATCAAATGACCAATGTCAAAGGACCAATGTCAAGGCCAAATGACCAATGTCAAGGTCAAATGACCAATCACATGGATAGCAAGTCGCAGTGCTCCATGTTCCATGCAGGAACATGATTTGCTCATACATCAAATGTTTCCAACCACACAAAAATAATGCGCAATGCAACAAAAGTGCTCTTCGACTTTCTGACAAAATTACCAGAATAAGACGACAAGTGTGTATATAACATCTGGCGCTTCATGGAAACGACAGTGATGAACATCTTAATGTTATGATAACTAAAAGGGAATGTTAGAAGGCTGAAGTTACAATTTATCAATATAGACATTGAATAGACAGATAAGTAAGGATATGGTGACTTGTATTTTGGAGTACAACGATTTTTGTAAATACCCCAACAAAAGAGAATTTATAAGCAGGCGCTATGATCTTAAAAAAAGTAAACCTGCTATCTCAAAGAATTTGTTTCTCCCTTAAAAATAGCATTACTTAAGAAGTAAACCTACTATCTCAAAGAATTTGTTTCTCCCTTAAAAATAGCATTACTTAAGTAAACATACTATCTCAAAGAATTTGTTTCCTCCCTTAAAAATAGCATTACTTCAGAAATAAACCTGCTATCTCAAAGAATTCCTGCCCCCTTAAAAATAGCATTACTTCAGAAGTACCCTTAAAAATAGCATTACTTCAGAAGTACCCTTAAAAATAGCATTACTTCAAAAGTACCCTTAAAAATAGCATTACTTCAGAAGTAAACCTGCTATCTCAAAGAATTTGTTTCTCCCTTAAAAATAGGCATTACTTAAGTTAACCTACTATCTCAAAGAATTTGTTTCCCCTTTAAAATAGCATTACTTCAGAAGTAAACCTGCTATCTCAAAGAATTTGTTTCTCCCTTAAAAATAGGCATTACTTATTAAGTTAACCTACTATCTCAAAGAATTTGTTTCCCCTTTAAAATAGCATTACTTCAGAAGTAAACCTACTATCTCAAAGAATTTGTTTCCCCTTTAAAATAGCATTACTTCAGAAGTAAACCTACTATCTCAAAGAATTTGTTTCCCCTTTAAAATAGCATTACTTCAGAAGTTAACCTACTATCTCAAAGAATTTGTTTCCCCCCTTAAAAATTGCACTTTCGGATTTACTGAAACATTTAATTTGTGAGATTTAGCACATACATAATGTGTGAGATTTAGCACATACATAATTTGTGAGATTTAGCACAAACATAATTTGTGAGATTTAGCACATACATAATTTGTGAGATTTAGCACAAACATAATTTGTGAGATTTAGCACATACATAATTTGTGAGATTTAGCACATACATAATTTGTGAGATTTAGCACATACATGTACAGCACTTTTGTCACATTTCGCATCACGTATTCTGATATGTTAGCATGCACAGAATCAACAATTCTTGCCTAAGGGAACAATAGTAACGGCTCCAGCGGTGCTCGAATTCCGGGCCTTTCGCACCTGAAGCGAACACGCTACTACTGCGCTATCACGACTTCCACTGTTGGATTTGAGTTTGTTTATTTATTCAAAGATATACTTACTTACTTGTGTCTGCCACTAACACTAATATAATAGTTGAAGAATGCTTACCAAAGAAGTTGTCGCTCACTGTAGCATCCAACAACAACAACCAGTAGGTTAGAGGAAGCATTGTGGAAAACAAAGCAACAGTGTTAGTATTATCATCTATCTACGACACAATCTTAAATACTCGCATGTTATATCAAACATTTCGTTCAAATAGTGCTTTAACCCTTTCAACACCACAGGCCTCTAAATAGGCTTATGAAAAGTGTAGATCCAGATGAGCCGGCTCGTGACGAGCCGTCTCATCAGGATCTGCACTTTTTTGCCAGTAATAATTATTACTATTTTTAGATAAAATTACCCATTTTGATAAATGAACTGGTCCAAAGGTAATTTTGTTATTAATTTATTGGTCTAAAAATATCATGCACCAGTCCATGTCAGTTACTTGGGGTTGAATGGGTTAACATACAAAAAATGAACAATGCATCAATCCTAAAAACATTCTTTGCATTTTAATGGAATGTTATTTAATAGTCGTTTAAAATACAAAGAAAGTCACCGTAACATTATAACTGTTTGCATGTTATCGGTGAAAATAAAAGCCATACATGTATATATGTCATGGAATTTCATTAGAAATGTGTTTTAATCCTAACAACACAATTCTAATGAAATTCCATGACATATTTCCAGTAATTACAAATAAGAAAAACATATTACTTTACTTTCTTGAAGTGATATTCGTTGCACATGCTTTTCAAATAACACATTATACCGTATCTTCTGGATATACTGAATCCAATTTTTCTAATCGAATAATATAATTAAACCGACTCCCTATTTTTGATAATGGGCTAACCTAATAATAATGGTTCTTTCGTGCAAATTGAATGCATGGCGACAATATATCATATTCTACCAATACATCACTGATGCACAATATTATTACAGTGTGTGTTTGTCTGTAAAATTATGGTGCAACAAATGTACATGGATACAGGAATGTAAATTAAAATGAACGCAAGAAACAAGAAAGATTTTGCATAATTCAAACAAGATAAAATAGTATCGTCAATTTGCCTTACATAAGCAGTCTTGACACAGATCTTTAATTCAAGAGTAACTACTCGCTCCGAAATTTTCATTTAGTCATGATGAAGTTATCTCCCTTAATGATAAAAGCAATTAGGTGGGTGGTTTTTTTTTAATTTTCAGATCGTCAACAAAACAGTGCTATTCTTCTAGGGACATCCACAGGAATCTGAATAACTTGTTTAACCCTTTGCCTGCTGGTTAAATAAAAACACATTTGCAAACAACATAGATCCAGATCTGCCATGGCATTACGCCGTGGCCGCGTCTGATCAGGATCTATGTTGTTTGCTATTCAGCCAAATGTTTTAGCTCCACTATCCAAATAGCAAAAACCATAGAGCCTGATCAGCAAAGGGTTAAATAATCTACGTGATAAATCTACCTTAATTTTCTATAATGGTTCATCATTTTGTTGCCGTACATTGCAGTTTGTTTTTTTTATATTTCTGAATGAAAACAAAGGCTGTATCACTAAAAAGGCTAGTGTTTAGACTATTAAAACAAATAAAATATGGAAGGCCCAGACATGTGATGCAATGCATATAGCTAATGGTCGTTTCCGATCCCTGTCTTACATTTACATTCCTGATCCTCTCCGTCATGCAAGATCCCTTCATTTCTACGCTATTCAAACATTCATGCACAAATGCTACAACCATACACATATATATTGCCCTCATTGCTGTAATATGAAATCTTTAATATATTTCTTTCATCACTCAAAAGTAAAAATAACCTCTAAACATAAGGGCTGACCTACACTCAAACAAAATGGAAGCAATAAACTTAAATTTTAAATCTGACTTACTCCACTAACCGTATTATTTTCAAATTCAGAAATGCCCAATCAAAATGCTTGACACATCCAGTGACACACACAAAGTCAGACTACTGAGAATGTGTTGTAACCACTGAAAGTTAATGTTTTATTATTTTACATTATTATTTATTCTATCTGCTTCCCTGTGTGATTTGCGTTTATTTATTCTATCTGCTTCCCTGTGTGATTTGCGTTTATTTATTCTATCTGCTCCCCTGTGTGTGTGTGATTTGCGTTTATTTATTCTATCTGCTTCCCTGTGTGTTTTACGTTTATTTATTCTATCTGCTCCCCTGTGTGTTTTACGTTTATTTATTCTATCTGCTCCCCTGTGTGTGTTTTACGTTTATTTATTCTATCTGCTGCCCTGTGTGTGTTTTACATTTATTTATTCTATCTACTCCCCTGTGTGTGTTTTACGTTTATTTATTCTATCTGCTACCCTGTGTGTGTTTTACGTTTATTTATTCTATCTGCTCCCCTGCGTGTGTTTTACGTTTATTTATTCTATCTGCTCCCCTGTGTGTGTTTTACGTTTATTTATCGTCGCTACCGATTGCCCATATGAGCGACGCCTCCTGAAGAGATTAGTCATTTTAGAGTTTAGGAGGATAGTGCAATGATACAGACAGAGACCCATTCCAGAGTCTCCTCTGGTTCTTTTACATGCATGGTGTACAGAACAGACACTAGACCACGGTTTAAAGTCCCATCTGAAAGACTGTTAATTTTATTACGGTCAGACGGGGGATCGAACCTGTGATCCCTGGATTACCAGTCCAGCGTATTACCACTGGACAACATATCTCTGCTCCCCTGCATACCTCAGGGGGCTTAAATCAGTTTTCACAATTCAAAATCAAGCATTTTGATTGGTTGGAATTGTTGAATTTTCATATTTAACCAATCACAAGCATCGGCACTGATTTGTAGCGATGTACAGGGGATTTGAGGTATTGTAAACGAAAGAGAAGTAGTTTGGCGTACCATTAGATCCTCGATCATCGTTCTCGTCTTCACTGTCTGTATAAACAACACAAATAAACAACATCAACAGAATACAAACAACATGCTAACAACCAAACTAACTCTAAAATCATCAACAAATGTCTACTGAAACATACCCAGTGTGTTTTACATTTATTTACCGTCGCTACCGGTTGCCCATATGAGCGACGCCTCCTGAAGAGATTAGTCATTTTAGATTTTGGAGGATAGTGCAATGATACAGACAGAGACCCTCTGGTTCTTTTACGTGCACGGTGTAAAGCACCGACACGAGACCTCGGTTTAACGTCCCATCTGAAAGACTGTTAATTTTATTAGGGTCAGACGGGGGATCGAACCTGCGATCCTTGGATTATCAGTCCAGCGTGTTACCACTGGACTACAGACCCGTCTGTGAATACCCAGTTCTTATTGCCATACAATTTATAATGGTTCAGATGGATTTGTTTTATAACAGAACATACTGACTGGTTCAGCTTAACCAGGAGCTTTTAACCCATTTCATTCTGGATGCATTTAAAGGCTTTTGCAAACAACATAGATTCAGATAAGCCACAGCGTGACGCTGCATGCTAATCAGGATCTATGTTGTTTGCTACATAGCCAAGTGTCTTAGCTAGATCATCGGAATAGCAAACAGCATAGAGCCTGATCAGACGGCACATTCTATGGCATCTGATCTGGCTCTTATGTTCTTTGCAAATACTGTTTGAATGGTATCCAGAATCAAAAGGGTTAATAGCATCCAGGGATTGGAGACTTGGACATTACATAATGCCTGAGATATCAAGCAGCTCTATGTGTCCTCTATAGAACATTCATAAAACACTGTTTAACGCTTTGCGTGTTAGCATCAGATAAAATCACTTTCACAAACAGCATAGAGCCCGATCAGACGGCACAGAACGTGCCATTTAATCAGGCTTTCTGACTTCTCCCAAAAATTCTTACCTAGAATGAACCCTGCTAATGAACAAGAAAGTTGTCAGCGACTTATGACACATGCCCCCAGAAATGGGTAATTCCCAGAAATGACTTGTGACAAAATAACTGCTTTTGAAAAGACATGGCACAGATCCAATAGCACAGGTCCAATAGCACAGGTCCAATAGCACAGGTCCAATAGCACAGGTCCAATCAATAGCACAGGTCCAATAGCACAGGTCCAATAGCACAGGTCCAATAGCACAGGTATGTTTGACAGAGACATTTGTGTACGACATAATAAAAACAAAGTTTAATGCACAAAATGCACTACATTTATAGTCAGCAGTTTAAGGTTTTTAAAATTATAAAGATATGTTTTTTTCACGATCATCTTTAGTAATGTATATACTGAAACAAATCATGGTTTAAAAATACAACACGAATTAAAATCTCCTAGAATTAAAACAGATGATTTGAATCTTTATTTTCATTTTGTTTATGTTCAGTAATGCTGAAGATATATAATTAATATTGTTATGCTACACGTATGCTAGGATTACACAATCTATAGAGTTATATAAATACACAATCATACAGGATTACACAATCTATCGCTACACAATCTATCGCTACACAATCTATCGCTACACAATCTATCGCTACACAATCATACAGGATTACATAATCTATCGCTACACAATCATACAGGATTACACAATCTATCGCTACACAATCATACAGGATTACACAATCTATCGCTACACAATCTATCGCTACACAATCATACAGGATTACACAATCTATCGCTACACAATCTATCGCTACACAATCATACAGGATTACACAATCTATCGCTACACAATCTATCGCTACACAATCATACAGGATTACACAATCTATCGCTACACAATCATACAGGATTACACAATCATACAGGATTACACAATCTATCGCTACACAATCATACAGGATTACACAATCTATCGCTACACAATCATACAGGATTACACAATCTATCGCTACACAATCATACAGGATTACACAATCTATCGCTACACAATCATACAGGATTACACAATCTATCGCTACACAATCATACAGGATTACACAATCTATCGCTACACAATCATACAGGATTACACAATCTATCGCTACACAATCATACAGGATTACACAATCTATCGCTACACAATCATACAGGATTACACAATCTATCGCTACACAATCATACAGGATTACACAATCTATCGCTACACAATCATACAGGATTACACAATCTATCGCTACACAATCATACAGGATTACACAATCTATCGCTACACAATCATACAGGATTACACAATCTATCGCTACACAATCATACAGGATTACACAATCTATCGCTACACAATCATACAGGATTACACAATCTATCGCTACACAATCATACAGGATTACACAATCTATCGCTACACAATCATACAGGATTACACAATCTATCGCTACACAATCATACAGGATTACACAATCTATCGCTACACAATCATACAGGATTACACAATCTATCGCTACACAATCATACAGGATTACACAATCTATCGCTACACAATCTAGGTTACAATCTATCGCTACACAATCATACAGGATTACACAATCTATCGCTACACAATCATACAGGATTACACAATCTATCGCTACACAATCTATCGCTACACAATCTATCGCTACACAATCATACAGGATTACACAATCTATCGCTACACAATCTATCGCTACACAATCATACAGGATTACACAATCTATCGCTACACAATCTATCGCTACACAATCTATCGCTACACAATCTATCGCTACACAATCTATCGCTACACAATCTATCGCTACACAATCTATCGCTACACAATCTATCGCTACACAATCTATCGCTACACAATCTATCGCTACACAATCATACAGGATTACACAATCTATCGCTACACAATCATACAGGATTACACAATCTATCGCTACACAATCATACAGGATTACACAATCTATCGCTACACAATCTATCGCTACACAATCATACAGGATTACACAATCTATCGCTACACAATCTATCGCTACACAATCATACAGGATTACACAATCTATCGCTACACAATCATACAGGATTACACAATCTATCGCTACACAATCATACAGGATTACACAATCTATCGCTACACAATCATACAGGATTACACAATCATACAGGATTACACAATCTATCGCTACACAATCATACAGGATTACACAATCTATCGCTACACAATCTATCGCTACACAATCATACAGGATTACACAATCTATCGCTACACAATCTATCGCTACACAATCATACAGGATTACACAATCTATCGCTACACAATCATACAGGATTACACAATCATACAGGATTACACAATCTATCGCTACACAATCATACAGGATTACACAATCTATCGCTACACAATCATACAGGATTACACAATCTATCGCTACACAATCATACAGGATTACACAATCTATCGCTACACAATCATACAGGATTACACAATCTATCGCTACACAATCATACAGGATTACACAATCTATCGCTACACAATCATACAGGATTACACAATCTATCGCTACACAATCATACAGGATTACACAATCTATCGCTACACAATCATACAGGATTACACAATCTATCGCTACACAATCATACAGGATTACACAATCTATCGCTACACAATCATACAGGATTACACAATCTATCGCTACACAATCATACAGGATTACACAATCTATCGCTACACAATCATACAGGATTACACAATCTATCGCTACACAATCATACAGGATTACACAATCTATCGCTACACAATCATACAGGATTACACAATCTATCGCTACACAATCATACAGGATTACACAATCTATCGCTACACAATCATACAGGATTACACAATCTATCGCTACACAATCATACAGGATTACACAATCTATCGCTACACAATCATACAGGATTACACAATCTATCGCTACACAATCATACAGGATTACACAATCTATCGCTACACAATCATACAGGATTACACAATCTATCGCTACACAATCATACAGGATTACACAATCTATCACTACACAATCATACAGGATTACACAATCTATCGCTACACAATCATACAGGATTACACAATCTATCGCTACACAATCATACAGGATTACACAATCTATCGCTACACAATCATACAGGATTACACAATCTATCGCTACACAATCATACAGGATTACACAATCTATCGCTACACAATCATACAGGATTACACAATCATACAGGATTACACAATCTATCGCTACACAATCATACAGGATTACACAATCTATCGCTACACAATCTATCGCTACACAATCATACAGGATTACACAATCTATCGCTACACAATCTATCGCTACACAATCATACAGGATTACACAATCTATCGCTACACAATCTATCGCTACACAATCATACAGGATTACACAATCTATCGCTACACAATCATACAGGATTACACAATCATACAGGATTACACAATCTATCGCTACACAATCATACAGGATTACACAATCTATCGCTACACAATCATACAGGATTACACAATCTATCGCTACACAATCATACAGGATTACACAATCTATCGCTACACAATCATACAGGATTACACAATCTATCGCTACACAATCATACAGGATTACACAATCTATCGCTACACAATCATACAGGATTACACAATCTATCGCTACACAATCATACAGGATTACACAATCTATCGCTACACAATCATACAGGATTACACAATCTATCGCTACACAATCATACAGGATTACACAATCTATCGCTACACAATCATACAGGATTACACAATCTATCGCTACACAATCATACAGGATTACACAATCTATCGCTACACAATCATACAGGATTACACAATCTATCGCTACACAATCATACAGGATTACACAATCTATCGCTACACAATCATACAGGATTACACAATCTATCGCTACACAATCATACAGGATTACACAATCTATCGCTACACAATCATACAGGATTACACAATCTATCGCTACACAATCATACAGGATTACACAATCTATCGCTACACAATCATACAGGATTACACAATCTATCGCTACACAATCATACAGGATTACACAATCTATCGCTACACAATCATACAGGATTACAATCTATCGCTACACAATCATACAGGATTACACAATCTATCGCTACACAATCATACAGGATACACAATCTATCGCTACACAATCATACAGGATTACACAATCTATCGCTACACAATCATACAGGATTACACAATCTATCGCTACACAATCATACAGGATTACACAATCTATCGCTACACAATCATACAGGATTACACAATCTATCGCTACACATTGGTTATCTATCGCTACACAATCATACAGGATTACACAATCTATCGCTACACAATCATACAGGATTACACAATCTATCGCTACACAATCATACAGGATTACACAATCTATCGCTACACAATCATACAGGATTACACAATCTATCGCTACACAATCATACAGGATTACACAATCTATCGCTACACAATCTATCGCTACACAATCATACAGGATTACACAATCTATCGCTACACAATCTATCGCTACACAATCATACAGGATTACACAATCTATCGCTACACAATCTATCGCTACACAATCATACAGGATTACACAATCTATCGCTACACAATCTATCGCTACACAATCATAAGGATTACACAATCTATCGCTACACAATCTATCGCTACACAATCATACAGGATTACACAATCTATCGCTACACAATCTATCGCTACACAATCATACAGGATTACACAATCTATCGCTACACAATCTATCGCTACACAATCATACAGGATACACAATCTATCGCTACACAATCTATCGCTACACAATCTATCGCTACACAATCATACAGGATTACACAATCTATCGCTACACAATCTATCGCTACACAATCTATCGCTACACAATCATACAGGATTACACAATCTATCGCTACACAATCTATCGCTACACAATCTATCGCTACACAATCTATCGCTACACAATCTATCGCTACACAATCTATAGGTACACAATCTATCGCTACACAATCATACAGGATTACACAATCTATCGCTACACAATCATACAGGATTACACAATCTATCGCTACACAATCATACAGGATTACACAATCTATCGCTACACAATCATACAGGATTACACAATCTATCGCTACACAATCTATCGCTACACAATCATACAGGATTACACAATCTATCGCTACACAATCATACAGGATTACACAATCTATCGCTACACAATCATACAGGATTACACAATCTATCGCTACACAATCATACAGGATTACACAATCTATCGCTACACAATCATACAGGATTACACAATCTATCGCTACACAATCATACAGGATTACACAATCTATCGCTACACAATCATACAGGATTACACAATCTATCGCTACACAATCATACAGGATTACACAATCTATCGCTACACAATCATACAGGATTACACAATCTATCGCTACACAATCATACAGGATTACACAATCTATCGCTACACAATCATACAGGATTACACAATCTATCGCTACACAATCATACAGGATTACACAATCTATCGCTACACAATCATACAGGATTACACAATCTATCGCTACACAATCATACAGGATTACACAATCTATCGCTACACAATCATACAGGATTACACAATCTATCGCTACACAATCATACAGGATTACACAATCTATCGCTACACAATCATACAGGATTACACAATCTATCGCTACACAATCATACAGGATTACACAATCTATAGAGTTATATAAATACACAATCACACAGCCACGAAAGTTCAAAATGCATCACTTAAATTTATTATATATTGTCACATTGACAGTCAATGTAAGTTGATGTGACACCAAAACATTAAACATACCCAAAATAGTTAGATCGGGACAGTTATAGATTGGACAGTTGGACAGTTATAGATTGGACAGTTATAGATTGGACAGCTTAAACTAAAAATATTGATTTATTACATTACACATCAAGTTAAAAAATATGAAAAACTCCAAGATGTAAATAGCATTATTTCGACAATATATTATATTAAATAATTACAATTATATTACTCGCAGTGAATTGAGACATGGAACAAAACCTTTATCGACTTTCTGAAATTACAGAGATGCAACAAAACTACGTGTTCAGATCCTATCAGTTGCCTCATAATTTATTTAAACTTTCTTGATTATTTCTCTTGACATTATTTTTGGTTACAATTTGAATACCTTGATAACAGTTATTATTATTATTATTATATTTCGGGTTTTACGCCTGCATCAGCACCATTTTGGGCTATATCGCCGGCAGGCAGTTTGCCTAACAACACCTTTCCTGGGCATGCTCCAGCGGTTAACCAGTACTTGGGTGCACCAACCTCCATAAGAAACTGCCAACTTTTTCATATAAATGAGACACGGCCTGAGCCCGTGACCATAGTAGCCAAGGAACAGGTGTCGATATATGTTGCCTTGTCTGTCAAATAAATATATATTTATTTAACGCCCATACCATACTGAGTTTCTGATATCAATTGTATGTTATATATAATATTAGTGTATTTAGAAAGAAGTAAAAAAGTGAAAAATCGACAAACTGGAACCAAGGCTAACAATATTCACATGAAGTAGATAAAAAAAAAACTATGATTTCACCACATCTAGAATACATTAATGTAGTGAAAAAACTATTTGACTTATAATTGTGTGAAAAGCAAAATATACCCGGTACTGTATTAAGTCCATAAAAATGATAGTTTTGGAGTTCAAGATATATGTATGTGTGAGAAAAGAGCGTGTCTTTTTTGTTCTTGTTTTTTTACCTAAAATGGTAGTTTTCAATTATATATATGGTAGGTATAATGTAAGCCTACATACTGCACTAGTTTCATCTCATCTACAGAAGTATTATTGTTATTTGTACTAACTAAACAGTTTCATAATGAATGCAAAGTAACAAAATGGGTTCACAATTTTGTAATATAAAGATCATATGAATTAATTGACTGTAATAGTAACGGAATTATAAATGCTTTCCGTTGTATCGGTACATTCATTTACAATGCCAGGGAGCATTCTAGAGGGCGACGTGGGCGAAATTGTCGCCCTAGGGACCCTGACTTCGCCCTCTGAAAAAAATATTAAAAAATATTTTTTTTTTTTTTACGATTTTCAAATAAAATTTTGTCTAGTAGGTAAGATAGATACACTGGCTCATTATAAAGCACTCCTTCTATTCAAATGTTGTATTTAATGGTTGTACTGTGCATTTTAACCCTATTTTGCAGAAGTATATTAAATAACACCATTTAAGGAAGCGATCACGCGCTTTCTCACTTCTTCCAACAATTCTGACCTAGAATGAACCCAAACAGGCCACAGCTCAAATCTGCTAAATAATCAAAGTGTGTTTCGCATATGCCACAAAGAGAACAATTTAAAATTACGAGCACAATTTGGTTTGGGGAGGCAAAGATCTATTATGTAGGGTAAGTCTTGCAGTAAAACATGCTGACACTATTGTTGAATATTAAATCGATTTCAGGACCTCTGTTGCAGAGCTAGCTATATAAAATAGAGTACAAAACTCTTGAAAAATAGACGGATCTGTTGTCCAGTGGTAACATACACTGATACACAAGATACACTGGCCCATTATAAAGCACTCCTTCTATTCAAATGTTGTATTTAATGGTTGTACTGTGCATTTTAACCCTATTTTGCAGTAGTATATTAAAGAACACCATTTAAGGAAGCGATCACGCGCTTTCTCACTTCTCCCAAAAATTCTGACCTAGAATACTGAGAATGTTATTTAGTTTAAACATATTTTATTTCAAACAATGTAACATATAATGATTCATATTAATAACATAGTCTCATGCAGACACTAAAGGCAGCATTCAGAAAGATACAAGAAAGTGGTCCACAATTCCTTTATTATCCATTGCCACAAAAATACTAATTCTGGAACATATTTTAATAGAAATTCAATGAAAATAACAGTTCCTGTTGAACACATCTTCATTTCTTAGTTGGAGCGGATAAGAGTGATTTTTGCACAGAATCGTCCAATTGCTGATACAAGTATGAAACTTGTCGTGAGCCGTGTTCATGGATCACTTGACAAGAAAAAGAAAACAGTCTGAGCCAATTGAAATTTCAAAATGGCGGACATTTTCCAAGATGGCCTCCATTTGCATCTTTAAATTGTGCATTTTCTCATAGAAATTAATTGGGTTGTCTGTATTACACAAAAGAATATCTATATGAATATGTAACATGAATATTACAAAAACAATATACGTAGTCTTAGTGGGTAGAGATATAAAGACTTTTGTTAGTTTAATATTAACTCTTTCAACACCACAGACCTCTATATAGGCTTACAAAAAGTGTAGATCCAGATGAGCCGGCTCGTGACAAGCTGTCTCATCAGGATCTGCACTTTTTGCAAGTAGTATTACTAATTTTAGACAAAATTACTCATCTTGATAAATGAACTGGTCCGAATGTAATTTTCTTATTCATTTATTGGTCTAAGAATATCATGGACCAGTCCATGTCAGTTACTTGGTGTTGAAAGAGTTAATATTATCGCCTTAGTGTTTATAGAAGTGGGAACAAAGTAGAACAAACCTTGTAAATGTCAATGTGAGGATTCAAATATCGGTAAAAATTCGGTTTTCAAAGGTTGATGTAAAAAATGTGTTTATTAATATGGCAAGCTGAGACAATTCTTTTGATCAACTGCCCTGGCTTTGATCTTTACTAAATATGTTCATATGTTTTTAGACAGAGATCATAGACATGTTGTTCGAGGCAAATTGTGGTCTAACCATACTACTAATAGCTGACACAGAGCATTTACGGCAGCAGGGCAATCCTGTCTCGTCTACTGTTCCTAACAACAGATGCATAAGGATTTTGTGGTTCACTTTCAACATGTCATTCAAAATATAAAGAATATAGTAGCAGAGTCTAAAGAGAGAACTAGAAGTGAAGATGCAACAGGCACGCACTATAACAAGCAATACATGACAGCACTCAGTACAACGTAGCTCACCTGATGACGCATAATCAGCAGGGTTAACTGCACGTCCTTTAAACAAAACGCATCATAGAAGATAATATAAAAGCAAAATAAAAGGTGTTCTGGGAAGATTTATTTGTTTAACCCTTTACCATACAACACAAGCCAACTATTCATTTTTATCTCCATACTGATAAGCAATAGTACTACATACAACTGTACTACATACTCAATATCTATGGGGAATAGACTATGGTGTCTATCTCCATACTGATAAGCAATAGTCACACTGTACTACATACTCAATATCTATGGGGAATAGACTAAGGTGTAGCAGGGCTGCTATATGTGTGAAGCGATAAAGGTGTGGTATGGCATTAATGTGGGAAAAGGGGTTAAGTGTTCACAACAGTGTTTATACTGTCATCAACTGCTAAGTTAACTGCAGTTGAATTAGGTTATGGCATACGAGACAAGTTTCATGTCTACGATGCATTTCTGCTTCAGTGCTTCACTCTGTAAATTGAACACCAAAATTCTGAATTGAAGAATTCCATAAGACTTTATGTCTTTCATTCTAACCCTCTTTCATTTATTTAATCTGCATATACATGTATATTATTAGATTAAACTTTATTTATTTTACAACGATTGCGAAACAAGTTTAAACAACTTATATTAATCATTCTCGTTGGCACGGATTAAAGCGTAAATGTGTTCATTTGTGTGGGAGAAAACCCACATGTCCGAACTGCCGACCACTGTACCATCTCACATACTTCCCGGTCCGAGGATCGAACCCGGGTCACATTGGTGAGAAGCGAGCGCGCTAACCACTGCGCTAATCGGACAGCCATACATGTATATTGACTAATGTGAATTGATTAATGAGAATAAAAATAACAAATTAAATGTCTGAAATCTTGATTCAACGAGTATTTGAAACTTTATTAAAACATGTACGATGATGACTTACCAATAAACAGGTATCAAACATTTCGCTACTAGGAATTATTTTTACAATAGCTACTATACACATCAACTGTGAAATGAGTGCCTTCAGTAAGACATTGCCAGCGCACAATCCTGCAGAAATGCCTGATTACAGATACCAGCACAATATACCACCCTGCAGAACACCTGAACAGATACCAGTACGATATACCACCCTGCAGAACACCTGAACAGATACCAGCACGATATACCACCCTGCAGAACACCTGAACAGATACCAGCACGATATACCATCCTGCAGAACACCTGAACAGATACCAGCACGATATACCACCCTGCAGAACACCTGAACAGATACCAGCACGATATACCACCCTGCAGAACACCTGAATAGATACCAGCACGATATACCACCCTGCAGAACACCTGAATAGGGTCAAACTGTCTGTCTAAATTCTACAACCCATTTGGTGTTGGTCGTGTGTTCCGCTATACTTTTGTTTTTCGGGGTTTAATGCCGCACCAACAAGCTTACCTGTATGGCGATCATATGGAGGAGATAGACCCCGGGTGCCTCTCCTAGCAGTATTTCAGGCATGGCTGTGCACCAGGGTAGAACCACCAACCAATTTGAGATGCAGTGAGGGGCAAGTGATTTGAAGTCAACAACCGTAAGCACTCGGCCACCCCTCTATGCTTTAAAATCATTATTATCATTGGATTCATGTATAGAATTCTTGACAAAACTGGTACAAATCTTAGGAGCAGCAGCTGAACCTAGCAACACGTGTTACTATGCTAACTGTAAAGCAACTCAATTAGCAGGTCAATAAGCACCTAATCCGCCGCTACATTTTGGGTCAATAACAGCAGTAGACCAGCTGAAGACCACCTTACCTGTGATATCAGCACCATAGTCTACGTCACCTATCAGATCAGCATCTTGTATAGTAAGTTCGTCATAGATAGAGGTGTCGTTTCTCCTGCAAATAAATCATACAAACAGTTGAACTATGCTCACTATTCACTAATAGGTCAAATTTTTATTCGTAATAAAGCAAATGCGGGCCGAAATGATGCTGGTTGCCATGTTACATGCATAGTAAATGTATTTCTTTATAAAGATTGGGAGTCATTTTGAGTTTTAGAGGCGATGCCACGTGTGTTTGTTTTTGAGACTTGTATATACTTTAGATATTTTACGATAATTGTGGAACAAGCTTTAACAACTTACATTAATCACTCTCGTTGACGCGGAATATTACTTTACTTATAGGGAGGTCGGTAGCCAGCTGTTCTACCTAGGGGTCCTGTTGTTATTCGGGAATATTACGGTACTTATAGGAATGTCATAATCCAGCTGTTCTACCTAGGGGTCCTGTTGTTATTCGGGAATATTACGGTACTTATAGGAATGTCATAATCCAGCTGTTCTACCTAGGGGTCCTGTTGTTATTCGGGAATATTACGGTACTTATAGGAATGTCATAATCCAGCTGTTATACCTAGACGTCCGGTTGTTATTCGGGAATATTACGGTACTTATAGGAATGTCATAATCCAGCTGTTATACCTAGACGTCCGGTTGTTATTCGGGAATATAACGGTACTTATAGGAATGTCATAATCCAGCTGTTATACCTAGACGGCCGGTTGTTATTTAAGCTGCCACTGCTATCCATGGAATCGTCTAATTCTGGTGTCGTTGCCACTATTTGTGCAATGGTTCCATCCAAACCTGTATAAATATCACAACATTTGGTTTACACAAATTTATTTAAGCTTGATTGCGAAACATGTTTCTACAACATTAAATTCATTGCGCTCAAGACCTCAATCCTGATGGAATCCATCGTCCTGAGAAAGAGAGAAGTAGCCATGTGGGCTTAAGTGACACCACAGTGGTTTGGACAGGTCTCAAACTCGGTCGGTTACAAGGCAAACACCATATCCATGACAACACGGAGGCTCCAAGGCAAACAATTAATGCGAAGCCTTATTTAAGAATTTTTCTTTCCGTTATTTATTGGCGAATAAAACATGGTCTGGAGTTCTGATGAGTAGGCATTAATAATGCAGGCTGTAGGCCTAAGTTGTTAATTCCGGCTCTCAGAACGACGAACCATGTTTTATTCGCTAATAAATAATACAAATACAGTCAAACCTGTGCTAAAGGCCACCTCCGAATAAAGGCTGCATATGAAAATCCTGTCTCTAAAGACCATGCCATTTTCTCTCCCGTCGAGCCATTTTCAATGCATTTTAACCCTCTATTGAGAGGCCACCTGCCAACAAAGGCCACTTTTTGACTATCCCGAGGGTGGCCTTTATAGACAAGACAGGTTTGACTGTAATTCGATGACCAAAATATCCAAAAAGTGCAAAAATAGTTGGGAGTTATTTTTTGAAAGCGTAAAATTTAATGACGTAACAAAATTACAAAAATGCTAGTAAAATGATATCATGTTTGACATCATGCGCTAAACCATGATTTATTGCAGATTTAAACATGGTAAATTCTTTCTTTGCATAACTATACAGAAAAAATGCCGAGACTTGTTAGAATAAAACTTCTTAATTTTCTTTTGTAACATATTGCATACCTGTCTATCTCCTTGCTCGAGATCTGTCTAACAACTGCTGTATTACAACTATATTGCACGGTCAATGTCATTTATTTTCTCTGATATATTGCTATTGTTTATATGCGTCAGGCTGGATTTAACACTTTCAACACCACATACCTCTAAATAGGCTTACAAAAAGTGTAGATCCAGATCAGGCGCCATGCAATGTCATTTATTTTCTATGGTATATTGCTATTGTTTATATGCGTCAGGCTGGATTTAACCCTTTCAACACCACATACCTTTAAATAGGCTTACCAAAAGTGTAGATCCAGATCAGCAGCCATGCAATGACATTTTTTTCTCTGATATATTGCTATTGTTTATATGCGTCAGGCTGGATTAAACCCTTTCAACACCACAGACCTTTAAACAGGCTTACCAAAAGTGTAGATCCAGATCAGGATCTGCACTTTTTGCCAGTAATATTACTATCTTTGGACAAAATTACCCATTTTGCAAAAATGAACTGGTCAAAAAATGTAATTTTCTGATTAATTTATTGGTCTAAAAATATCATGCACCAGTCCATGTCAGCTACTTGGTGTTGTTGAATGGGTTAACGGCAGTGTCAAAAAGTTGTCGCATATAATACATCTTGACCATATATGTAAATTTAACATTTTCAAATATAGAATCACTTTTCGATGCCATTACCGATTCCACATACATTGATTGACAAACGCCCTTAACCCATTTCATTCTGGATATATTTAAAGGCTTTTGCAAACAACATAGATCCAGATCAGCCGCAGCGTGATGCTGCGTGCTGATCAGGATCTATGTTGTTTGCTGCATAGCCAAGTGTCTTAGCAATATCATTGAATAGTAGAGTGATCAGGGGTTCTGTGGGGTTTCTGGCTCTATGTTCTTTGCAAATACTGTTTGAACGGTATCCAGAATGAAATGGGTTAATAATATTCAGAATAACATTATAGTGCGTTCAAACCTTAAATATTCCCAGATATCTCTCACGGGGTGAATTAACCTAACCATTAGCATGTTGTAGGTGAAATGAGCAGAAAATAAATGTGTCATATTTTTCCTACAAAGTAGGGCTTGTGACATTCCATTCAAATCGGCCAATCAGGACGATCTGAATGAAATGTCACAAGCCCTACTTTCTGGGGGGAAATAAGAAAAATATTACACATTTGTTATCTACTTATTTCATCCGAGAGGCAGCCATATCCCCAGGCACTTTATTAAATTGGCATACGAGAGCAGCACAAGAGACAAACAATTTAATACTATATAATTATGCAATATGCAAAAGGGAGATAATTCTGTAATATCAAAAAGCACTGTCTTCACTATTGCTAATATCTGTTGGCACCGTCGTATCAAATTGTTTTTTTGCAATGAAAACAGTGCCAGCTGTACCAAGCTAAGTTCTAATTATGACCTTGACCTTGGTCCGACATGGCTGAAATCTGCGCTCTGCAAATAGTCTTGCCAAGTCATTTTAAATGCCACACAAATTGGTTTCGGACACAAGGACAGACGGCCTCATAAATGGGTATAAGCGGTTACCTCATTGTTTTCTCCTTCTATTTAAAAACATTTAGAAGCATCTACAGCTAGCTCTATACCATTAGACAATATACATATTGTTCTCCTAGCCATATAAGTACTTATACACAGACAGACAGACAGACAGACAGACAGACAGACAGACAGACAGACAGACAGACAGACAGACAGACAGACAGACAGACAGACAGACAGACAGACAGACAGACAGACAGACAGACAGACAGACAGACAGACAGACAGACAGACAGACAGACAGACAGACAGACAGACAGACAGACAAAGACCATTCCTATGTGACCTGGGATAATTACATTTTCTGATAAACATAATATATTTCTTGGCAACTTACCCGAACATTGTCCCAAAAGGAAGAGCATTAAATGAATAGAAATAATATGCATGAAAATGAGTGTAACATAAACAGCTTTATACGAAAAGAAAACCTGTCCATTTTAGCATACATGTATTTAATTTCACTATTAGATATGAATTGCAATTAGAATAAATTACTATGGATATTGCAGATATGAATTGCAATTAGAATAAATTACTATGGATATTGCAGATATGAATTACAATAAATTACTATGGATATTGCAGATATGAATTGCAATTAGAATAAATTACTATGGATATTGCAGATATGAATTGCAATTAGAATAAATTACTATGGATATTGCAGATATGAATTGCAATTAGAATAAATTACTATGGATATTGCAGATATGAATTGCAATTAGAATAAATTACTATGGATATTGCAGATATGAATTGCAATTAGAATAAATTACTATGGATATTGCAGATATGAATTGCAATTAGAATCAATTATTAACCTCTTGCTCCACATAAACGCCGTACAACACCTTTATAATTTATACAAATTTATTTTAGCTCAATTGCAAAACAAGTTCTTATAACTTATATTAATCACTCTCGAGATCTCATTCCTGATGGAATCCATTGAGGAAGAGAGAAGAGGCAACGTGGAATTTAAATGCCTTGCCTAAGGGTACAATCGTAATGGCTCCAGCGGGACTCAAACTTCAGGCCTTTCGCACCTGAAGCGTAAACATTACGCTATCACGACTTCCACGATATATATAAATATAAATTATATAGAGAACTGATATGCGCTGGTGTTGTGTAATATTTCTGTGGCTATTAAGCTTGCCGAGATCAAAGCCAGATTTGGCCGTAGACATTGACTTAGAATCTATGCTGGTGAAATCTGCACTCTGCACGCCATCTGGATGAGGTGCACAACTGATGGCAGTTTTAGGAAAATATGTCCACTAAATAGCCATTTGATCATTTGAGCTTGAAGTGTGACCAGTCTTGAAAAAACAATGTTTAAACTTCAGTCTGCACATTACTTCAATGTCGTTTTTTCAAATGTTATTTAAAAACTTTGGAATGAAAATTTCATCCATTTTTTATGGAAATCCTCGTAGGCATTTAGAAGGTATGGACAGGACAAGAATTGTACGGACAGGCTGATGGACCGACATGTGTGACACCAATATAGACCCCATATAGTTCATATCTGGGGGTATATTAAACATTGCAGTACCAATATGTCTATAAATACCAATACAACATCCACATAAAACAACACAAAAATGCACAAACTCAATCCAACTTGAACTTATAACTATATGACTATGTAAATGAATGTAGACAAAAAGGAAACCCACGCAAGAGGAAATGTTAATTCTAATTACCAACTTTTCAAAGTTAGTTTGACAAGATAAATTAATGAGTGCAACCATCAAACGTTTCCGTAAAAAGTTTGCAGGAATTGGATCTAACTTACCAGGCATCGCATCTTCTTCGTAAGAGAAGTCTGCTGGATCATACACTGGTGATATGGGTGAATGAGGCAAATCATCATGTGTAATGTTCACATGTTTAGGCAGTTTCTCAAGTGTCTCTAATTTTTCAGGCTTCTTAGTTTTAATATTTGTTTCTTTACTGTCTGATGTTTCTATTGGCATTTCAGTAACAGTTTCCATTACATTATTATTTATCACAGATGTTTCCGACTGGTCTCTAGTTAAGCTTTCTGCCGTATTATGAGAGTCTGCTTCATTTGTAGTTTCTGAACTTATTAAGACATTTGGCACATTATCAGACTCTGCTATAACTTGAGCATCAGATCTGGTAACAGTTTTACTAGATCCTACTTGTTTTTTCTTATCAGATATTTCTGCTTCTACGAACACACTGTCAATATCTTTTTCTTTATCTATGGCTTTAGTTTCAGTATTTACAGAATCAGATTGACTAGACTTGGCAATGGGTTTACTTTCTGATGAATCAGGGAGTGAGGCAGAGCAATTCTTCTTGTCTTCTTCTGTTTCTAACAATAAATCAAACAGAACAAAATATGCAAATAAAAATCCAATAAAGCCATGAAATAATAATGATACGACAGAAACATGATCTACGATATACATAAATACTAGTGATATACTAGTCATTCCATTTCTACATACAAATTATTCTATGCATGTAGGCCTACAAAAAATATTCCAGACAAAGCACCGACAACAGACCTTGGTTTAAAGCCCCATCTGAAAGACTGTTAATTATATTAGAGTTAGACGGGGGATAGAACCTGCGATCCCAGGATTCCCAGTCCAACGCGTTATTTTTGAATGCAGAAATGGAATGAACAAATACACAAACACACGATACATGTATGAAACAAATTATAAGTGTCTACATGTGCTATACAACACGCAGAAGCATATGCCATTCAAATAACAATACTTTCAGCACAACACATCAGGGCTCAAGCTAGACCCAAATATTTGGGAGAAGTGAGAAAGCATATGATTGCATCATTTAATGGTCTTACATAATAGGGTTAAAAGACACAGAATGACCATTAAATACAATATTTGAATAGTAGGACTGGCTTAAATGGCCAGTTTATCTTACTGGACAATATTTTTTAATTTTTTAATTTTTTTTTAAGGAGAAGTGGTACCCCCAGGGGGGGGGAGTCAGGGTCCCAAGGGTTACTACTTCGCCCATGTCGCCCTCTAGAATAAGCTCTACACATGCAAAAACTACATTGAATTAATTATTGATCTCATACGAAAACAATCAGTATGCATAACTGTATTCCATGCATAGTTTTGCTTGTGTAAACTAAGGACAACATTAATTTCTAAGGTGATGGTGTTTTTTGTTTGTTTTCTTTTACAAGATCAGATCCAACATTCTAATTAAGTGTGCAAGGCTTCAACTTCAATTTCAACGTGATACTCCTCAATGCCACTGACGACATCTACTGATGGTGGAGCTGGTATTTTATTCATGTATTACAATTTCAGCATGGTTGTTAACACTATTTTCCTTTAGGCTAACACTATTTTCTTTTAGGCGCAGCACAGACAAATTTCCTTTATTCTACAGTATGTCACAACACAATATGTGTATGATTTATTCCAGATTACTGCATGCACATCAGTACATGTCCCAACAGCACGGCAGAGACAGTACATGGCCCAACAGCAAGGCAGAGACAGTACATGACCAATAGAGCAGATATAGCACTAGGCCTAACACAGCCAACAGGGCAGAGATAGCACTAGGTCCAACACAGCCAACAGGGCAGAGATATCACTAGGCCTAACACAGCCAACAGGGCAGAGATAGCACTAGGTCCAACACAGCCAACAGGGCAGAGATAGCACTAGGCCTAACACAGCCAACAGGGCAGAGATAGCACTAGGTCCAACACAGCCAACAGGGCAGAGATAGCACTAGGTCCAACACAGCCAACAGGGCAGAGATAGCACTAGGTCCAACACAGCCAACAGGGCAGAGATAGCACTAGGTCCAACACAGCCAACAGGGCAGAGATAGCACTAGGCCTAACACAGCCAACAGGGCAGAGATAGCACTAGGTCCAACACAGCCAACAGGGCAGAGATAGCACTAGGTCCAACACAGCCAACAGGGCAGAGATAGCACTAGGCCTAACACAGCCAACAGGGCAGAGATAGCACTAGGCCTAACACAGCCAACATGATAGAGATAGCACTAGGTCCAACACAGCCAACAGGGCAGAGATATCACTAGGCCTAACACAGCCAACAGGGCAGAGATAGCACTAGGTCCAACACAGCCAACAGGGCAGAGATAGCACTAGGCCTAACACAGCCAACAGGGCAGAGATAGCACTAGGTCCAACACAGCCAACAGGGCAGAGATAGCACTAGGTCCAACACAGCCAACAGGGCAGAGATAGCACTAGGTCCAACACAGCCAACAGGGCAGAGATAGCACTAGGCCTAACACAGCCAACAGGGCAGATATAGCACTAGGCCTAACACAGCCAACAGGATAGAGATAGCACTAGGCCTAACACAGCCAACAGGGCAGAGATAGCACTAGGCCTAACACAGCCAACAGGGCAGATATAGCACTAGGTCCAACACAGCCAACAGGGCAGAGATAGCACTAGGCCAAACACAGCCAACAGGGCAGAGATAGCACTAGGCCTAACACAGCCAACAGGGCAGAGATAGCATTAGGTCGAACACAGCCAACAGGGCAGAGATAGCACTAGGCCTAACACAGCCAACAGGATAGAGATAGCAGTAGGTCCAACACAGCCAACAGGGCAGAGATAGCACTAGGTCCAACACAGCCAACAGGGCAGAGATAGCATTAGGTCCAACACAGCCAACAGGGCAGAGATAGCACTAGGCCCAACACAGCCAACAGGGCAGAGATAGCACTAGGCCTAACACAGCCAACAGGGCAGAGATATCATTAGGTCCAACACAGCCAACAGGGCAGAGATAGCACTAGGCCCAACACAGCCAACAGGGCAGAGATAGCACTAGGCCTAACACAGCCAACAGGGCAGAGATAGCATTAGTTCCAACACAGACAACAGGGCAGAGATAGCACTAGGCCTAACACAGCCAACAGGGCAGAGATAGCATTAGTTCCAACACAGCCAACAGTGCAGAGATAGCACTAGGCCTAACACAGCTAACAGGGCAGAGATAGCACTAGGCCCAACACAGCCAACATGGCAGAGATAGCACTAGGCCTAACACAGCCAACAGGGCAGAGATATCACTAAGCCCAACACAGCCAACAGGGCAGATATAGCACTAGGCCCAACACAGCCAACAGGGCAGATAGCATTAGGTCCAACACAGCCAACAGGGCAGAGATAGCACTAGGTCCAACACAGCCAACAGGGCAGAGATAGCACTAGGCCTAACACAGCCAACAGGGCAGAGATAGCATTAGGTCCAACACAGCCAACAGGGCAGAGATAGCACTAGGCCTAACACAGCCAACAGGGCAGAGATAGCATTAGGTCCAACACAGCCAACAGGGCAGAGATAGCACTAGGCCTAACACAGCCAACAGGGCAGAGATAGCACTAGGTCCAACACAGCCAACAGGGCAGAGATAGCACTAGGCCTAACACAGCCAACAGGGCAGAGATAGCACTAGGTCCAACACAGCCAACAGGGCAGAGATAGCATTAAGTCCAACACAGCCAACAGGGCAGAGATAGCACTAGGTCCAACACAGCCAACATGGCAGAGATAGCACTAGGTCCAACACAGCCAACAGGGCAGAGATAGCACTAGGCCTAACACAGCCAACAGGGCAGAGATAGCATTAGGTCCAACACAGTCAACAGGGCAGAGATAGCACTAGGCCTAACACAGCCAACAGGGCAGAGATAGCATTAGGTCCAACACAGCCAACAGGGCAGAGATAGCATTAGGCCTAACACAGCCAACAGGGCAGAGATAGCACTAGGCCTAACACAGCCAACAGGGCAGATATAGCATTAGGACCAACACAGCCAACAGGGCAGAGATAGCACTAGGCCCAACACAGCCAACAGGGCAGAGATAGCATTAGGCCCAACACAGCCAACAGGGCAGAGATAGCACTAGGCCTAACACAGCCAACAGGATAGTTATAGCACTAGGCCTAACACAGCCAACAGGGCAGAGATATCATTAGGCCCAACACAGCCAACAGTGCAGATATATCACTAGGCCCAACACAGCCAACAGGGCAGAGATAGCACTAGGCCTAACAGGGCAGAGACAGCACTATGCCCAACATACCCAACATGGTAGAGACAGCACTAGGCCTAACAGGGCCAACAGGGCAGAGACAGCAATGGGCCTGACAGGGTAGAGACAGCACTAAGCCTAACAGGGTAGAGATAGCACTAGGCCTAACAGGGCAGACACAGCAGTAGGCCTAACAGGACAGAGACAGCACCAGGCCCAACATGGTCAACAGGGCAGGGCAGATACAGCACTAGGCCCAACATGGTCAATAGGGCAGAGACAGCACTAGGCCGAACAGGGCAGAGACAGCACTAGGCCGAACATGGCAGAGACAGCACTAGGACTAACAGGGCAGAGATAGCACTAAGCCTAACATAGCAGA
>CM026391.1:13420860-13435078 GCA_014843695.1 Archivesica marissinica
GATATCACTAGGCCTAACACAGCCAACAGGGCAGATATATCACTAAGCCCAACACAGCCAACAGGGCAGAGATAGCACTAGGCCTAACACAGCCAACAGGGCAGAGATAGCACTAGGCCCAACACAGCCAACATGGCAGAGATAGCACTAGGCCTAACACAGCCAACAGGGCAGAGATAGCACTAGGCCTAACACAGCCAACAGGGCAGAGATAGCATTAGTTCCAACACAGACAACAGGGCAGAGATAGCACTAGGCCTAACACAGCCAACAGGGCAGAGATAGCATTAGTTCCAACACAGCCAACAGTGCAGAGATAGCACTAGGCCTAACACAGCTAACAGGGCAGAGATAGCACTAGGCCCAACACAGCCAACATGGCAGAGATAGCACTAGGCCTAACACAGCCAACAGGGCAGAGATATCACTAAGCCCAACACAGCCAACAGGGCAGATATAGCACTAGGCCCAACACAGCCAACAGGGCAGATAGACTAGGCCCAAAACAGCCAACAGGGCAGAGATAGCACTAGGCCCAACACAGCCAACAGGGCAGAGATAGCACTAGGCCTAACACAGCCAACAGGGCAGAGATAGCACTAGGCCCAACACAGCCAACAGGGCAGAGATAGCACTAGGCTAACACAGCAACAGGCAAGATACACAGGCCCAACACACAAAAGCAGAGATAGCACTAGGCAAACACGCCCAACAGGGCAGAGATAGCACAGTCCAACACAGCCAACAGGGCAGAGATAGCACTAGGCCTAACACAGCCAACAGGGCAGAGATAGCATAGGCCAACACAGCCAACAGGCAGAGATAGCACTAGGCCTAACACAGCCAACAGGGCAGAGATAGCACTAGGTCCAACACAGCCAACAGGGCAGAGATAGCACTAGGCCCAACACAGCCAACAGGGCAGATATAGCACTAGGCCTAACACAGCCAACAGGACAGAGATAGCACTAGTTCGAACACAGCCAACCAACACACCAACACACCAACACAGCCAACAGGGCAGAGATAGCACTAGGTCCAACACAGCCAACAGGGCAGAGATAGCACTAGGCCCAACACAGCCAACAGGGCAGAGATAGCACTAGGCCTAACACAGCCAACAGGGCAGATATAGCATTAGGACCAACACAGCCAACAGGGCAGAGATAGCACTAGGCCCAACACAGCCAACAGGGCAGAGATAGCATTAGGCCCAACACAGCCAACAGGGCAGAGATAGCACTAGGCCTAACACAGCCAACAGGATAGTTATAGCACTAGGCCTAACACAGCCAACAGGGCAGAGATATCATTAGGCCCAACACAGCCAACAGTGCAGATATATCACTAGGCCCAACACAGCCAACAGGGCAGAGATAGCACTAGGCCTAACAGGGCAGAGACAGCACTATGCCCAACATACCCAACATGGTAGAGACAGCACTAGGCCTAACAGGGCCAACAGGGCAGAGACAGCAATGGGCCTGACAGGGTAGAGACAGCACTAAGCCTAACAGGGTAGAGATAGCACTAGGCCTAACAGGGCAGACACAGCAGTAGGCCTAACAGGACAGAGACAGCACCAGGCCCAACATGGTCAACAGGGCAGAGATAGCACTAGGCCCAACATGGTCAATAGGGCAGAGACAGCACTAGGCCGAACAGGGCAGAGACAGCACTAGGACGAACATGGCAGAGACAGCAATGGGCCTGACAGGGTAGAGACAGCACTAGGCCTAACAGGGTAGAGACAGCACTAGGCCTAACAGGGTAGAGATAGCACTAGGCCTAACAGGGCAGACACAGCAGTAGGCCTAACAGGGCAGAGACAGCACCAGGCCCAACATGGTCAACAGGGCAGATACAGCACTAGGCCCAACATGGTCAATAGGGCAGAGACAGCACTAGGCCGAACAGGGCAGAGACAGCACTAGGCCGAACATGGCAGAGACAGCACTAGGCCTAACAGGGCAGAGATAGCACTAAGCCTAACATAGCAGAGACAGCACTAGGCCTAACAGGGCCAACTAGCAAAATTCTGCTAGACAGTATTGTCTATGAAATTCGAGTTGATGTACTGGTAGACATATTCACTTTTGTACAAATCTATCAAAATTCCTTAAATTTTTTATGATAAATGCAGATACAACATTCCAATAATCCAAGATTCAATATAATCCACCTGCAATGTTTTTTTCCTGATGTGTGTCATATCATAGGCTCCCCAGCAGGGGTTTCATAGAATTGTATGAAGACAAGTATGTGTTCTTACACCAGGTTAGTCTATTGTGTTACTATATTACTGTTGTGTATATAGCACTAGGGGTGAGTGATGATCAGTGGTTGTCGGGTCAGCTGTGCAAATGAGTGAACTCTTTGCTGATAGAATTAATTATGTGCACTTAGAAGTGGGCCAAATTATGGAACACCATCTCACTTCTAATTCATAGGTCAGAGGATTAGGTTGCAGAACATACACTGTGTATCCCAAAATATTATTATATTAACCACTTTGATTGTTTGAAGTCTTGTGCATGTGCAAACAACATAGATCCAGATCAGCCACAGCGTAACGGCTCGTCTGATCAGGATCTATGTTGTTTGCTATTCGGACAGCATACAGCCTGATCAAACGGTACGTTCTGTTCTGTCTGATCGGGTTCTCTACTTAAGTCACTTTTATGCGACATTGGTGGTGAAAGAGTTAAATCGTTAATTAAAAGAAGTCAGTTAACATTAGTTATATATATGAACAGTCATACAAACTCTGGTAATGTGTGGTTGTTATATATTTTACTTTGTACATAAATTTATTTGAAATATGTGTGAAATTGTGTATTTCATGGTTTGCTAACATCTTATGCCGAAATACCGAAATACGTACAAATTTAAGCTCCTTTGGAATATTACCGTACATACTCGCCTATAAGACGATCTCGTCAATAAGACGCCCCCCCTACTTTGGTCCTTGAATCTGTGCTTTTTGGCATGCACTCGCATATTAGAAGGGGTTGATAAAACGGATACGAGACACAAGTACAAATTGCATGTTTGGCCACAAGTGCAAGTTGAAGAAATTCTCAATGACAGGTCAGTGTGCTTTGTTATCTTTTCTAAAATGGGATTATTTTTTGTTAGTACTCACATATTATATTATGTATAAGACGGATAGCCACTTTGAGGTCATAATCTGGTTTAAAGTTTAAACTTTATTTATTTTACAACGGTTGCGAAGCAAGTTTTAACAACTTATATTAATCACTCTCGTTGGCGCGGATGAAAGCGTAAATGTGGTCATTCATGTGGGAGGAAACCGGACTACCCGGAGAAAACCCACCTGTCCGATCTGGCGACCATCGTACCATCTCACATACTTCCCGGTCGGAGGATCGAACCCGGGTTGCATTGGTGAGAAGCGAGCGCGCTATCTGGTGGTAGAAAACTCGTCTTATAGGCGTATAGAGTACGGACGGTAAGTGAATTTTAAACATTTTGCATAGCAGTTGATTACATGATCTCTTGGTCTACAATGAAAGACAAACAAAGTATGGGTAGGGTTCGTCTTTGACTTTGACAGATGTCGCATACTGCCAACAGATTAACCAATGATATTCACCTTTCATAATACATGTACTTACCGGGTACATATTTATCATTTTCTACAACCTAATCTACCGTAGTCACATTTTCAACATTAACGTGTTCCGAGTTTTCACAAACATTACTAGAAGCGCAGAACTATAGAAAGAAGTTCAACCAAGGGAAAATAAGACAACATTTTCCTAAAACAATTATTAAAGCAAAAAAAAGAAGTGGAAACGGGTCACATATGTCCCACAACAATATCGTACAAACATGTTGCTCACTATATATACCGTAATGCTCCTAATAAATGCTGTCTCATCAGGATCTGCACTTTTTACAAGTAATATTAATATTCTAAGACAAAATGTAGTTAACCCCGAAGGAAATTATTAACCCGCAATTCATTCCTTAACCCATTCAACACTACCGGCCCCTAAATAGACTTACAAAAAGTGTAGATCCAGATGAGCCGGCTCATGATGAGCCGTCTCATCAGGATCTGCTCTTTTTACAAGTAATATTACTATTCTAAGACAAAATTACCCATTTTAATAAATGAATTGGTCCAAATGTAATTTTCTTATTAATTTATTGGTCTAAAAATATCATGCACCAGTCCATGTCAGTTATTTGGTGTTGAATGGGTTAACTAACACCAACATCATGGCCTGAGGTCATAAAACCTTTCTCAGATCTCAAACTCGAGCTCAAGTGATTTCATTGGTTGATTCAGAGATTAATACTCAGCTGAACCAATCAGAAGCTAGAGTCTGAGTTTATCAAAACTTTCCTCCAATCTCAAACTCAGTCTCAAGCTTCTGATTGGTTGAGCTGAGTGTGAACCTCACAATCAACCAATCAAATTTCTTGAGTTTGGGTTCGAGATCTGAGAAAAGTTTTATAACCTCGGGGCCAGGCATCACAAATTAGGAGCAATACGGTACTCTTATTATCGTGTTTAAGCAAGTGCGCATATACACATATCAAACCAAACACGGTCATACTCACTTGTGGCAGTTGCAAATTCCCGTACACTGACCGCGTCTGTATTCTGTTCTTTATCACTAGTTTCCGTAGTAACAAGCACATTTCTACCAGTGTTTAAGTTAATATCCGGAGTGTCTAAATCACTTAGTTCGCTTTTAATGCTGATGTTAGAGCCTTTGCTGCTACGCGGTGACATCATATCAAATGCGCTGGCGTCTGGGGGACTGTTTGTAGAACCGAGGGGAGTGCCCATCAGGTGTATGCTTCCCACTGGTTTCAGGTTAGGAAGCTGGAACCCACCCCTGCAATATACAGTACATCATATATGTAATTGATAGTTGGTGCAAGTTATAAAACTATAACAGTTTGGTTCGCTTTTACTGAGCACCGATCTACTCACTAGTTATAAACATTATAGAACATTATTTGGTCTCTTGAAAAAGTACTTTTTGCAATTTCAGCATTTTATTTGTGATGGTATCGATATGCAATATAAAATATCCTGAGTTAATCATTCTACTTGACAGCAAACAGTAACTAAGAGAGTATATGATTCAGCCATACATTGACTAGGAGATAAATTGCCAAGGAGATATAAAACCATGCTTGGAAGAAATTGCTGGTCCGCAATATGTGGCTACATATTTATCAATTGTATGCTATGCACCATTTCTTGAAAGCTGCACAAAGGAGCTACAATTGAATACAGTATTATTACAGGAGAAGTATACATAACTTTGCATATAGGAGAAGTATACCTAACTTTGTATATATGCGAAGTATATATAATTGTGTATAGGAGAAGTGTACCTAACTTTGTATAGGAGAAGAATACCTAACTTTGTATAGGAGAAGAATACCTAACTTTGTATAGGAGAAGAATACCTAATGTTGCATAGCGGAAAAGTATACTTAACTTTGTATATAGGAGAAGTATACATAATTTTGTATAAAGGAGAAGAATACCTAACTTTGTATATAGGAGAAGTATACCTAACTTTGTATAGGAGAAGTGTACCTAACTGTGTATATAGGAGAAGTATACCTAACTTTGCATAGGAGAAGAATACCTAACTTTGTATAGGAGAAGAATACCTAACTTTGTATATGAGAAGAATACCTAACTTTGTATAGGAGAAGAATACCTAACTTTGTATATAGGAGAAGTATACATAATTTTGTATATAGGAGAAGAATACCTAACTTTGTATAGGAGAAGAATACCTAACTTTGTATAGGAGAAGAATACCTAACTGTGTATAGGAGAAGTATACCTAACTTTGTATATAGGAGAAGAATACCTAACTTTGTATAGGAGAAGAATACCTAACTTTGTATAGGAGAAGAATACCTAACTTTGTATAGGAGAAGAATACCTAACTTTGTGTATAGGAGAAGTATACATAATTTTGTATATAGGAGAAGAATACCTAACTTTGTATAGGAGAAGAATACCTAACTTTGTATATAGGAGAAGTATACCTAACTTTGTATATAGGAGAAGTATACCTAACTTGGTATATAGGAGAAGAATACCTAACTTTGCAATATGTGACTCATATTTATCAATTGTATGCTATGCACCATTTCTTGAAAGCTGCACAAAGGAGCTACAATTGAATACAGTATCAATACAGGAGAAGTATACCTAACTTTGTATATAGGAGAAATATACCTAACTTTGTATATATTTGAAACAGAATATCGGACACTTGAGAATCGTGCAAAATGTTCACGCAAATACTAAGTGATCCATATCACAGAGATGAGAAAGAAGGAATGTAAATATCCAGGCGTAGCTAGGCACAGGCCACGGGGCACTGCTTGCAATATTATTAATATAAATTTATTGATTTTGATTTGACAGGTGTTTCTGCCGATTCACCAAAAAATGTCATAAATCAAAAGAAAAGTGCACATTTATCTCTTAAAAATAATGCTTTCAATACTGTGTTATTTTAGCATTTAGCTGAAATGACACGTGTATATGGGTGTTTAACTTTTTGGCGCTAGCTATGCATGAGATACTACGCGTATCTTACAACTGTTTCTCTACTGGCGACGGTTGAGGGGATCTCCACAGGCAATAATTGTAACTGCCCTTCCTAGACCCTCGATCTACACTACAAACATAACACATTCTCAAATTACTCGTACAATGTTTATATATCCTCATTATTCATATCTGTTTGAGCATAATAGACGAGACATCAGAAGGAATTTGCCCACGTTTCATTAACTTATTGCACCACTGTCATATATTTAATGGAATTTCATTAGAAAGGACGAGGGATGGCAACAAATAGCAATTTCACTATTCGAATATTCGGTCGGGAAGGTATTCGAATATTCGATATAATTCTATCAAAAACTCAAACTCACTCAAATTGGCATTTTTGTGGACAATATAATATACATGTGGGCGGTTGTTGTTGCAAAGTGTCTTTTTTTCTCGGAATTTTCTCGTCTAAACAGTTTTTGACATCATAATTAAACACTACCTACCTTAGCACCTACTGTAATTATCCGATTACATGGCAGAGTGTCAATTAACATGGTTTATTCACACATCCTTGGGCGATTTATATTGTATTGTACTGTTTTATGATGGTTTCAAAAGAAAACAACGTATCTGACAGTTGATTTCATATTTGCAATTATATATTTTTTCCGAATATTTGAAAACTGAAATAGTATTCGGATGTCCAAAGTAAGGACACATGCCGGTCATTTGACCGTGAAAACGGCACGTCCAGATTTGTCCAATACAATTTCATATCGTATTTGGCTGTTAGTCTTACCGTGTGTTAAGAACTTCAACATATTTAAATATCGAAAAATATAAGAAAATTACCTCCAATATTATTTCGGTGACTTCTATAGATGCATTGCACATAGTCCAACCATATGTGCAGCTTCTGGTTTTATTCTAAGAATCGTGAGGCACGCGAAGGGTATGTATTTTAAGCCGTATATATCCTGGCTAGCTTTGAGCTATCACTATATATTTACGGCAAGGTTATCCAATTAAAATACTGGTAACTGCATTGAAGTGTAATAATACTCTCTGAACCATGAACTAGCAGACGTACAGTATAGGTCAGTTGCAACCTCATTTATATTCACTATAGGAGTAACTGCATTGAAGCGTAATAATACTCTCTGAACCATGAACTAGCAGACGTACAGTATAGGTCAGTTGCAGCCTCATTTATATTCACTATAGGAGTAACTGCACTGAAGCGTAATAATACTCTCTGAACCATGAACTAGCAGACGTACAGTATAGGTCAGTTGCAACCTCATTTATATTCACTATAGGAGGAGTCTATGATGCACCCTTATGTTATTATGTTATATTTCGGGTTTTACGCCTGCATCAGCATCATTTCGGGCTATATCGTCGGCGGGCAGTTTACTTAACAACACCTTTCCTGGGCAGGCTCCAGTAGTTAACCAGTACTTGGGTGCACCAACCTCCGTAAGAAACTGCCAACTTTTTCATATAAAGAGACACAGTCTGAGCGGGGCTTGAACCCGTGACCATCAGTGATAATAGGTTACAGTGGTATACAAGTCAGCGACCGTATCCACTCGACCACTGAGGCGGACTCCTCTCAGAACCATGGTGGTAGTGAGTGTCCTTATTGAATGGCAACTTAAATCCACATTGCCTCTTCTCTCTCCCTCATGGAGATGGATTCTATGAGAAATGACGTCTCGAGAGCTAGCAACGAAAAAGGATGTAAGAACTTGTTTTGTAATCGAGCTAAAATAAATTTGTATAAACTATGTTATTACAGAGACTAACACTACCTAGATCTTGGGCTATTGGCCATCTCTGCAATACGCTCACTTCCCATTAACATCTTGGCTCTCTCCATGTAGTCCATGTGTGTACGCATCAGCTGTTATATAAAATGTCAAGCAGGTTTAGAGGCGGGAATAGGGTCAAATATTTCAAGGTCGATTCATTCAGATTCATTCATTTTTTGATATCTTCTAATTACATTTCGCTGAAAAGTAGTACCTATATTAAGGAATTGAGGCCTATAAATAGTATTTTTAAATTTTAATCTGATCCTACCTTCATGCGCAATAATGGCCAAAATCGGCATGCCTAATAAATCATTTGTGACGTCATAACGCTGCATGTATGCCGTCATAACGCTGCATGTATGATGTCATAACGCTGCATGTATGACGTCATAACGCTGCATGTATGACGTCATAACGCTGCATGTATGATGTCATAATGCTGCATGTATGACGTCATAATGCTGCATGTATGATGTCATAATGCTGCGTGTATGATGTCATATGTTCACCGATGGTATGATAAACTTCAGCAGGTCGTGAATATTCGGTAATATTTCCTCTCTAAATCATCTTTTTTATCAGAAGATAGGATAAATAGAATATTAGGTTACTGTCTTATAAATGTTTAATTACTACGCTATTCTCCGAAATACTACAATGCTGAACCTCTCCTTGCATATTTTCTCCGACTCGCCAAAATAAATTAAAACTTGTAACACAGCGACTTAATATTCGCTATAAAATTATACTGCTGTCCAAGGAAATATAGAAATTTATCATTGAAATAAAATGTGTTATTCCACCAATGCAACCCTGTTCGATCCTCGGACCGGGATGTATGTGAGATGGTACGGTGGTCGCCAGATCGGACAGGTAGGTTTTCTCCGGGTATTCCGGTTTCCTCCCACACGAATGACCATATTTACGCATTCATATTAAGTTGTTAGAACTTGCTTCGCAATCATTATTATTAAGTGTGTGTCTAATTTTGATAATTTCTGATTGGATACATGTAAATTTACCGTCATGCGTAATAATGGTCAGAATCGGCCTGCACAATAAACTTTCCTGTGTGTGTGTTTTACGTTTATTTATCGTCGCTACCGGTTGCCCATATGAGCGACGCCTCCTGAAGAGATTAGTCATTTTAGATTTTTGGAGGATAGTGCAATGATACAGACAGAGACCCATTCCAGAGTCTCCTCTGGTTCTTTTACGTGCACGGTGTAAAGCACCGACACGAGATCTCGGTTTAACGTCCCATCTGAAAGACTGTTAATTTTATTAGGATCAGACGGGGGATCGAACCTGCGATCCCTGGATTACCAGTCCAGCGTGTTACCACTGGACTACAGATTCCTTTATTAATCAGTGGCTAATAAACCTTTCATGACATCATAACGCTTTTTAATTTGAAGATAGAATATTAGGTATTATTTTCTCTAACTCGACTAGTAAATTAAAATGTATAAGACAGTAACCTAATAATCTCTATGTATGTTGAGCGCTGGTTCTGCTATCGTTAAAATATTAGCACTAAAACTGGCACATATACCCACATTGTACACACGTAACTAGACAATTTTACATTTATTTAAGGGGCAACAACTCTGGTCTTAATCGTCCATGTAAATAGTAGCACATTATGAACAGGTCAGATACGGCTGGGGGGGGGGTAATAAATATTGAAACATTAATTTAGATGTTGTATACACGTACATAATCAATCACACCAATTATTTAATGTACCGTAATTTGCTATGTATACCACGCTGTATCATGTATAACACGCACTTACTTTTTGGCACGAAAATCAGGGGGAAATCGTAGTTCTGGTGCATTTATTTTCACAAGCCAAAATTTCTCAACCTAATATTCACTATATACTGGATAATAGTAGACACAAATGTGTCGGTAAAACGTCTATAGAACTTATTTTAGTCAAATCTCACAGATCGAAACATTCGTAACTTTTGGGGGTCCAGAAATATGGCATAAATGTATCAGTCAGGGCTCATTCACTGTTAGAATTTTTGGGAGAAGTGAGAAAGTGCATGATCGCGTCCTTAAATGGTTAAATGGCGTTATAATAAACGTTTATTTAATAAATTTCGACAAAATATGTTTAAAATGCACAGTATCCAATTAAATACAACATTTGAATAGAAGGAGTGCTTTATAATGGGCCAGTGTAGGCCAGTGTATCTAACTGGACACATTTTTTATGAAAATTGTAAAAAAAAAGGATTTTTTTAGGGAGAAGAGATTGAGCCCTGACCAGTGCTATACACCGGGATATAATATACATGTATTGAAATGATATCTATATACCTCTGTATACCGTTCATGTACTTTATTGTATTCCTTCTTAGATTCAACTTCTTTATCCTCCATTCTGTTCACTGAAATAATACATACACGATAGGGTGATTAATACATACAAGACAGGGTGATTAATACATACACGACAGGGTGATTAATACATACACGATAGGGTGATTAATACATACATGATAGGGTGATTAATACATACACAATAGGGTGATTAATACATACATGATAGGGTGATTAATACATACATGACAGGGTGATTAATACATACATGATAGTGTGATTAATACATACATGATAGGGTGATTAATACATACACAATAGGGTGATTAATACATACACAACAGGGTGATTAATATATGCATGACAGGGTGATTAATACATACACAATGGGGTGATTAATACAAAGAATCAGATGAAGAACACACTGTATGCTATTTCTAGACATTTGACGGAAAATGCATGATCTGTTTATTTCAATATGAACCAACCCTGCACGGCTACAGAAAGATTAGCACACATTAGACAAATTGGCAGGGAACTTTGGGAATAGTAAAATTTGTAACAACCAGTATATGTATTAATTTGCACAGAAATTAAGTTTCAATCTCCAAATAAAATGAATGCTGTCTTCAGTCAAACCTGTGTTAGTGGTCACTTCCATTAAAACAGCCAACCTGTATCAAGCAACCATTATCCAGATTCCCAATATGTTGTTTTATTATACATTTGCCCTCAATTTAGCAGCCACCTGTGGAAGTTGTGATAGCTCAGTGGTAGCGCGTTCGCTTCACGTGCGAAAGGCCCGGAGTTCGAGCCCCACTGGAGCCGTTACAATTGTGTCCTTAGGCAAGGCATTTAAATTCCACATGCCTCTTCTCTCTCCATCGTGGCGATGGATTCCATCAGGAATGAGGTCTCGAGAGTGATTAGTATAAGTTATAAGAACTTGTTTCGCAATCGAGCTAAAATAAATTTGTATAAACATAAACCTGTGCTAAGCAGCCATTTTCGGTGATTCCCTTGGCTGGCTGCTTAAGACAGGGTTGACTGTTATTGGAAAAAAGTAAGTTTTAGTTTGATATAAAATGAGAAGTGTAAAATAGCTAAAGAGAACTCTATCTCCCAATTCTCCTTGCAGCCGGAGCCCAGTAAAGCATATTACCAAGCCTGGATCCAGCCACAGATGTACATGTATTGATACCCAGTCTTTATTTTTCAGTTCTAACAGCTTCACTGTGGACTTGAGACTATCGGGTACCTGGCTACATGTTTTTATTATTCAGTTCTAACAGCTTCACTGTGGACTTGAGACTATCGGGTACCTGGCTACATGTTTTTATTATTCAGTTCTAACAGACTCACTATGGACTCCAATTTTACATGTACATGTAGCTGGTACCTGGCTACATCCTAAACTTACTATGGTACCTGGCTACACCAGAAACGTTTTTATTCTTCAGTTCTAACAGGCTCACTATGGACTCCAATTTTACATGTACATGTAGCTGGTACCTGGCTACATGGCAAACTCACTATGGACTCAAGATTACATGTATCTGGTACCTAATGACATGTACATGGTAAACTCACTATGGACTCAAGACTATCTGGTGCCTGGCTACATGCTAAACTCAATATGGAATTGCACTATCTTGTACCCGGCTTCATGATAAACTGACAGTAGTGATCAGAAACATTTTTATTCTTCAGTTCTAACAGCCTCAATATGGGCTCAAGTTTACATATACATGTAGCTGGTGCCTGGCTACATGGTAATTTATATATATATATTGAACTCAATATGGAATTGGCACTATCTTGTACCCGGCTTCATGATAAACTTACAGTGATCAGAAGCGTTTTTATTCTTCAGTTCTAACAGCCTCACAATGGACTCGAGACTATCTATCTTGTCTTCAGTCTCCTTCTTGAACTCTTCAGTCTCGTCCTCTGTCTCCAGGAATTTCTGAAACATCAAACAATTCACAGTCACAATATGTTCCATATCACAGTAGGTAGCATATCACAGTCTGTATGTAGCATATCACAGTCTGTATGTAGCATACCACAGTCTGTATGTAGCATATCACAGTCTGTATGCAGCATATCACAGTCTGTATGTAGCATATCACAGTCTGTATGTAGCATATCACAGTCTGTATGTAGCATATCACAGTCTGTATGTAGCATATCACAGTCTGTATGTAGCATATCACAGTCTGTATGCAGCATATCACAGTCTGTATGTAGCATATCACAGTCTGTATGTAGCATATCACAGTCTGTATGTAGCATATCACAGTCTGTATGTAGCATATCACAGTCTGTATGCAGCATATCACAGTCTGTATGCAGCATATCACAGTCTGTATGCAGCATATCACAGTCTGTATGCAGCATATCACAGTCTGTATGCAGCATATCACAGTCTGTATGTAGCATATCACAGTCTGTATGTAGCATATCACAGTCTGTATGTAGCATATCACAGTCTGTATGCAGCATATCACAGTCTGTATGTAGCATATCACAGTCTGTATGTAGCATATCACAGTCTGTATGTAGCATATCACAGTCTGTATGTAGCATATCACAGTCTGTATGTAGCATATCACAGTCTGTATGTAGCATATCACAGTCTGTATGTAGCATATCACAGTCTGTATGTAGCATATCACAGTCTGTTGCATATCACAGTCTGTATGCAGCATATCACAGTCTGTATGTAGCATATCACAGTCTGTATGTAGCATATCACAGTCTGTATGCAGCATATCACAGTCTGTATGTAGCATATCACAGTCTGTATGTAGCATATCACAGTCTGTATGCAGCATATCACAGTCTGTATGCAGCATATCACAGTCTGTATGCAGCATCACAGTCTGTATGTAGCATATCACAGTCTGTATGCAGCATATCACAGTCTGTATGCAGCATATCACAGTCTGTATGCAGCATATCACAGTCTGTATGCAGCATATCACAGTCTGTATGTAGCATATCACAGTCTGTATGCAGCATATCACAGTCTGTATGCAGCATATCACAGTCTGTATGCAGCATATCACAGTCTGTATGTAGCATATCACAGTCTGTATGCAGCATATCACAGTCTGTATGCAGCATATCACAGTCTGTATGCAGCATATCACAGTCTGTATGTAGCATATCACAGTCTGTATGCAGCATATCACAGTCTGTATGTAGCATATCACAGTCTGTATGTAGCATATCACAGTCTGTATGTAGCATATCACAGTCTGTATGCAGCATATCACAGTCTGTATGTAGCATATCACAGTCTGTATGCAGCATATCACAGTCTGTATGCAGCATATCACAGTCTGTATGCAGCATATCACAGTCTGTATGCAGCATATCACAGTCTGTATGCAGCATATCACAGTCTGTATGCAGCATATCACAGTCTGTATGCAGCATATCACAGTCTGTATGCAGCATATCACAGTCTGTATGCAGCATATCACAG
>CM026391.1:13436078-13472804 GCA_014843695.1 Archivesica marissinica
TTTAGTTTACATGTAATTGGCTATGTGGTATGGGATGACCATATGTGTATAGTTTACATGTAATTGGCTATGTGGTATGGGATGATCACATGTGTATAGTTTACATGTAATTGGCTATGTGGTATGGGATGATCATATGTGTATAGTTTACATGTAATTGGCTATGTGGTATGGGAGGAGTGTGTGTGTTTAGTTTACATGTAATTGGCTATGTGGTATGGGATGACCATATGTGTATAGTTTACATGTAATTGGCTATGTGGTATGGGATGATCACATGTGTATAGTTTACATGTAATTGGCTATGTGGTATGGGATGATCATATGTGTATAGTTTACATGTAATTGGCTATGTGGTATGGGATGACCATATGTGTATAGTTTACATGTAATTGGCTAAATATGTGTATAGTTTACATGTAATTGGCTATGTGGTATGGGATGACCATATGTGTATAGTTTACATGTAATTGGCTATGTGGTATGGGAGGAGTGTGTGTGTTTTACGTTTAATTATCGTCGCTACCGGTTGCCCATATGAGCGAAGCCTCCTGAAGAGATTAGTCATTTTAAATTTTTGGAGGATAGTGCAATGATACAGACAGAGACCCATTCCAGAGTCTCCTCTGGTTTTTTACGTGCACAGTGTAAAGCACCGACACAAGACCTCGGTTTAAAGCCCCATCTGAAAGACTATTAATTTTATTATGGTCAGACGGGGGATCGAACCTGCGATCCCTGGATTACCAGTCCGACGTGTTAACCACAGGACTACAGATCTGTCCATAAGGTATTGGAGGAAACGTTGTTCCAAGTATATGTAATCAACTGTTGACAGACGGGTGGACATTGGGTGATCTAAAAACTACAGGCTATAGTCATTGTCAATAAATGGAATAGAGGAGTGTAGTGTAATTTGTTTGTTCAAGTAACAGTCAAAACTCACCATTGTTACATAATATTGGTAACAATATTATCCGAGTGTTAATTTATTTAAATAGAATCTACATATAGTAGATACGGTCATTTAATGGGATTAGAATTATAAATACAGTCATATAATGGTTGTTAAAAAGCTTATAGACAAATTAATATTATTCACTGCCATACATGTATATATATATCACACAATAATTGAATTTATAAATACATGTACAAAAGAAACAAATTAGAATTGTGCTTAAACAGTGCTTCGAGCAAATACATGTACATGATTGTACAAGTAACGGTGTAATTCTACCAAGCTATAAGAAACGTGATGTAAATGGTCCATCAAATTAAAGCCGCATAACATTAGAAAATGTTACCGCTGAAATATTTCCTTGAGCTCTAAGAAAAAGAATTAATAAATGGTGTGAAATGGTTCGATCCTCAGACCGAGAAGTATGCGAGATGGTACGGTGGTCGCCAGATCGGACAGGTGGGTTTTCTCAGTGTACTCTGGTTTCCTCCCACACAAATGACCACAAATACGCTGCCATCCGCGCCAACCAGAGTGATTAATATAAGTTGTTACAGCTTGTTTCGCTATAGTTGCAAACTAAATACAGTTTATACTAAATAGTGTGACAACAAACAATGTTGTTAATGATGCACAATGTGGTTTTCATGATAATCGTTCTACAGCTGACACTATTATCTTTCTTGCATTCAATTATTCAAAAGGTTTTATCCAAAAAAGCACAACTCTGGTACGTTGTTATTGATTATCAATGTGCATTTGATACCATTATAAGGAATGCATTGTGGGTGGGAGTCAGCTGTAAATTGATTAACATGATTGAATGTACCAGTATATACAATGATCAATGAAAATATCATTTAGTATGATCTGATGTCACATTTGGATTAAAACCAGGTGAACAGGTATCTCCGTTAGATGCTATGGTGGACAAGATATTAAGTTATTGTTAATGAACGTTTAGTATTATTTGCCGAGAATATTGTATTATTTAAGGCAATATTCCACTAAATGTTAATAAAACAAAAGTCTGTATTACTCAAAAATAGAAAAAGGAATCAGGGTTTTCACTTCTTCATTAATCAGAAAACTGATTGATATTGTGGAGAAATTGACCACGTTAATGTGATCCGATATTGCACTAAGTTGTCACACGGTATAAGTAAGAAAAGTATTAAATGTACCGTAGTATCTCAATTCACAATGTGGCACAAACTACAATGTAAATACTTGATTTAAAAGCACAGATCCAGATTTATCAATTCAATTCAAACTTTATTTATTGTCTGAGTTTTTACAAACAAATATGATTAGAATTATAGCTAATTTAACGACATATACATTATATGTATACAATATAATTATGTACAAGCTACTTATAAAATAAAATAACCAGGGTTCCCTCTGTCAGAATGTTTGTCTGCGCCACTTCTGTCGCCAATTGAAAAACACTGAGCCAATTTAAAAAACTTGGAGCCAACTAAGAGCCATATAGTTCACAAATAAATATCTGAAGCCATGTATTTGACAAAACAGGTGCCCCCCCCCCAAATCCGAATATTTTCGCCAATTCACAAAATTAGCACCAATACTTGTTGTTTTGTCGCAATTGGCGCCATTGGCAACTGACAGCGGGAATCCTGAATAACCGTGGAAATTTTTATCAAGCTCCAAGTGACAGCCTGTTCATTTATATTAGATGTACATTTTGTATATAAAATAAGGGGAGTCATTTATTTATAGAGACTTCAATTTCATAACTAATAAAAGTAACTGTTTTCAACCTTACTAATTTCGATTACACCAACTTGCTAAATGCTCCATGTAGGAGAGGAATTTACATAATATTGTATTTATCTTGTTTTCCAATCCTTTGTTATCTTCCTGCAACCTGTGTGTTTATAATTTCCATGCATATAATTATGCTCTGTACAAAAGAAGAACAATAAAATTACTAAAATTCAAAGAGTTTATACATTTATAATTTAGGGAGTTTTGTTCATTACAAATAAGCACATCAAATATATTATATCTTTACCCAGAAAATTACTGCAATTCAGGCTGGATAATTATTACGCAAACATACCCACTTACAGGGGCTATTACCTAGATTACTGGTATTCATAATAGGATGACATTGAGATAAAAATACTGCATAGAGAAGCTTGGTCCATTGTTCAATTCCCATTTTAACTAGCTGGCTTCCCAATTGCGTTGTATAACGGCGGGGAAAAAGCACTGTTTGTCGTTCTGATGCGTACGGCCTGCATGGTTAATTACAATGAATCAGAACTTTAAACCATGGTTTATTAGCCAAAAAACAAAACAACAACAGCGAAACAAATATTTCCTAATTATAAAATAGTGCCAAATTTTAACCCAGATCAAATATAATCACCAAAGTTAAATATGCAGAAGAGTTTAATCGTTATTAGTGTAATTTTGAAGCACATGCACAGTGTTAGTCTTGAAATATAAAGAACATAATTATATAGAATTATACACTCAATAAAATTCCTAAACGGTCGTCTGCTGGTTTATAATATTTGGAGCCATTTAATAGTCATACAATATAAATATTTTCATTTTGACATTTAATTCCAAATGATTACTAGTATACAGCAATTCATTGTAAGGTGATGATATGAATATTGATATTATACGGTTATTACCATCCAAACTCGCTTATATATAAAGACAAGTGTTTTACCACCAGATATATGGCCTTAAAGCAGCATTACATCGTATGAAATAAAATATATTTGAAAAATTCAATTTTTACGTATGGATAGCAATGCTGCTACACATTCTAACATTATACTTTGTATGCTTATGTTCATTTGGTAAACAGTGTTTTTTTGCGATAAAACAAACTCGAAACCGAAAGTAGGACTTTCCGAGTCGATCTGTCACGCACTTGTTTACAACCGGAACGCATCGTCCGCACTTGTTTACATTCGGAATGCATCGTCCCCATTTGTCCCACGTTGTCTCTTTTAATTAAATTACTTGATATGTTGATTCATACCTCTGTTAGCTAAGTCTTTAGGGACATTTCTACACCCCTACGAGGGGTTCGACATTAGAGGAAGATAGATAGATAGTTTTTCATGTTCAACATATATACATTGTTTTCTACATCCTCTGTTGTTTCACGCATGCGCGCTGTGCATGTTGACATTTCGTGTGTTGATAAACAAATTCGCGTATACGACGGTTTAAATTTATTGCAATTTTATCGTTTCTGAACGACTATTTCGATTTTTGTAAACACACACATATTAGTATTTATATTTTACCCAAAACAACCTTATTACGATGTAATGCTGCTTTAAAGTGAATGTTAAAACATTTTATTTTTAAAACTAATTTTTTTTGAAATGTGGTATATGGTATCATAATTACGTTTTAGACCAGAAAACACTCTGACACTGAAAATTTCTTCAACTTTCACTGGCCAAACATGCAATTTATATTTGTGCCCGGTGTCCATTTTATCAACAATTCTTATATAAGTGAGTGCCTTATGACAAGAGTAGGGAGGTTATCTTATAGATGAGATCGTCTAATACGCGAGTATGGATGGTATTAGTTTGCTCCAATCTCAAGCTTCTGATTGGTTGAGCTGAATGTGAAACTCACAATCAACCAATCAAATTTCTTGAGTTCGAGTTTGAGATCTGAGAAAAGTTTTATAACCTTGGGGCCAGGTGACTGACTACGGATTTTATTGAGTGTATAATGTATATGAATGATAGACGTTAGCCTAAAATATGATAATTAAATATCCCATGAACTGTTTATTCCGTCTATGGTGTGTAATACTTGGTATACATTAATATATACTTGTTACTTTATTATACCAATACAAATACTAACTGCCTTGCACCGGTCTTGTACCTGTCAAATGTCAGCAAACACATCCATTATATACACAGCAGACAAAACAAACACAAAAATGGATACAAAAAATGTGCAGCTAAGGAATATCTTGTTTGCTGTGCAGCTAAGGAATACCGCTGTGCAGCTACGGAATATCGCTGTGCAGCTATGGAATATCTTGCTTGCTGTGCAGCTACGGAATATCTTGCTTGTTGTGCAGCTAAGGAATATCGATGTGCAGCTAAGGAATATCGCTGTGCAGCTAAGGAATATCGCTGTGCAGCTAAGGAATATCACTGTGCAGCTAAGGAATATCACTGTGCAGCTAAGGAATATCACTGTGCAGCTAAGGAATATCGCTGTGCAGCTAAGGAATATCGATGTGCAGCTAATAAATATCACTGTGCAGCTAAGGAATATCGTTGTGCAGCTAATGAATATCACTGTGCAGCTAAGGAATATCGCTGTGCAGCTAAGGAATATCGCTGTGCAGCTAAGGAATATCACTGTGCAGCTAAGGAATATCACTGTGCAGCTAAGGAATATCACTGTGCAACTAAGGAATATCGCTGTGCAGCTAAGGAATATCACTGTGCAGCTAAGGAATATCACTGTGCAGCTAATGAATATCTTGCTTGTTGTGCAGCTAAGGAATACCACTGTGCAGCTGCTAAGGAATACCAATGTGCAGCTGCTAAGGAATATCACTGTGCAGCTAATGAATATCTTGCTTGTTGTGCAGCTAAGGAATACCACTGTGCAGCTGCTAATGAATACCAATGTGCAGCTGCTAAGGAATATCACTGTGCAGCTAATGAATATCGCTATGCAGCTGCTAAGGAATATCACCGTGCAGCTAAGGAATATCGCTGTGCACCTGCTAAGGAATATCACTGTGCAGCTAAGGAATATCACTGTGCAGCTAAGGAATATCACTGTGCAGCTAAGGAATATCGCTGTGCAGCTAAGGAATATCGCTGTGCAGCTAAGGAATACCACTGTGCAGCTGCTAAGGAATATCACTGTGCAGCTAAGGAATATCGCTGTGCAGCTAAGGAATATCGTTGTGCAGCTACGGAATATCGATGTGCAGCTAAGGAATATCGCTGTGCAGCTAAGGAATACCGCTGTGCAGCTAAGGAATATTGCTGTGCAGCTAAGGAATATCGCTGTGCAGCTAAGGAATATCGCTGTGCAGCTAAGGAATATTTTGCTTGCTGTGCAGCTAAGGAATATTTTGCTTGCTGTGCAGCTAAGGAATATTTTGCTTGCTGTGCAGCTAAGGAATATCTTGCTTGTTGTGCAGCTAAGGAATATCGATGTGCAGCTAAGGAATATCGCTGTGCAGCTAAGGAATATCGCTGTGCAGCTAAGGAATATCACTGTGCAGCTAAGGAATATCACTGTGCAGCTAATGAATATCACTGTGCAGCTAAGGAATATCACTGTGCAGCTAATGAATATCACTGTGCAGCTAAGGAATATCACTGTGCAGCTAAGGAATATCACTGTGCAGCTAAGGAATATCACTGTGCAGCTAAGGAATATCGCTGTGCAGCTAAGGAATATCACTGTGCAGCTAAGGAATATCACTGTGCAGCTAATGAATATCACTGTGCAGCTAAGGAATATCACTGTGCAGCTGCTAAGGAATACCACTGTGCAGCTAAGGAATATCACTGTGCAGCTAAGGAATATCACTGTGCAGCTGCTAAGGAATATCACTGTGCAGCTAATGAATATCTTGCTTGTTGTGCAGCTAAGGAATACCACTGTGCAGCTGCTAAGGAATACCAATGTGCAGCTGCTAAGGAATATCACTGTGCAGCTAATGAATATCTTGCTTGTTGTGCAGCTAAGGAATACCACTGTGCAGCTGCTAAGGAATACCAATGTGCAGCTGCTAAGGAATATCACTGTGCAGCTAAGGAATATCGCTATGCAGCTGCTAAGGAATATCACCGTGCAGCTAAGGAATATCGCTGTGCACCTGCTAAGGAATATCGCTGTGCAGCTAAGGAATATCACTGTGCAGCTAAGGAATACCGCTGTGCAGCTAAGGAATATCGTTGTGCAGCTACGGAATATCGCTGTGCAGCTAAGGAATATCGCTGTGCAGCTAAGGAATACCGCTGTGCAGCTAAGGAATATTGCTGTGCAGCTAAGGAATATTGCTGTGCAGCTAAGGAATATCGATGTGCAGCTAAGGAATATTTTGCTTGCTGTGCAGCTAAGGAATATTTTGCTTGCTGTGCAGCTAAGGAATATTTTGCTTGCTGTGCAGCTAAGGAATATCTTGCTGTGCAGCTCATTCTAAGTAAACCCAAAATGAGGCGTTAATCAAGTCCCGACAAGTTTCATTGTAATGATACCAATATGGAATGAATATGGTTAAACTAGATGGTTACCCCCCTTTAAACAACTACCAGTGGATGGTTACCCCCCTTTAAACAACTACCAGTGGATGGTTACCCCCCTTTAAACAACTACCAGTGGATGGTTACCCCCCTTTAAACAACTACCAGCGGATGGTTACCCCCCTTTAAACAACTACCAGTGGATGGTTACCCCCCTTTAAACAACTACAAGTGGATGGTTACCCCCCTTTAAACAACTACAAGTGGATGGTTACCTCCCTTTAAACAACTACAAGTGGATGGTTACCCCCCTTTAAACAACTACAGGGGATGGTTACCCCCCTTTAAACAACTACCAGTGGGTTGCTTGTCGTTATTATTATATCATCAGTAAATGCAGCTACAGGTGTACAAACTTAAATTGAAGTAGTTTACATAAAATTTATATGCTGTGGTAAAGGCAAAGTATTTCTACATTATTTTTACCTTTTGTGTGTGTTTTACGTTTATTTATCGTCGCTACCGGTTGCCCATATGAGCGATGCCTCCTGAAGTCATTTTAGATGTTTGGAGGATAGTGCAATGATACAGACAGAGACCAATTCCAGAGTCTCCTCTGGTTCTTTTACGTGCACGGTGTAAAGCACCGACACGAGACCTCGGTTTAATGTCCCATCTTAAAGACTGTTAATTTTATTAGGGTCTGACATAGGGGGAAAGGGACTGAACCTGCGATCCCTGAATTACCAGTCCAACGTGTTAACCACTGGACTATACCAGCAACTGAAAGACTGTTAATAACGGTTAAGGTAGGCCTACATGTAATGGCATATATGTTTTAAAGTAAATGAAACAATGAAACAGAGTTTATATACAATGTACACTATTATCTTTATACAGATGCATTGTTATCAAGAGATCTCATAGTAATACACTATATCAACAGGATACTAATGAGTAGGACTGTTGTAGCTGAAGGATGCAGGAAGTTATCATACAGCACACTACCATAACATCCATGATAATCATCAATCAACAGGCTTCTTGACTCTCCACACAAACTGGTTACAATCAACAGGCTCCTTGACTCTTCACACAAACTGGTTACAATTAATGTTATCTTAGGCAGATATAATACACAGAACTGTCAGATTATAAATGTATGTTTTTTTACCCCCCCCTGTAGGAAACATATTACACAGAACTGTCAGATCATAAATGTATGTTTGTTTTACCCCCGCCCCCACCCTGTAGGAAACATATTACACAGAACTGTCAGATTATAAATGTATGTTTGTTTTACCCCCCTGTAGGAAAAATAATACACAGAACTGTCAGATCATAAATGTATGTTTGTTTTACCCCCCCCCCCCCCCACCCTGTAGGAAAAATAATAAACAGAACTGTCAGATCATAAATGTATGTTTGTTTTACCCCCCCCCCCTTGTAGGACAAATAATATGCAGAACTGTCAGATCATAAATCTATGTATGTTTTTAATTGTTTTATCCCCCATCATACATCTTCACCCCCCTGTAGGAATGGGAGTTATTGTTTTTCAGCTGTGTCTGTAACTGTTACACATGTAACAAACATGTGATGATACTAAGCTCACATCTGGATTGGTTTTATTGGTACATAACCAATTAATTGCTTTTGGCTTCATTTATCTGTCTGTCTATTGACAGGATAACTCAACAAGTTGTCAATAGATCTATTGTAGTGAAACTTTGTAGATATATATAGAGGGTTGGTCTAGGTGGAAGTTCAAAATTCTTGTGGTTTACCTTTCAAATTTAAATAAAGGTCGTATGATATCAAGCACTTGTTCTTGTGTTAAATACCAGGGCCAGTGGTTTGCACAACTTTGCATCTCTTCGAACATGATTGAGGGGAAAAAGGAAAATGTAGGTTTGAGGAGAAAGGGAAATGTACAAGTAGCAGAAAAGGGGTAATGTACTTGTTAAGTATGCAATGTATAATTATGTAGATCTTAAATATTCATGTTTGAAGATTTGATTTATTATGGTAATCAGGTTTGATTCTATAGGGTGATGTGGGCAAACAAATAGTCGCCCTAGGGACCCTAACTTTGCCAACTTCTCCCTAAAAAACATTTTTTTTAAATTTCTTTTTTTTACAATTTTCATACAGAATAATCGGTTAACCACAAACGAAGGTCTAGACCTCAAATTAATGCTAAGAAAGCCGACCTCAAAGATGTGCAAATGAATTTGACTTCAAAGTGAACCCAAGGACCCGAGTGATGCACATGATACATTGTATGTCATCCACTATCATACATGTATACCAGGGTTCATTCTAGGTCAGAATTTTTGGGAGAAGTGAGAAAGCGAGTGATCGCTTCCATAAATGGTGTTCTTTAATATACTTCTGCAAAATAGGGTTAAAATGCACAGTACAACCATTAAATACAACATTTGAATAGAAGGAGTGCTTTATAATGGGCCAGTGTATCTTACTAGACACAATTTTGTTTGAAAATCGTAAAAACCAAACAATATTTTTTTTTTTAGGAAGAAGTGGGGTCCCCAGAGGGCGAAGTCAGGGTCCCTAGGGCGACAATTTAGCCCACATCGCCCTCTAGAATGATCCCTGGTATACATAACAAATTGTGCAGGCCTACTGCTGAGCACTATTCTAAACATTCACGACATACATGTGTACACATGATGCTAACCTATAATTGTGGTAATTTAAGTGATTGGCTTGAAATAAATGGTTACTAATTGCTTAAATATTATAAACACAGCGAATTCCATACACAATAGATATTGTGTTCATTTTAATAGCAATCACATCAAGTATTAATCATTAAATTTGGAAGCTTTCAATGTGTTACCCATGCCTTCTAATGAATGACGAGCCTTCGAGTTCTCCGGATGTGAAGGATTTAAATATAACAAGACTTCTTTCTCTTATAATATTTTCTTTCTCTTATAATATTTTACCCAGATTGTATCATATATACGTAATGAATGAATGACTGAATGACTAGCCCGATTGATGGGTCAGACTGTCAGTTATTTCACTTGCTAGCAAACATACTCATTCGTAATAAAATAGTTTGCAAATGTCAACTAATGTTTGCCCGCCATGATTGTTCTGTGAATCAATTTCTGATATTGACGCAAATTTTTAGTTTAACCCATTCATGCTGGATACCGTTCAAACAGTATTTGCAAAGAACATAGAGCCTGATCAGCCGCCATGGAACGTTCCATCTGATCAGACTCTATGAGCACTGTATGCTATTCAAATGATCTTGCTAAGACACTTGGCTATGTAGCAAACAACATAGATCCTGATCAGCATGCAGCGTCACGCTGCGGCTGATCTGGATCTATGTTGTTTGCAAACGCTTTTAAATGTATCCAGAATGAAATGGGTTAAACAATATTTATTTCTTTGAATAAACATAGTCAGCTAAACCTGTATTAGTGGTCAACTCTATTAAGCAGCCAACCTGTATTAAGCTAAAGCAGCCAACTTCAAGATCCCCAATCAGATGTGTCATTATACATTTAACCTCTATTAACCAGCCACCTGTGCTAAGCAACCACTTTCTGTGCTAACTTGTATCAACATACTCAGGGTTCCCTCTGTCTGAATTTTTGTGTGCATCACTTCTGTCGCCAATTGAAGAAAAAATGGAGCCAACGAAGAGCTATATATAGTTCACAGATAAATATCTGAAGCCATGTATGTATTTGACCAAACATGTAACAAAAAAAAAGCAGCCAGGCTACTTACACACACTCCCTAATGTAAAACATACAGCCAGGCTACTTACACACACTCCCCAATTATGACTGTGTGTACCGCAAAATGTGTATACAAATTTCCAGGGATAGAGAAAAGGTAAACACGATCTCAAAGTAAATATTCACTATTCGGCGTGCGTTCGGTGCCAAATTTCACAGAATGAAAAAAATATACAGTTAACACTGAGGCTCGAACCTGGTACTTACTTTCAATAACAGGATGAACTTAAACATAAAATCAAGATCAATATTGCGTGTCCCCACAGAAAAGCAAGAAGATCAACAACTAGATTAACATTTCTAATATTATATATTTTTTTACTACTGGTATGTTAGTTAGGGAGTTCCTTTATTATATTGTTTGTAACACATGATCTGTATTCCGACGTAACCCACCCAGAAAGCGACAATGTGGAATTAAGAGCCGTAGCTAAGAGTAAGAGCGTAATCGTGATTACCGGGCCTCTCACATCTGAAGCGAACATGCCATCACGATTTCCATACAATCTTTATACTAAATATACCTGATCTGCTGTTTTTCGCAGTTGCTTTTCCCTTTCATACTGGGTCAACAGCTGTTCATTGTCTTCCCGCAGCAACTCCATCTCCACATCAACTTCTATTTTCTCCGAATAAGACTGATCTAGACTTTCGAGTATACCAACAACAAGAGGCATCAGTTCTTTCACCACATCTTCATCATATTTCTTAATCATCTTTTCAAATTCTGAGTAGACAGAAGATGCCAACTGGGAAACTTTATCTGACATTACATGCCCCTCCTCCCTGGTTCCATAGACAATTTCTGTCATTGCTGTTGCCATTACCAACAAGCTTGCTTGTGTTGTTATATTTGCAATTCGTTAATGATTAGCCGTATAATCGAAAAAGTCAAAATACGCAGAAAAATTGATAATTTTTTGACAGACGTCCTCCATTTTGTCAGAATGATGATTAACGGTCATGTGACTGCCACGCATGCGTATGTGCCCTGTGGGATGTCCAAAATGGCGGCCTCCATAGCACAGAGAGTTTTCCACAGAATAACTTCTTCAGAAAAAACACTTCTTTGTTGCAAACCAATGCTATTTGCGTCAGTACGAAAGAGAGAAAATAGCTATGCGTCAGTACGAAAGAGAGAAAATAGCTATGTGAATTTACTGCAGGGAGACACAGTACGAATCGGATGCGCTTCTGGATTTTGGGGAGATTCAATGGTTGCAGGTTTATTAACATTTCTAAGGGAGATAACTATGCAGAAACGGTTCAGCATAATTTCCTTCAAAGGGTTATAACTCATGATCTATTATCAGGACGCTAAAAGTAACAAAGCTTTGAATTTGTGGTACCTAGAAGTTGTTTGTTGAAATGTTGGCAGCATGTACGTTTACGGACTCGAGCAAAGTCATTTATTACGTCTTTTGTTAGTATTGTTGTCTAAATACGATTTAGCCCATGGCACAGTTGCATCATTTTCTATCATAAAAACACTTTTCAGCCAAAATAAAAAGAAAATTTGTTTGTTTAACCCATTTGATTCTGGATACTGTACAGTATTTGCAAAGAACATAGAGCCAGATCAACCGCCATGGAACGTGCCATCTGATCAGGCTCTATGCTGTTTGCTATTCAGATGATCTTGCTAAGACACTTGGCTATGTAGCAAACAACATAGATCCTGATCAGCATGCAGCGTGACGCTGCGGCTGATCTGGATCTACCGGTATGTTGTTTGCAAAAGCCTTTAAATGTATCCAGAATGAAATGGGTTAAGTGAATGATCGAATAATATTTTACTCATAAACATAGAAAGCTATTAATATCACTCGTGGCTAGCTTCACACTTGGTAATAATGCTTTCAATGTTCATTCGGTGAAATATTATTCGATCATACACTGAAATAAACACATATCATCTTATAATTATATCGTAGGAACAAGAAAGAAAAATCAATAAAAAACTAGATCACATGGGCTTTTTACCCCGTTCGATACCCCGCTATACCATACTAAAATGACTAAAATCATATTTAAACAGAGGTCTTGTACCAGTGCTTTACACAGTGCAAGTAAAAGAACCAGAGGAGACATCATTGCACTATCCTCCAAATCTAAAATAACTAATCTCTTCAGTAGGTGTCGCTAAAATGGGTAACCGGTAACTACGATAAATAAACGTAAAACACTCACAGGTATTCATGTATTATGTATATCAACATATATATTGTATCGGGTTGCTTTGTGTAATGTTACATCTAATGTTACAGTGTAGTGGGTAGTATATTGAAGCAGTTACATTTTCACACCAAAGTCTGTCGGTCACATTCTCTATGCAACAAATTATATTTACTGTGAATCTATTTTCGTGTTTTGTTGCATCAACATTTCTGATTTTACAGTAAAAGATTTGTTGCACAAGATGTAGATTGAAGATCTGTAGTGAACACAGTATGATAGACAATCTTGTTTGTACACAGGCTTCAATACCATATAATTACCAGGGTGTTTTTGTGCACATCTAATTTTGCTTGTTTGGCATACATTTATATATATCTATTGGTTGCTTTATTTGTGGAAACCTTAAAGCAGCATTACATCGTAATAAAGGATGTTTTGGGTAAAATATAAATACTAATGTGTGTGTGTTTACAAAAATCGAAATAGTCGCTCAGAATCGATACAATTCCAATAAATGTAAACCATCGTATACACAAATTTGTTTATCAACACACGAAATGTAAACACGCACAGTGTGCATGCGTGAAACAACAGAGGATGTAGAAAACAACGTATATATTTTGAACATGAAAGACTATCTATCTATCTTCCCCTAATGTCGAACCCCTTGCGGGGATGTAGAAATGTGCCTAAAGACCTAGCTATCAGAGGTATGAATCAACATATCAAGTAATTTAATTAAAAAAGACAACATGGGACAAATGAGGACGATGCATTCCGAATGCAAACAAGTGCGGACGATGCGTTCCGGTTGTAAACAAATGCGTGACCGATTGACTCGGAAAGCCCTACTTTTCGGTTTCAAGTTTGTTTTATCGCAAAAAAACACTGTTTACCAAATGAACATAAGCATACAAAGTATAATATTAGAATGTGTAGCAGCATTGCAATTTAATTTTTCAAATATCTTTTACTTCATACGATGTAATTCTGCTTTAAATCACAAAAATTAAGACTGGCAATTTCTTTCATAATTTTTAAAACTGTGCCGCTTGCCAAAATGAAATCTTAATAGTCTATAAAAGCAAAGTATCAAACAGTATTCATTTGTATCACTGGATAGCTGCACAGTTTTCATCAGTTTTCAAGATTTCTAAACTTTAAATATGACAGCTAAGATTAGTGTCCTTAACACTTTCAACACCACTGACCTCTAAATAGGCTTACAAAAAGTGTAGATCCAGATGAGCCGGCTCGTGATGAGCCGTCTCATCAGGATCTGCACTTTTGCCAATGATATGACTATTTTTAGACATAATTACCCATTTTGATAAATGAACTTGTCCAAATGTGATTTTCTGATTCATTTATTAGTTTATGAATATCATGGACCAGTCCATGTGAGTTACTTGGTGTTGAATGGGTTAAATCAAGTGGTGTTGACAGAGGCATGAACTGATCTGTTGAAATATTGTTGTCCACTCTTGATTTTCTTGGCCATGCTATCACACAATCATTGATCAATTAATATCAGTACCATCAACTGAGCCAACTGTATTCTGTATAATATGGCACTTCTGATAAAAAAAATCCTGCTGTACATCAATTAACCCATTCAACACCAAGTAACTCACATGGGGTCCATGATATTTTTAGACCAATAAATTAATAACAAAATTACATTTGGATCAGTTCATTTATCAAAATGGGTAATTTTTTCCCCTAAAAATAGTTATATTACTTGAAAAAAGTGCAGATCCTGATGAGACGGCTCGTCACGAGCCAGCTCATCTGGATCTACACTTTTTGTAAGCCTATATAGAGGTCTGTGGTGTTGAAAGGGTTAAAGCCATATCATCAGGGAATCTGAAAGAAATAAAACATACAAAACTCTATTAACATCAAAGTTCTACATTTCTATCTGTTAAATTTGAAATTTTTTAACTTATACAGACAATATATATTTAAAAATTGTTATTGTTGGGAATAATAAGTAGTTTGTCAATAACATTTGAAAACCTGCCACCCTTGTTGTATTCGATATAGTGAAGTCAAACTGATAAGTTGCACTGGAATGATTGTGAACAAAAATTGGACATGCATCTTTAATATTAAGCATTTGTGAGGGTGGACCTGACAGATTTAGTTTTTTAAGTACAATTTATAAGTGATGATTAGTACAGTGTATGTACATTATTAAGATGAAAACTGTTCCATAAATCTGGGTTGCTGTTACGAAACTAAATATATTTGGAGTTCAGCCTAATTCTGTTTTTGAAAAAACTATGGTTAACTTTTGTGTTTTTACATCGTTCTTCATTTTTAATGTTAGAATAATCAACTGTATAAATATTATTTACTTTACAACAATTTCGAAACAAGATTATAATATTAAGCACTCTCGTTGGAGCAGATGAAAGCATATAATATATGCCATATATGTAGTCATTCGTGGGATATAACCGTAGAAAACTCACATGTCTTATTTGTCGACCACCGTACCATCTCACACACTTCTCAGTCCGTGGAAGGAACCCGGAATGCATTGACTAGAAGCGAGCGTGCTAATCACTGCGCTAATCAGACAGCTAATCGAATCAACTTAGCAATTAATGATCATGTAAGCAAGAGTTCACCTACCTGTTGACGCCATGCAAATCTGCAACTTTGGACAATAAATCACCCTTTGATAGGTATCTAAATCAATAAGCATCTGAAATGAACAAAACGTTTCAACTATTATTGACACATAAACCAGTCAGTGTTTTCAACATAATATAATTATATTACAATGCAACTTTGTGGTCATTGGTTGTGGTAGTAGTTTGTAACCCAATATACATGTAAACACAAGAGTTCGATATATTCTGATTGATTTCAAACTGGACAATGTATCTATATATAATTATGATCATCGTGTCTATCATCGCATCAAGATCAATCATGACAACTTGTACTATGGGTTACACTATTGGCTGTCCAATTTGTGCAGTAGTTAGACATGCTCGCTTCTCACCAATGCAACCCCGGTTCGATCCTCGGAATGGACAGTATGTGATATGGTACGGTGACAGATTGAACAGGATGTCAAACTGTCCCATGTGCGGTACTCGGTCAGTCCACGTATGTAGTGTCATTGAGCAAGTCACCTCACAGACATAGTTTAGTACTGGTTAACCGCATATGTCCAGAAAAACATTTGCATTTGGACACGTGAGGACGTTTAATTCTGTGTACAAATACTGTAGCAATACACAAGCATTTAAAAACAAACAGAGGACATAAGCATTTAATTCCCTACCTGCACACTGTATCAATTTACTTAGCTAATGCATTGCAAAAACATAATATGTATCGTCATTCAGTTCCAAAAACATAATATGTATCGTCATTCAGTTCCAAAAACATAATAAGTCATGACTTGTGTTTAGTGTAAATAGCGATAGATACTTATGGAAGTAGCGTCCCTTGTAATCTTAAAATAGAAATAGGGACCTACTGTACAGAAATGTATAAGCAAATAACACTGATATGCACCTTAATAATGCAAGATGTAGAAATATATCAATTTTACTTTACCTAAGTCAAACCGGGTATCGAATGAGAGCGGTTCGTCCCCTTGTCATTCCCCCATCATATCAACAAGCAAGACAACACATAGCACGGATTCGGCTGCCATTTTTAAGACTTTTTCCGAAGTTGCGACTGCATCGAACCAGTTGTAAAGTTAAGACTTTATTTACGATATCTTAGCTGCAACTTTGTTGATAAAACGGACTGTGGTCTTAACTAAGACGTTACGACGTCGTAACTCGGTCTTAAGCAATAATCTTAACTTAGACTGACTTACGACCATTGATATAACGTGGCCCTGATCCGTCCGTAGCCCTGTCAAGATCATCAGGCTGATATTTATTGTCTGAATGTTTGTCTGTGCCACTTCTGTCGCCATTTGAAAAACACTGGAGCCAATTAAAAAAACTTGGAGCCAACAACTAAGAGCCATATTATATACAGTTCACAAATAATTATTTTAAAAAAAATGTTGCGCCAAATATTATCGCCAATTCACAAAATTTAGCGCCAATATTTATTTTTTGTCGCAATTAGCGTCTTTGGCGACCGACAGCGGGAACCATGGGCAGATGACCGATGGGTGGGCATTTGGGCACCTTGAAAATGCTTGTGAAAACAGTTTTTATATTTCTGACATCGGGTGGTGGTGTTAACCCATTTCATACTGGATACATTGAAAGGCTTTTGCAAACAACATAGATCCAGATCAGCCGCAGCGTGACGCTGTGAAAACTTGTTAACAACAGTTAGAATGTGTGTCCTCTTATAGCATTATAATTCAAAATACATACTAATTATTGTTCTAGCACCGCAGTTGATCCACTCGGGCAGTTTGGATTATCTAGTGTTCGACTATCTCTCAGAAATCACCATGTCACTACTGGCAGCTGTAAAAAAGAAAACAAATGTAAGTATATTTCATTTTATATCTACATGTCACATTATAACAGGTTTGGTAAATGTTTTATACATAACCATCATGGTGGAATGTTTACATTTCTAACTACAGCCGACTAATTTGTTATAATTTATTCATGTAGTAGGCATGCATGAAATTATAATTTATCTACTAGTCCGTGGACAAGTAAGATGCACAATTTGACAAATTGTATGGGGTCGGGCATACAATTTCCACATCCCTGGCATTTTTATCAGAATGTCACATACTTAGTTTAAACATATTTTATTTCCCAATAAGTCTTATATAATTCTTCTCCTCTAAATGTCACATACTTGACTGTATACCTTTACTAGAGCTAACACTAGTCTCACTACCAGGGATCATTCTAGAGGGCGATATGGGTGAAATTGTCGCCCTAGGGACCCTGACTTCGCCCACTGTGGGCCCCACTTCTCTCTTTGGTTTTTACGATTTTCAAACCAAATTTTGTCTAGTAAAATACACTGGCCCATTATAAAGCACTCCTTCTATTCAAATGTTGTATTTAATGGTTGTACTGTGCATTTTAAATAGATATATGAGATATCAAGCAGCTCTATGTGTCCTCTATAGAACATTCATAAAACACTGTTTAACGCTTTGCGTGTTAGCATCAGATAAAATCACTTTCACAAACAGCACAGAACGTGCCATTTAATCAGGCTTTCTCACTTCTCCCAAAAATTCTGACCTAGAATGAACCCTGCACTACGTGTATCTGACACCGTCCTACAGGGGCCTACCATATTGTAAGTGTTCCAACCCATCCAGGGAAGGATCAAGGTCACAGCTGGAGTTGTTTATTAGTAATTTGGTTTTTTGTTGATACTGTTATGAACTAAATGAAATATGCTTTCCCATATTATTCTATATATTATAAGGATATGAACCCAATGTTTCTCAACTCTTCAAGCCTGCCAAATCTCAGGATGCTCACCAGGCCCCGAGGTTATAAAACTTTTCTCCAATCTCAAAACTCGGTCTCAAGCGTCTGGTTGGTTCAGCTGACAGTTTTGGCAGGCCTGACTACATTGTATTCTTTCAATACTACATTGTATACATTATGATAGTCCAACATTCAATAATACATTGTATACATTATGATAGTCCAACATTCAATAATACATTGTATACATTATGATAGTCCAACATTCAATAATACAGTATGCTTAATGTCAGGGAGCCGGGGGATTCACTCCAGACTTTGTTCAATAATGCATGTACATTGTGTATGCTTAATGTCAGGGAGCCAGGGGGATTCACTCCAGACATTGTTCAATAATGCATGTACATTGTGTATGCTTAATGTCAGGGAGCCAGGGGGATTCACTCCAGACATTGTTCAATAATGCATGTACATTGTGTATGCTTAATGTCAGGGAGCCGGGGGATTCACTCCAGACTTTGTTCAAGTTGCCATGGAACCACATATCAAGGCCATCAAGAGTAAAGGTAAACTTATTTATTTTGAGCACAAGTCGCATCTCTGCAAGCAACTACTTAGGACTATTTCCTTAGCTCCATAATAGTAGTGTCTCGTTGATACCTTCGAATTAGTTTATACAAATTGATTTTAGCTCGATTGCGAAACAAGTTCTTACAACTTATATTAAGCACTCTCAAGTTGAATCCATTGCCTTGAGGGAGAGAGAAGAGGCATGTGGAATTTAAATGCCTTGCCAAAGGGCACAATCGTAACGGCTACAGTTTGGCGCAAACTCAAGGCCTTTTGCACTGCGCTATAACGACGTCCATTTTACCCAGCATGCAAAGAGTTAAGTAAGCTGAAAGTTGGGATTACACCGCAACATTCTTTTATCAAATTATCGCAATACAATAAAAAAAATGTATATAGAAAAGTACGATTTTCAAAGCATTTGTCCTACCAAGTCTTGATTGTCCAGCATGCATATATTTTTATTATTAGTGTAATTTCTTGTTGTACTTGAAATATTAAAATTTGTTCAAAACTTCATCCGCCCCACCCCTAAAAAACCCTAAAAACCGAAAACCTCTCCAAACCCAACTTTTCCTCTAGTCTGGAGGCTGTTTGGTATAGAGGGGTTTCACTGTTGTTTAATAATATTGGAAGGATCAAAATCATCTTCAGGACCACTATTATTCGCTGTACAAGATTGTGATAACATTCACATTTACAAAATTTAAATGAATTTTTCTTTAGAATAACTAAAAACAACAATAAATGAAATACTGGTACAAGATTGTGATAAAATTCATATTTAGATAATTTAAATGAAATGATTTTTCTTTAGAATAACTAAAAACAACAATAAATGAAATACTGGTACAAGATTGTGATAAAATTCATATTTAGAAAATTTAAATGAATTTTTCTTTAGAATAACTAAAAACAACAATAAATGAAATACTGGTACAAGATTGTGATAAAATTCACATTTAGAAAATTTAAATGAATAGATTTTTCTTTAGAATAACTAAAAACAACAACAAATGAAAGACCGGTACAAGATTGTGATAAAATTCATATTTAGAAAATTTAAATGAATTTTTCTTTAGAATAACTAAAAACAACAATAAATGAAAGACCGGTACAAGATTGTGATAAAATTCACATTTAGAAAATTTAAATGAATATTTCTTTAGAATAACTACAAACTACAATAAATGAAAGACCAGTACAAGATTGTGATAAAATTCATATTTAGAAAATTTAAATGAATTTTTCTTTAGAATAACTAAAAACAACAATAAATGAAATACAAAGTATGAGGGAATTGTCTTTGAAGGTGTAAAGGTGATCAGTAATGCTGGAGGAGTGAACCCTGAAGCTTGCGCAGCGGCCCTTAGAGCTGTCTGTTCCGCTGCCAATGTTGACCTTAATGTTGCCGTGGTGACCGGGGATAATCTTTTGCCTCAGGTAGGTGAGGACCTTGCTGTTACTATGACTACATCCCTATAGTAATTAAGACCATGAGAGTATAGACCATATTTAGTTTCGAACAATTATGAAGCAAGCTTTAATAGGTTATAGTAATCAATAGCGTCACCGATGAAAGTGTATATGTGATCCTTTGTGTGGGAGGAAACCGCAGTCCACTTGTCCGATCACTGTACCGTCTCACATACTCATATTTGAAGCCATGTATTTGACAAAACATGTTTTGCGGAAAAAAGAGGTGCGCCAAATATTTTCGCCAATTCACAAAATTTAGTGCCAGGATTTGTTATTTGTCACAATTGGCGCTAGATTGCGAGATCCCTGACTGGGTTGGTGGGAATGCCTGTGATGAAACCAACCTGTAATAAGCAACCAAGAACTAGATTAGATAGTAAGCATACATTTATTCATAGCATCAGTTTTTGTCCATTAAAGATTAAGTGTGAATGTGTTTGTAGGTACCTGAACTACAATGTAGCGGTTTCACCGAGATGAACAGCGGAATCGCCATGCCAACAGCAATCACGAATATGAATGCTTACCTAGGGTAATATTTTAAAAATCTTCTACATTTTACACATGTCACATGATCTGTTAACATTCTAGAATCTTCTACATTTTACACATGTCACATGATCTGTTAACATTCTAGAATCTTCTACATTTTACACATGTCACATGATCTGTTAACATTCTAGAATCTTCTACATTTTACACATGTCACATGATCTGTTAACATTCTAGAATCTTCTACATTTTACACATGTCACATGATCTGTTAACATTCTAGAATCTTCTACATTTTACACATGTCACATGATCTGTTAACATTCTAGAATCTTCTACATTTTACACATGTCACATGATCTGTTAACATTCTAGAAGCATAAATTTATTCACGACTAATCCGACCATGTACATAAATTGTACAGATTTATCGTTATGTCTCTCACATTTGTGCCAATGCATATTTAGGTTTAGACTAATTTGATATAAATTATCTCTAAGCGACAGTAGCACATGTTTAGTATAGACTCCAATAATAAACAAACGTCAATTTAGGAGCGTGGCTGACCGTTATGCGAAATCCTACTTTCACCTGAGAGTTTGTGGATCGTAAACGCCGTTTATTGATTGAAAGTTAGTGTTCAGATTAATTTGGAAGTATATTACATAAAATGCATTTTGTTGTGGCATTTTGCGATATAATGTTGCATTTGACACATTTTTAAAAAATGAAATGATTGTTAAATATTTTTTAGCACCCACTTATAAGACAGGAAGCCAGTTTGAGGCCATAATTTGGTGGTAAAAAACACGTGGTGTAGGCGAGTATGTATGGTACAGTGGGGAGAAGTAACTCACAAATCACCCTCTAGTCTACACCCTGGTATGACTGGTTGCCAATAGTAAGTTGTGGAATATGTTTATGTTTTGTGTATTTCAGGGCTGGTCCAATATCTCGTGCGCTGGACCTAGGTGCTGACATAGTAATTACTGGCCGGTGTGTGGACAGCGCCCTAGTACTGGGACCACTTCTTCATAAAGTACGTCAAATATACTGAACTGTCATAACTTTATTTCTATCCCACCTTCATAGAGGTTACTACCCCACCATCATAGAGGTTACTACCCCACATTCATAGATGTTACTACGCCACCATCATAGAGGTTACTACCCCACATTCATAGTGGTTACTATCTCACATTCATAGAGGTTACTACCCCACCTTCATAGAGGTTACTACCCCACATTCATAGAGGTTACTACCCCACCTACATAGAGGTTACTACCCCACCTTCATAGAGGTTACTACCCCACCTTCATAGAGGTTACTACCCCACATTCATAGAGGTTACTACCCCACATTCATAGAGGTTACTATCTCACATTCATAGAGGTTACTACCCCACATTCATAGAGGTTACTGCCCCACATTCATAGAGGTTACTACCCCACTTTCATAGAGGTTACTACCCCACCTTCATAGAGGTTGCTACCCCACATTCATAGAGGTTACTACCCCACCATCATAGAGGTTACTACCCCACATTCATAGAGGTTACTATCTCACATTCATAGAGGTTACTACCCCACCTTCATAGAGGTTACTACCCCACATTCATAGAGGTTACTACCCCACATTCATAGAGGTTACTACTCCACCTTCATAGAGGTTACTACTCCACCTTCATAGAGGCTACTATCCCACATTCATAGAGGTTACTACCTCACATTCATAGATGTTACTACGCCACCATCATAGAGGTTACTACCCCACCTTCATAGAGGCTACTACCCCACCTTCATAGAGGTTACTATCTCACATTCATAGAGGTTACTACCCCACCTTCATAGAGGTTACTACCCCACATTCATAGAGGTTACTACCCCACCATCATAGATGTTACTACCCCACCATCATAGAAGTTACTACCCCACCATCATAGAGGTTACTACCCCACATTCATAGAGGTTACTACCCCACATTCATAGAAGTTACTACCTCACCATCATAGAGGTTACTACCCCACATTCATAGAGGTTACTACCCCACCTTCATAGAGGTTACTAACCCCACCTTCATAGAGGTTACTACCCCACCTTCATAGAGGTTACTACCCCACATTCATAGAGGTTACTACCCCATCTTCATAGAGGTTACTATCTCACATTCATAGAGGTTACTACCCCACCTTCATAGAGGTTACTACCCCACATTCATAGTGGTTACTACCCCATCTTCATAGAGGTTATTACCCCACCTTCATAGAGGTTACTACCCCACCTTCATAGAGGTTACTAACCCCACCTTCATAGAGGTTACTACCCCACCTTCATAGAGGTTACTACCCCACATTCATAGAGGTTACTAACCCCACCTTCATAGAGGTTACTACCCCACCATCATAGAGGTTACTACCCCACATTCATAGAGGTTACTACCCCACTTTCATAGAGATTACTGGGAATAATATGATACAGTTTAACATGATAAGAATGGCAACATCATGGTAGTGCAGGTTTAATATGATAAGAAAGGCAACATCATGGTAGTGCAGGTTTAACATGATAAGAAAGGCAACATCATGGTAGTGCAGGTTTAATATGATAAGAAAGGCAACATCATAGTAGTGCAGGTTTAACATGATAAGAAAGGCAACATCATGGTAGTGCAGGTTTAATTTGATAAGAAAGGCAACATCATAGTAGTGCAGGTTTAACATGATAAGAAAGGCAACATCATGGTAGTGCAGGTTTAATATGATAAGAAAGGCAACATCATAGTAGTGCAGGTTTAACATGATAAGAAAGGCAACATCATAGTAGTGCAGGTTTAACATGATAAGAAAGGCAACATCATAGTAGTGCAGGTTTAATATGATAAGAACAGCAACATCATAGTAGTGCAGGTTTAATATGATAAGAACGGCAACATCATGGTAGTGCATGTTTAACATGATAAGAACGGCAACATCATGGTAGTGCATGTTTAACATGATAAGAACGGCAACATCATGGTAGTGCATGTTTAACATGATAAGAACGGCAACATCATGGTAGTGCATGTTTAACATGATAAGAATGGCAACATCATGGTAGTGCATGTTTAACATGATAAGAACGGCAATATCATGTTAGCGTGTTTGCTTCAAGTGCAAAAGGCCCGGATATCCCGCCCAGCTGTAGCCGCTACGATTTTAATCGTATATAGATAACAATTATTCCCCCCTGTTTGTTGTCATCAAGGAATGTTCAAGCAAAGTTAATGGAAGTTTCTTATTTTGTTCAGTTATGTTATGTTATATTTCGGGTTTTACCCCTGCATCAGCACCATTTTGGGCTATATCGCCGGCGGGCAGTTTACCTAACAACACCTTTCCTGGGCAGGCTCCAGCGGTTAACCAGTACTTGGGTGCACCAACCTCCATAAGAAACTGCCAACTTTTTCATATAAATGAGACACGGTCTGAGCGGGGCTCGAACCCGTGACCATCAGTGATGATAGGTTACAGTGGTATACAAGTCAGCGACCTTAACCACTCGACCACGGAGGCGGACTTTTTGTTCAGTATATGTTTGTACTACCGGTAAAATAATTTCTTTCAGTTTCAATGGAACTTCGATGACTTTGACCGACTAGCACAAGCAAGGTTTGTCTATCATTATTTGTAGAAGTATTTGTTAATATCTTGTGTAACCCAAGGCTCATCACACTGACAGTCCCCTTAGGACCCGACTTCTCCCTTTTTTACAATTTTCATGCAAATTTTGACAAGTAAGCTAAATTCTAGAGGGCGACTTGGGCGAAATAGTCGCCCTAGGGACCCTGACTAGGGGCCACACTTCTCCCTAAAAAAATAATGTTTTGAAATGCTTATTTACAATTTTCATACAAAATTTTGTCCAGTAAGATACACTGGCCGATTATAAAGCACTCTTCTATTATAATGTTATATTTTATGGCCTTATTGTATATTTTGACCCTATTTTATTGAACTTTAAAGACACAGTTGCACAGTGGAAGTCGTGATAGCACAGTGGATGTGCATTGGCTTCAAGTGTGAAAGGTCCGGAGTACAAGCTCCACTGGAGCCGTTACGATTGTGCCCTTAGGCAAGGCATTTAAATTCCACATTGCCTCTTCTCTCTCTCTCTCTCGTGGCGATGGATTCCATCAGGAATGAGGTCTCAAGAGTGATTAATATAAGTTGAAAGAACTTGTTTCGCAATCAAGCTAACATAAATTTGTATAAACTAAATGAACAGTCTCTTCTCCCAAAACTAGGATGAGCCCTGTATCCATTGTACACCATCTCTCAAGCCATTTAACAATACTGTCAAACCTGTCTTAAGCAGCCAGCCAAGGGAGTCAGAGAAAGTGGCTGCTTAGCACAGGTGGCTGCTTAATATAGGTCAAATATATAATAAAACAACATATTGGGAATCTGGAAAGTGGCTGCTTAATACAGGTTGGCTGTTTAATGGAGGTGACCACTAACACAGGTTTGACTATACTTGTAAGTTTGTAGTACAAAATAGTCAGGGGGCCTCCACGTCCTAGTGGTTAGGATCGTTGACTTTAAATCACTTGCCCCTCACCACTGTAGGTTCGGATCCAATTCGGGTGGTGTCGGATTCTATCAAGTGAGGAAGCTATCCAGCTGGCTTGTTTGGTAGTCGGTGCTTCTACCTGGCTGCCCACCAATACTAGTGGGGGAGTCATGATAGGACCTACTGTTGGTGCGGGTGATACCCCAAAACAAGCAAAACATATGTGCACATATTTTATGCATTGCTCAAATTTTGTATTTATTATTGTTGTTTTTTTATTTTACTATATGCTAACACAAAAATAGGCTCTCCACTAAGCACAGTGCTCGCTTCTTACCAATGTAACCCATGTTCAAGCCTCGGACCAGGAAATATGTGAGGTTGGTGGTATTCGGGTACTCCGGCTTCCTCCCACATTGATGACCACATTTACACTTTCATCCGCACCAGCATGAGTGATTAATATAAGTTTTAAAGCTTTTTACGTTATCGTTGTAAAATAACTAAAGTTTGTACTTATTATGCTTTCAGTCTTGCAGGTCACCTGATAGAATGTGGCGCCCAGGTTACTGGTGGGATATTTACAGACTGGCATATTATTAAAAATTGGTAGGTGCTTTCTCCGCAAACATAGGATCAGAATAAAATATTATATATATCTTCATCCGTTATGCTTAACTCTTTCAACACCGAGTAACTGACATGGACTGGTCCATGATATTCTTAGACCAATAAATGAATAAGAAAATTACATTCGGACCAGTTCATTTATCAAGATGGGTAATTTTGTCTAAAATTAGTAATACTACTTGCAAAAAGTGCAGATCCTGATGAGACGGCTCGTCACGAGCCGGCTCATCTGGATCTACACTTTTTGTAAGCCTATATAGAGGTCTGTGGTGTTGAAAGGGTTAAGTCAGGTTTGACTGTACTCAAGTGTAGTAAAAATCATGTTTTATACAACTACTGTAAATTGTAATTGACAGGTTCTCCTAGGTTTCTTCTCAAACAACATTTTATCTGATTTTACAGAAGGCTGCTGTATACATGGCAACCATTAAATAGGAAGTTTTAAGTCTTTACGGAAAGATACTGTACACATGGCAACCGTGTGTTGCATTTAATAGGAAGTTTTAAGTCTTTACGGAAATATACTGTACACATGGCAACCGTGTGTTGCATTTAATAGGAAGTTTTAAGTCTTTACGGAAAGCTACTGTACACATGGCAACCTTGTGTTGCATTAAATAGGAAGTTTTAAGTCTTTACGGAAAGCTACTGTACACATGGCAACCGTGTGTTGCATTAAATAGGAAGTTTTAAGTCTTTACGGAAAGCTACTGTACACATGGCAACCTTGTGTTGCATTAAATAGGAAGTTTTAAGTCTTTACGGAAAGCTACTGTACACATGGCAACCTTGTGTTGCATTAAATAGGAAGTTTTAAGTCTTTACGGAAAGCTACTGTACACATGGCAACCTTGTGTTGCATTAAATAGGAAGTTTCAAGTCTTTACGGAAAGCTACTGTACACATGGCAACCTCGTGTTGCATTAAATAGGAAGTTTTAAGTCTTTACGGAAAGATACTGTACACATGGCAACCGGATGTAGCATTTAAATAAAGATTATGCTTAATGTTTGTACCAATTCTTGAATGTTTCTTGCATGTTACAAATCGTGTTTCTTGTCACAGGTCAAACATAGGCTTCCCTATAGTGGAGTGTGCTGCTAGTGGTGAGTTTGTGGTAACAAAACCTCCAAAAACAGGAGGCCTCGTTTCCAAGGCAACGGTTAAAGAGCAACTTCTATATGAAATTGGTGACCCTGCCAGATACCAGCTGCCAGACGTAGTGTGTGATTTCACCGATGTGAAACTGAAGGAAGTTCAAGGTAGGGCATTGTTGTTGCTATGAGGTATTGTTTCCATGGCAATAGTTGCTCAGCAGCTTCTGATATAGAACCGTGTTCTGTGATACCAGTTGCCATAGACGGGTCAGTGGTCCAGCTGTTAACACGTTGTACTGCGAATCCATTATCCAAGGTTTGATCCCCGTCTGACCATAATAATATTAACATAGGAATGAGGTAACCATACAAGCAGGTTGCTTTCTCCTCAATCCTGCATGTATGTACATAGGAATGAGGTAACCATACAATCAGGTTGCTCTCTCCTCAATCCTGCATTGTATGTACTTATTATAAAGACTTCACTATGGTTATTCAAAGAAATAAATATTGTTTAAACTAATAATATTAACAAGTGTTTCAGATTGTATTATAAACCGAGGTCTCATGTATCAGTCGTATACAGCCAAACCTGTGTTAGTGGTCACCTCTATTCAGCAGCCAACATGTATTAAGCAGCCAGTTTCCAGATTCCCAATGTTGTTTTATTATATATTTGACCTCTATTAAGCAGCCACCTGTGCTAAGCAGCCACTTTCTGTGATTCCCTTGGCTGGCTGCTTAAGATAGGTTTAACTGTACTTGGCATGTAAAAGAACCAGGGATGCTTCTCGTTGTGGTTCGGGAATGAGATGTTTGAATAAAGCCCACATCTGTCTTAGACCACCTCTTCTGTCTTAGACCACCACTTAGATCTCCCATCAAACCATTATAAATACATTTAAAGCAACACTCCTCTCAGAATAATGGATGTTTTTTAATTACCAGATATTGAACCTGGTTTGGGATAGACATTTGGTTGGATGTTTGGGATAGACATTTGGTTGGATGTTTGGGATAGACATTTGGTTGGATGTTTGGGATAGACATTTGGTTGGATGTTTGGGATAGACATTTGGTTGGAGGTTTGGAATATACATTTGGTTGGAGGTTTGGAATATACATTTGGTTGGAGGTTTGGAATAGACATTTGGTTGGAGGTTTGGAATAGACATTTGGTTGGAGGTTTGGGATAGACATTTGGTTGGAGGTTTGGGATAGACATTTGGTTGGAGGTTTGGGATAGACATTTGGTTGGAGGTTTGGTTGGAGACTTTGATGGAGGTTGGTTGGAGATTTTGGATTTACATTTATTTGGGGGTTTGGATAGAGAATTTGTTGGAGGTTTGGTTGGAGGCTTGGATATAGATTTGGTTGGAGGCTTGGATATAGATTTGGTTGGAGGCTTGGATATAGATTTGGTTGGAGGTTTGGATAGAGAATTTGTTGGAGATTTGGTTGGAGGCTTGGATATATATTTGGTTGGAGGTTTGGATATAGATTTGGTTGGAGGTTTGGATATAGATTTGGTTGGAGGTTTGGATATATATTTGGTTGGAGGTTTGGATATATATTTGGTTGGAGGTTTGGATATAGATTTGGTTGGAGGCTTGGATATATATTTGGTTGGAGGTTTGGATATAGATTTGGTTGGAGGTTTTGGTTTTACATTTGGTTGGAGGTTTGGATATAGATTTGGTTGGAGGTTTGGATATAGATTTGGTTGGAGGCTTGGATATATATTTGGTTGGAGGTTTGGATATAGATTTGGTTGGAGGCTTGGATATATATTTGGTTGGAGGTTTGGATATAGATTTGGTTGGAGGTTTGGATATAGATTTGGTTGGAGGCTTGGATATAGATTTGGTTGGAGCTTGGATATAGATTTGGTTGGAGGTTTGGATATAGATTTGGTTGGAGGCTTGGATATATATTTGGTTGGAGGTTTGGATATAGATTTGGTTGGAGGTTTGGAATATACATTTGGTTGGAGGTTTGGAATATACATTTGGTTGGAGGTTTGGAATAGACATTTGGTTGGAGGTTTGGAATAGACATTTGGTTGGAGGTTTGGGATAGACATTTGGTTGGAGGTTTGGGATAGACATTTGGTTGGAGGTTTGGGATAGACATTTGGTTGGAGGTTTGGTTGGAGACTTTGATGGAGGTTGGTTGGAGATTTTGGATTTACATTTATTTGGGGGTTTGGATAGAGAATTTGTTGGAGGTTTGGTTGGAGGCTTGGATATAGATTTGGTTGGAGGCTTGGATATAGATTTGGTTGGAGGCTTGGATATAGATTTGGTTGGAGGTTTGGATAGAGAATTTGTTGGAGATTTGGTTGGAGGCTTGGATATATATTTGGTTGGAGGTTTGGATATAGATTTGGTTGGAGGTTTGGATATAGATTTGGTTGGAGGTTTGGATATATATTTGGTTGGAGGTTTGGATATATATTTGGTTGGAGGTTTGGATATAGATTTGGTTGGAGGCTTGGATATATATTTGGTTGGAGGTTTGGATATAGATTTGGTTGGAGGTTTTGGTTTTACATTTGGTTGGAGGTTTGGATATAGATTTGGTTGGAGGTTTGGATATAGATTTGGTTGGAGGCTTGGATATATATTTGGTTGGAGGTTTGGATATAGATTTGGTTGGAGGCTTGGATATATATTTGGTTGGAGGTTTGGATATAGATTTGGTTGGAGGTTTGGATATAGATTTGGTTGGAGGCTTGGATATAGATTTGGTTGGAGGCTTGGATATAGATTTGGTTGGAGGTTTGGATATAGATTTGGTTGGAGGCTTGGATATATATTTGGTTGGAGGTTTGGATATAGATTTGGTTGGAGGTTTGGATATAGATTTGGTTGGAGGCTTGGATATAGATTTGGTTGGAGGTTTGGATATAGATTTGGTTGGAGGCTTGGATATATATTTGGTTGGAGGTTTGGATATAGATTTGGTTGGAGGTTTGGATATAGATTTGGTTGGAGGCTTGGATATAGATTTGGTTGGAGGTTTGGATATAGATTTGGTTGGAGGCTTGGATATAGATTTGGTTGGAGGTTTGGATATATATTTGGTTGGAGGCTTGGATATATATTTGGTTGGAGGTTTGGATATAGATTTGGTTGGAGGCTTGGATATATATTTGGTTGGAGGTTTGGATATAGATTTGGTTGGAGGTTTGGATATAGATTTGGTTGGGGGTTTGGATATAGATTTGGTTGGAGGTTTGGATATAGATTTGGTTGGAGGCTTGGATATATATTTGGTTGGAGGCTTGGATATATATTTGGTTGGAGGTTTGGATATAGATTTGGTTGGAAGTTTTGGTTTTACATTTGGTTGGAGGCTTGGATATATATTTGGTTGGAGGTTTGGATATATATTTGGTTGGAGGCTTGGATATGTATTTGGTTGGAGGCTTGGATATATATTTGGTTGGAGGTTTGGATATATATTTGGTTGGAGGCTTGGATATATATTTGGTTGGAGGCTTGGATATATATTTGGTTGGAGGTTTGGATATAGATTTGGTTGGAAGTTTTGGTTTTACATTTGGTTGGAGGCTTGGATATATATTTGGTTGGAGGTTTGGATATATATTTGGTTGGAGGTTGGATATTATTTGGTTGGAGGTTGGATATATATTTGGTTGGAGGCTTGGATATAGATTTGGTTGGAGACTTGGATATAGATTTGGTTGGAGGTTTGGATATAGATTTGGTTGGAGGCTTGGATATATATTTGGTTGGAGGTTTGGATATAGATTTGGTTGGAAGTTTTGGTTTTACATTTGGTTGGAGGTTTGGATATATATTTGGTTGGAGGTTTGGATATATATTTGGTTGGAGGCTTGGATATAGATTTGGTTGGAGATTTGGTTGGAGGCTTGGATATAGATTTGGTTGGAAGTTTTGGTTTTACATTTGGTTGGAGGCTTGGATATAGATTTGGTTGGAGGTTTTGGTTTTACATTTGGTTGGAGATTTGGTTGGAGGTTTGGATATAGATTTGGTTGGAGGTTTGGATATAGATTTGGTTGGAAGTTTTGGTTTTACATTTGGTTGGAGGCTTGGATATATATTTGGTTGGAGGTTTGGATATATATTTGGTTGGAGGTTTGGATATATATTTGGTTGGAGGTTTGGATATAGATTTGGTTGGAGGCTTGGATATAGATTTGGTTGGAGGCTTGGATATATATTTGGTTGGAGGTTTGGATATAGATTTGGTTGGAGGCTTGGATATATATTTGGTTGGAGGTTTGGATATAGATTTGGTTGGAGGTTTGGATATAGATTTGGTTGGAGGCTTGGATATAGATTTGGTTGGAGGCTTGGATATAGATTTGGTTGGAGGTTTGGATATAGATTTGGTTGGAGGCTTGGATATATATTTGGTTGGAGGTTTGGATATAGATTTGGTTGGAGGCTTGGATATATATTTGGTTGGAGGTTTGGATATAGATTTGGTTGGAGGCTTGGATATAGATTTGGTTGGAGGTTTGGATATAGATTTGGTTGGAGGCTTGGATATATATTTGGTTGGAGGTTTGGATATAGATTTGGTTGGAGGTTTGGATATAGATTTGGTTGGAGGCTTGGATATAGATTTGGTTGGAGGTTTGGATATAGATTTGGTTGGAGGCTTGGATATAGATTTGGTTGGAGGTTTGGATATATATTTGGTTGGAGGCTTGGATATATATTTGGTTGGAGGTTTGGATATAGATTTGGTTGGAGGCTTGGATATATATTTGGTTGGAGGTTTGGATATAGATTTGGTTGGAGGTTTGGATATAGATTTGGTTGGGGGTTTGGATATAGATTTGGTTGGAGGTTTGGATATAGATTTGGTTGGAGGCTTGGATATATATTTGGTTGGAGGCTTGGATATATATTTGGTTGGAGGTTTGGATATAGATTTGGTTGGAAGTTTTGGTTTTACATTTGGTTGGAGGCTTGGATATATATTTGGTTGGAGGTTTGGATATATATTTGGTTGGAGGCTTGGATATGTATTTGGTTGGAGGCTTGGATATATATTTGGTTGGAGGTTTGGATATATATTTGGTTGGAGGCTTGGATATATATTTGGTTGGAGGCTTGGATATATATTTGGTTGGAGGTTTGGATATAGATTTGGTTGGAAGTTTTGGTTTTACATTTGGTTGGAGGCTTGGATATATATTTGGTTGGAGGCTTGGATATATATTTGGTTGGAGGTTTGGATATATATTTGGTTGGAGGTTTGGATATATATTTGGTTGGAGGCTTGGATATAGATTTGGTTGGAGACTTGGATATAGATTTGGTTGGAGGTTTGGATATAGATTTGGTTGGAGGCTTGGATATATATTTGGTTGGAGGTTTGGATATAGATTTGGTTGGAAGTTTTGGTTTTACATTTGGTTGGAGGCTTGGATATATATTTGGTTGGAGGCTTGGATATATATTTGGTTGGAGGTTTGGATATATATTTGGTTGGAGGTTTGGATATATATTTGGTTGGAGGCTTGGATATAGATTTGGTTGGAGGTTTGGTTTTACATTTGGTTGGAGGCTTGGATATAGATTTGGTTGGAGGTTTGGTTGGAGGCTTGGATATAGATTTGGTTGGAAGTTTTGGTTTTACATTTGGTTGGAGGCTTGGATATAGATTTGGTTGGAGGTTTTGGTTTTACATTTGGTTGGAGATTTGGTTGGAGGTTTGGATATAGATTTGGTTGGAGGTTTGGATATAGATTTGGTTGGAGGTTTGGATATAGATTTGGTTGGAGGCTTGGATATAGATTTGGTTGGAGGTTTGGATATAGATTTGGTTGGAGGTTTGGATATATATTTGGTTGGAGGTTTGGATATATATTTGGTTGGAGGTTTGGATATAGATTTGGTTGGAGGCTTGGATATAGATTTGGTTGGAGGTTTGGATATAGATTTGGTTGGAGGTTTGGATATATATATGGTTGGAGGTTTGGATATATATTTGGTTGGAGGTTTGGATATAGATTTGGTTGGAGGCTTGGATATAGATTTGGTTGGAGGCTTGGATATAGATTTGGTTGGAGGTTTGGATATATATTTGGTTGGAGGCTTGGATATAGATTTGGTTGGAAGTTTTGGTTTTACATTTGGTTGGAGGCTTGGATATAGATTTGGTTGGAGGTTTTGGTTTTACATTTGGTTGGAGGCTTGGATATATATTTGGTTGGAGGTTGGATTTACATTTGGTTGGAGGTTTTGGATATACATTTGGTTGGAGGTTTGGATATATATTTGGTTGGAGGCTTGGATATAGATTTGGTTGGAGGTTTTGGTTTTACATTTGGTTGGAGGCTTGGATATATATTTGGTTGGAGGCTTGGATATATATTTGGTTGGAGGTTTGGATATAGATTTGGTTGGAGGCTTGGATATAGATTTGGTTGGAGGCTTGGATATAGATTTGGTTGGAGGCTTGGATATAGATTTGGTTGGAGGCTTGGATATAGATTTGGTTGGAGATTTGGTTGGAGGCTTGGATATAGATTTGGTTGGAGGTTTGGATAGAGAATTTGTTGGAGATTTGGTTGGAGGCTTGGATATATATTTGGTTGGAGGTTTGGATATAGATTTGGTTGGAGGCTTGGATATATATTTGGTTGGAGGTTTGGATATAGATTTGGTTGGAGGTTTGGATATATATTTGGTTGGAGGTTTGGATATAGATTTGGTTGGAGGTTTGGATATAGATTTGGTTGGAGGCTTGGATATAGATTTGGTTGGAGGCTTGGATATAGATTTGGTTGGAGGTTTGGATATATATTTGGTTGGAGGTTTGGATATAGATTTGGTTGGAGGTTTGGATATAGATTTGGTTGGAGGCTTGGATATAGATTTGGTTGGAGGTTGGATATAGATTTGGTTGGAGGCTTGGATAATATTTGGTTGGAGGTTTGGATATAGATTTGGTTGGAGGCTTGGATATAGATTTGGTTGGAGGCTTGGATATAGATTTGGTTGGAGGCTTGGATATAGATTTGGTTGGAGGCTTGGATATATATTTGGTTGGAGGCTTGGATATATATTTGGTTGGAGGTTTGGATATATATTTGGTTGGAGGCTTGGATATAGATTTGGTTGGAGGTTTTGGTTTTACATTTGGTTGGAGGCTTGGATATAGATTTGGTTGGAGGCTTGGATATATATTTGGTTGGAGGTTGGATATATATTTGGTTGGAGGCTTGGATATAGATTTGGTTGGAGGTTTGGATATATTTGGTTGGAGGCTTGGATATAGATTTGGTTGGAAGTTTTGGTTTTACATTGGTTGGAGGTTTGGATATAGATTTGGTTGGAGGCTTGGATATATATTGGGTTGGAGGTTTTGGTTTTACATTTGGTTGGAGGCTTGGATATAGATTTGGTTGGAGGCTTGGATATATATTTGGTTGGAGGTTTGGATATAGATTTGGTTGGAGGCTTGGATATATATTTGGTTGGAGGTTTGGATATAGATTTGGTTGGAGGTTTGGATATATATTTGGTTGGGGGTTTGGATATAGATTTGGTTGGAGGTTTGGATATAGATTTGGTTGGAGGCTTGGATATATATTTGGTTGGAGGCTTGGATATATATTTGGTTGGAGGTTTGGATATAGATTTGGTTGGAGGCTTGGATATATATTTGGTTGGAGGCTTGGATATATATTTGGTTGGAGGTTTGGATATATATTTGGTTGGAGGTTTGGATATATATTTGGTTGGAGGCTTGGATATAGATTTGGTTGGAGACTTGGATATAGATTTGGTTGGAGGTTTGGATATAGATTTGGTTGGAGGCTTGGATATATATTTGGTTGGAGGTTTGGATATAGATTTGGTTGGAAGTTTTGGTTTTACATTTGGTTGGAGGCTTGGATATATATTTGGTTGGAGGCTTGGATATATATTTGGTTGGAGGTTTGGATATATATTTGGTTGGAGGTTTGGATATATATTTGGTTGGAGGCTTGGATATAGATTTGGTTGGAGACTTGGATATAGATTTGGTTGGAGGTTTGGATATAGATTTGGTTGGAGGCTTGGATATATATTTGGTTGGAGGTTTGGATATAGATTTGGTTGGAAGTTTTGGTTTTACATTTGGTTGGAGGCTTGGATATATATTTGGTTGGAGGCTTGGATATATATTTGGTTGGAGGTTTGGATATATATTTGGTTGGAGGTTTGGATATATATTTGGTTGGAGGTTTGGATATATATTTGGTTGGAGGCTTGGATATAGATTTGGTTGGAGGCTTGGATATAGATTTGGTTGGAAGTTTTGGTTTTACATTTGGTTGGAGGTTTGGTTGGAGGTTTGGATATAGATTTGGTTGGAGGTTTGGATATAGATTTGGTTGGAGGCTTGGATATATATTTGGTTGGAGGCTTGGATATAGATTTGGTTGGAGGTTTGGATATAGATTTGGTTGGAGGTTTGGATATATATTTGGTTGGAGGTTTGGATATATATTTGGTTGGAGGTTTGGATATAGATTTGGTTGGAGGCTTGGATATAGATTTGGTTGGAGGTTTGGATATAGATTTGGTTGGAGGTTTGGATATATATTTGGTTGGAGGTTTGGATATATATTTGGTTGGAGGTTTGGATATAGATTTGGTTGGAGGCTTGGATATAGATTTGGTTGGAGGCTTGGATATATATTTGGCTGGAGGCTTGGATATAGATTTGGTTGGAGGCTTGGATATAGATTTGGTTGGAGGTTTGGATATATATTTGGTTGGAGGCTTGGATATAGATTTGGTTGGAGGTTTTGGTTTTACATTTGGTTGGAGGCTTGGATATAGATTTGGTTGGAGGTTTTGGTTTTACATTTGGTTGGAGGCTTGGATATAGATTTGGTTGGAGGTTTTGGTTTTACATTTGGTTGGAGGCTTGGATATATATTTGGTTGGAGGTTTGGATATAGATTTGGTTGGAGGCTTGGATATAGATTTGGTTGGAGGCTTGGATATAGATTTGGTTGGAGGCTTGGATATAGATTTGGTTGGAGGCTTGGATATAGATTTGGTTGGAGATTTGGTTGGAGGCTTGGATATAGATTTGGTTGGAGGTTTGGATAGAGAATTTGTTGGAGATTTGGTTGGAGGCTTGGATATATATTTGGTTGGAGGTTTGGATATAGATTTGGTTGGAGGCTTGGATATATATTTGGTTGGAGGTTTGGATATAGATTTGGTTGGAGGTTTGGATATAGATTTGGTTGGAGGTTTGGATATATATTTGGTTGGAGGTTTGGATATAGATTTGGTTGGAGGCTTGGATATAGATTTGGTTGGAGGCTTGGATAT
>CM026391.1:13473804-13533501 GCA_014843695.1 Archivesica marissinica
GGAGGTTTGGATATAGATTTGGTTGGAGGCTTGGATATAGATTTGGTTGGAGGTTTGGATATAGATTTGGTTGGAGGCTTGGATATATATTTGGTTGGAGGTTTGGATATAGATTTGGTTGGAGGTTTGGATATATATTTGGTTGGAGGTTTGGATATATATTTGGTTGGAGGTTTGGATATAGATTTGGTTGGAGGTTTGGAATAGATTTGGTTGGAGGTTTGGATATAGATTTGGTTGGAGGTAAAAAAAAAGGAGGCTTGGATATAGATTTGGTTGGAGGTTTGGATATTATTTGGTTGGAGGCTTGGATATATATTTGGTTGGAGGTTTTGGTTTTACATTTGGTTGGAGGCTTGGATATAGATTTGGTTGGAGGTTTTGGTTTTACATTTGGTTGGAGGCTTGGATATATATTTGGTTGGAGGTTTGGATATAGATTTGGTTGGAGGCTTGGATATAGATTTGGTTGGAGGCTTGGATATAGATTTGGTTGGAGGCTTGGATATAGATTTGGTTGGAGGCTTGGATATAGATTTGGTTGGAGATTTGGTTGGAGGCTTGGATATAGATTTGGTTGGAGGTTTGGATAGAGAATTTGTTGGAGATTTGGTTGGAGGCTTGGATATATATTTGGTTGGAGGTTTGGATATAGATTTGGTTGGAGGCTTGGATATATATTTGGTTGGAGGTTTGGATATAGATTTGGTTGGAGGTTTGGATATAGATTTGGTTGGAGGTTTGGATATATATTTGGTTGGAGGTTTGGATATAGATTTGGTTGGAGGCTTGGATATAGATTTGGTTGGAGGCTTGGATATAGATTTGGTTGGAGGCTTGGATATAGATTTGGTTGGAGGTTTGGATATATATTTGGTTGGAGGTTTGGATATAGATTTGGTTGGAGGCTTGGATATAGATTTGGTTGGAGGCTTGGATATAGATTTGGTTGGAGGCTTGGATATAGATTTGGTTGGAGGCTTGGATATATATTTGGTTGGAGGCTTGGATATATATTTGGTTGGAGGTTTGGATATATATTTGGTTGGAGGTTTGGATATAGATTTGGTTGGAGGCTTGGATATAGATTTGGTTGGAGGTTGATTTTGGTTATAGATTTGGTTGGAGGCTTGATATATATTTGGTTGGAGGCTTGGATATATATTTGGTTGGAGGCTTGGATATAGATTTGGTTGGAGGCTTGGATATATATTTGGTTGGAGGCTTGGATATATATTTGGTTGGAGGTTTGGATATATATTTGGTTGGAGGTTTGGATATATATTTGGTTGGAGGCTTGGATATAGATTTGGTTGGAGGTTTGGATATATATTTGGTTGGAGGTTTGGATATATATTTGGTTGGAGGCTTGGATATAGATTTGGTTGGAGGTTTGGTTTTACATTTGGTTGGAGGCTTGGATATATATTTGGTTGGAGGTTTGGTTTTACATTTGGTTGGAGGCTTGGATATAGATTTGGTTGGAGGCTTGGATATATATTTGGTTGGAGGTTTGGATATAGATTTGGTTGGAGGCTTGGATATATATTTGGTTGGAGGTTTGGATATAGATTTGGTTGGAGGCTTGGATATATATTTGGTTGGAGGCTTGGATATAGATTTGGTTGGAGGCTTGGATATAGATTTGGTTGGAGGCTTGGATATAGATTTGGTTGGAGGCTTGGATATAGATTTGGTTGGAGGCTTGGATATAGATTTGGTTGGAGGCTTGGATATAGATTTGGTTGGAGGTTTTGGTTTTACATTTGGTTGGAGGTTTGGATATAGATTTGGTTGGTGGTTTTGGTTTTACATTTGGTTGGAGGTTTGGTTGGAGATTTCGATAAAGATTTGGTTGGAGGTTTTGGTTTTGCATTTGGTTGGAGGTTTGGATAGAGATTTGGATAGAGATTTGGATGAAGATTTGGATAAAGATTTGGTTGGAGGTTTGGATTGGGATTTGGTTGGAGGTTTGGATTGGGATTTGGTTGGAGGTTTGGATTGGGATTTGGTTGGAGGTTTGGTTGGGGATTTGGATATAGATTTGGATGGAGACTTTGTTGGAGGTTTTGTTGGGGATTTGGCTGCTCTGGCACTATTTATTGAATAATTATGTTTCAGGCCACGAAGGAGAAGCAGTGTTTGTATCTGGGGCCAAGGGGCTGCAACCATCCCCTCAGTACAAGGTTAGCCATTAGTGTTTCTTGAAGTAATGTTTTTATCAACGGCCAAAGAGCTACAGCTATCCCCAATGTAAACAGTTCCTTAAAGGTTTGCTTATTTAGTTTAGTTTATATATTAACTACTTCAATGTGTATTGTTGAGGGGTAAGTATTTAGAGATAATAAAATGAATTAGACTATACAGTCAAACTTGGTCCATACCCACCACCCACATCCTGTAAGTATTTAGAGATAATAAAATGAATTAGACTATACAGTCAAACTTGGTCCATACCCACCCACCATCCATGAGAATGGCAAAAATTGCTCTTGGTGGACACTTGCACTTTATTTGGAGATTTCAACAGGATTCCTGATTTCCCATGGATCCTTAAATACCTGGAATTTGGAAAAATGGATTCCATGCCTGGAAAGTCATTGAATTTGCCTCATTTTCTGGAAGGGTCTTTAAAAGTCATGGAATTTGCCTCTTTTTCTGAAATGATCATTAAAAGTCATTGAATTTGCGTCTTTCTGAAATGGTCATTAAAAGTCATTAAATTTGCGTCTTTTTTTTAAAAGATCATTAAAAGTCATGGAATTTGCCTATTTTTCTTAAATTGTTATTGGTGAAATATCGATATCTGTTTAATGCTTGATGTTGCTGAGGAAAGTTCAACACAAATTTGTGATATATTTGATAAACCATAGAATACTGTTTCCATCAGATTCGTCAATAAGGGTCTTTGAATTTCGAAAACAGGACATTGAAAGTAATGGAAAAGTTTGGGAATCTGGTCTTCCCAAAAAGAATGGCAACTTTTAACAATAATTTTTTTAAGATGCATTCATAAATGGTTTGAAGTGATATCAATATATATACATGTGCAAGCTTCTACAATATCATATAAACAGGGATCATTCTAAAGGGCGATGTGGGCGAAATTGTCGCCCTAGGACTCTGACTTCACCCTCTGGGGGCCCCACTTCTCTTTTACGATTTTCAAACAAATAGTAAGATACACTGGCCCATTATAAAGCACTCCTTCTATTCAAATGTTGTATTTAATGGTTGTACTGTGCATTTTAACCCTATTTTGCAGAAGTATATTAAAGGAAGTGATCATGCGCTTTCTCACTTATCCCAAAAATTCTGACCTAGAATGAGCCCTGTATAAACACTCAAATTTACAAAGTTTACACTGCAAACTTTGTAGCAATGTAGCTAACCAGCTTGCTCATGGAAGGGTGGTGGTTCTACCTGTTGGTGCGACTTAAGACCCAAACACAAACAAATGGTGTTCAGTAGTTCCTTTATGTGTGGAAGATTCCTTTATGTGTGGAAGATTCCTTTATGTGTGGAAGATTCTTTTGTGTGTGGAAGATTCCTTTATGTGTGGAAGATTCCTTTATGTGTGGAAGATTCCTTTGTGTGTGGAAGATTCCTTTGTGTGTGGAAGATTCCTTTGTGTGTGGAATATTCCTTTGTCTGTGGAAGATTCCTTTATGTGTGGAAGATTCCTTTATGTGTGGAAGATTCCTTTATGTGTGGAAGATTCCTTTATGTGTGGAAGATTCCTTTGTGTGTGGAAGATTCCTTTATGTGTGGAAGATTCCTTTGTCTGTGGAAGATTCCTTTATGTGTGGAAGATTCCTTTGTCTGTGGAAGATTCCTTTATGTGTGGAAGATTCCTTTGTCTGTGGAAGATTCCTTTATGTGTGGAAGATTCCTTTGTGTGTGGAAGATTCGTTTTCCTTAACCATTACAAGCATCAAATACTAGTCAGCAATCATTCAGAGCATCTGTAGCATGTGTTCCAGATATTTCGCAAGACTATATAGTGTGTTTATTATAGTGTCACTCCTATTGAAAGGGCCAGACATTTCTGACTTAAGAGATATCTGTTGTACTTCCCGAATCCTATCCTTGCAGGCCAGGCTGACGGTAACCATTATTTAACTAGATGGTGACTCACAAACCGGCCTAATGAGACTGAACCCCTGACCCGGTTCAAACCTTTGACCTCCGGCTCCATAGGCCTTAATCACTAGGCTACTAAGACCGTGATTATATTCATTTTTAAGTTATCCTGTGACATTCTAGGTTAGTGCTACGTATGCCGAGGGGTTTAGGCTGACAGCTGTTTGTGCTGTTGGTGGACCAAGGTCAAAGGAAAAAGCCCTGAAAACAGCAGAAGAAATCATTAAGAGGTATATACATGTACAGTCAAACCTCTATTTAGCAGCCAACTGAGGGCCTCTGTGGCATAGGTCGTTGACTTGCACTATCCTCCAACAATCTAAAATGACTGATCTCTTCAAGAGGCGTTGCTCATATGGGCAACCAGTAGCGAGGATAAATAAACGTAAAAAAACAACAACAAAAAACGAATATAATTTCCAATGACCTTGACTCAAGCTCACAACTTCACGTTTACAAGGTATATCCATTACACCACAGAGCTTACTTACTGTATGATACTACGTTAGGGAAGTAAGATATTGCATTGTTTTCACTTGCCCCATCCCTGCTATAGGTTAGCATCTCACTGGGGGTGTCAAATTATTTCATGTGTGGAAGCTGTGGTGAGTCGGTGGTTCTACCCGTGTGCCTGTCCATACCTACAATATTGCTTGGAGGGGCACGCACCCATTGTCTTCCTCCACCAATAATAGCTGGAGAGTCACTGTATGACCTAAGCTGTTGGTGCACCCATTGTCTTCCTCCACCAATAATAGCTGGAGAGTCACTGTATGACCTAAGCTGTTGGTGCACCCGGGGTCTTCCTCCACCAATAATAGCTGGAGAGTCACTGTATGACCTAAGCTGTTGGTGCACCCGGGGTCTTACTCCACCAATAATAGCTGGAGAGTCACTGTATGACCTAAGCTGTTGGTGCACCCGGGGTCTTCCTCCACCAATAATAGCTGGAGAGTCACTGTATGACCTAAGCTGTTGGTGCACCCGGGGTTTTCCTCCACCAATAATAGCTGGAAACAACCATCGGGTCCTCCCCAATAATAGCTGGAGAGTCACTGTATGACCTAAGCTGTTGGTGCACCCGGGGTCTTCCTCACCAATAAAGCGGAGAGTCACTGTATGACCTAAGCTGTTGGTGCACCCGGGGTCTTCCTCCACCAATAATAGCTGGAGAGTCACTGTATGACCTAAGCTGTTGGTGCACCCGGGGTCTTCCTCCACCAATAAAGCTGGACCAGCTGTTGGTGCACCGGGGTCTTCCTCACCAATAATAGCTGGAGAGTCACTGTATGACCTAAGCTGTTGGTGCACCCGGGGTCTTCCTCCACCAATAATAGCTGGAGAGTCACTGTATGACCTAAGCTGTTGGTGCACCCGGGGTCTTCCTCCACCAATAATAGCTGGAGAGTCACTGTATGACCTAAGCTGTTGGTGCACCCGGGGTCTTCCTCCACCAATAATAGCTGGAGAGTCACTGTATGACCTAAGCTGTTGGTGCACCCGGGGCTCCACCAATAATAGCTGGAGAGTCGCCGTATGACCTAAGCTGTTGGTGCACCCGGGGTCTTCCTCCACCAATAATAGCTGGAGAGTCACTGTATGACCTAAGCTGTTGGTGCACCCGGGGTCTTCCTCCACCAATAATAGCTGGAGAGTCACTGTATGACCTAAGCTGTTGGTGCGACTTTAAACTCCGAAAAACAAACTAGCCATCAGCAGCCAACCTGTATTAAGCAACCAGCCACCAGATTCCCTAACTGACATCTTGATATAAATTTGACCTATTTTAAGCAACCACCTGTACTAAGCAGCCACTTTCAATATTTCCCTTGACTGGCAGCTTAACACAGGTTGGACTATGTACAGATTTCGAAAATAGATGTTTGTCTTAAAGCCCCATTTCCTCATAGATGTGTACATTAAAGCCCCAGCTCCTGTTTACTTAGAAGGTGCTGTACACCAAGATATTCTAATGAGTGGATGACCTGAACTCATGCTTATAGCCCCAGCTCCTGTTTACTTAGAAGGTGCTGTACACCAAGATATTCTAATGAGTGGATAACCTGAACTCATGCTTATAGCCCCAGCTCCTGTTTACTTAGAAGGTGCTGTACACCAAGATATTCTAATGAGTGGATGACCTGAACTCATGCTTATACAGAAAAGGTTAGTAGTTATTTAGGTCATTGAAATCACTTGCCCCTCACCCTTCGAATCCCACTGGGGTTGTCAAATGCTTTCACTTGAGGATGCTATCCAGATGGCTTATGGTAGGTCGGTGGTTCTACCAATGTGTCCGTCCGTGTTTGAAATACTGGAGAGTTGCCAGATGATCGTAGTTTTGATTTTCTACAGTATTTTGTAGGGATGGCAACGAACATTTGACTATTCGAATATTCGCTCAAACGTCCGAATATCCGAATATTATTCCAGTATTCGAATATTCGGAAAAAAATATATAATATTTGCAAAATTGATATAAACTGTACCCATACCCATGTCCGATAGTAACAGTCCATGATTGGATGAGCTAATTGATACACTATGAATTGATTCACCCTGAAATTTATGCTTTAGTTTAAATTTCAGCCCTGGAATTTATACCTTGACCATGTTGTTTAAATATTTTAATCAGCCTCGGTGTTGGGTGTCCATGGCCGAGTGGTTACGGTCACTAACATCAAAACTGAGTCTCACCACTGTAGGTTCGAATCCCAAATGAGGATATCAAATTATGTAGTGTGTGGAAGCTATCAAGCTGGTTTGCAGAAGGTTGGTGGTTCTACCTGGTGGTGGTTCTACCTGGGTGCCCGCCCATGCCAAAAATACTGCTCAAAGGGACACCCAAATGACTTCCTCCTTCCTGGAGAGTCACCATATGATCTTAAGTTGACGGCATGACTTGAAACCCCAAACCAAACAAACAACATCTGCTTCAGTTGTCGATGTTCACAGTTTACTTGAAGCCATGGTAACATTATGTTTATTTATCTTCATACAGATGTGCGAAGATATTTAAGCAACTGCAGCTGGATGATTTCACCAAAGTTCACACGGAGATTCTCGGCTCGGAACACAATTATGGTCCTATGACCAATCTACCTCAGGTAGTGTAAATACCTACCATCCATACTAGCTTATAACATGATTTTATTTACCACCAGATTATGGCCTTCCCGTCTTATAGGTGAATGCTAAAAAAAAAGGCGTTTATGATCAACAAACTCTCAGGTGAAAGTAGGACAGACGGATCTGTAGTCCAGTAGTAACACGTTGGACTGGTAATCCAGGGATCGCAGGTTCGATCCCCCGTCTGACCCTAATAAAATTAACAGTCTTTCAGATTGGACTTTAAACCGAGGTCTTGTGTCAGTGCTTTACACCGTGCACGTAAAAGAACCAGAGGAGACTGGAATGGGTCTCTGTCTGTATCATTGTACTATCCTCCAAAAATCTAAACTGACTAATCTCGTCAGCAGGTGTCGCTCATATGGGCAACCGTTAGCGACGATAAATAAATGTAAAACACCCACAAAGTAAAAGTATTTTTTGTTTTTTTAAATGTGTTAAATGGTATCCATTATTAGGTTTTAGAATAGAAAGCGCCCGGACACTAAAAATGTCAACTTGAACTCGCCCAAACATGCAGTTTATACTTGTGTCTGTTGTCCATTTTATCAACCAGTCTTATATGCGAGGTCATGCCAGACCCCACCGATTTCAGGACTAAAGAAGGGGGTTAGGGTTATTATTATACCAAGTCCTGATCATAATCTTGGACCTAAAATGTGACCTTTGACCTTATCACATGATTCTTAATTACATACGATCAATGATATCGCCGAAAGCGAGGCACTGCAATGTTGATAAAATTGTATAATTGGCCGCCATTTTTTACGGGTCGACGGAACTGTAAATAGTTTTAAATAAGTACAGTGTGCATCTTGTTTGACATATTTACTCAAGATTTAAGTCGTCCTTACAACAATTACGCCGAATCGATCCTTTACCACAGATACGTAACAGTTAAAATTTGCCATCTCATCGATATAGCGCAGAAACCTGAAATTATATGTTGACAAATTTTTGCAATGGAAATGAGGCTATTGGAGCATTCGTGTATTTTTAGAAATGATCGTGTATAATGATGCCTGTTCGGTGATTTCGGGATAAAATTCTGTTTCTATTTTTACCGATCATATCTTGCAGAGAAGAGTTGTCGTTCTTCAATCAACACCCACAAAACACGGGTGTATGTAGGTGGCGCTACGCATGGAAATCAGGTTTCTCCAGACTATCATTTTGCCAGAAGTAAAAAGGTGAAAACAGACTGGAATCCAGGCTACAATGCCACATGTTGTCATATAAACAGGTTTAGCTGTGCATGTGTTCTTGAATATTCTTTCTAGTTATAATATCATGCTTGGCTTACAGGGCTCGAGAGAGTCTGTGTTGTGGCTCGCAGTACATCACAAGGATAAAAAGGCGTTGGAAATAATGGCACGGGAAATAGCCCCAGCTGGAACTGGCATGGGTATGATCAGTTTTTACTTGGACGGGAAATAGCCCCAGCTAGAACTGGCATGGGTATGATCAGTTTTTACTTGGACGGGAAATAGCCCCAGCTAGAACTGGCATGGACATGATCAGTTTTTACTTGGACGGGAAATAGCCCCAGCTGGAACTGGCATGGGTAGGATCAGTTTTTACTTGGACGGGAAATAGCCCCAGCTAGAACTGGCATGGGTATGATCAGTTTTTACTTGGACGGGAAATAGCCCCAGCTAGAACTGGCATGGACATGATCAGTTTTTACTTGGACGGGAAATAGCCCCAGCTGGAACTGGCATGGGTAGGATCAGTTTTTACTTGGACGGGAAATAGCCCCAGCTAGAACTGGCATGGGTATGATCAGTTTTTACTTGGACGGGAAATAGCCCCAGCTAGAACTGGCATGGGTAGGATCAGTTTTTACTTGGACGGGAAATAGCCCCAGCTAGAACTGGCATGGGTAGGATCAGTTTTTACTTGGACGGGAAATAGCCCCAGCTGGAACTGGCATGGGTAGGATCAGTTTTTACTTGGACGGGAAATAGCCCCAGCTGGAACTGGCATGGGTATGATCAGTTTTTACTTGGACGGGAAATAGCCCCAGCTGGAACTGGCATGGGTAGGATCAGTGTTTACATGGACGGGAAATAGCCCCAGCTAGAACTGGCATGGGTAGGATCAGTTTTTACATGGATGGGAAATAGCCCCAAGTCCTTTGTTAACTGTGATGAGATAGTAGTATAGGCTGATCGTCTAGCACCAATTGTCAATTTTGACTTCTCCTGGTGAATTGCTGTTATTAGTTTTCACGAAATTTGGTATGAATCATCGAGGCACCTCACCTATTTGATAATACAGTCAAACCTGTGTTAGTGGTCACCTCCATTAAGCAGCCAACCTGTATTAAGCAGCCAGTTTCCAGATTCCCTATCGTTTGTTTTATTATATATTTGACCTCTATTAAGCAGTTACCTGTGCTAAGCAGCCACATTCTCTGATTCCCTTAGCTGGTTGCTTAAGACAGGTTTGACTGTAATTGCTAAAATTCTTTGGTTTAAACATATTTATTTTCTATCATGTACATGGTTATTTACAACAATTGAAATAAGGAATTGGACTTATTTCTTATTCGAAATCCAAGATGACACCAATCATGAAGATCTAGTTGCGACTCCTCCTCCCAAACTGTTTGGTCTGTCTTTGATGAAGTCCGCCTCCGTGGTCGAGTGGTTAAGGTCGCTGACTTGTATACCACTGTAACCTATCATCACTGATGGTCACGGGTTTGAGCCCCGCTCAGACCGTGTTTCATTTATATGAAAAAGTTGGCAGTTTCCTACGGAGGTTGGTGCACCCAAATACTGGTTAACCGCTGGAGCCTGCCCAGGAAAGGTGTTGTTAGGTAAACTGCCCGCCGGCGATATAGCCCAAAAATGGTGCTGATGCAGGCGTAAAACCCGAAATATAACATAACATAACTGTCTTTGATGAAACATTGAAACAAACATCACGTAACAGATCAAAATTGGTTCAATTCCGAAATCCAAGATTTTCATGAAACTTAGCATAGAGAATCTGGTGACTAGTAGATAAATAATTCTCACCAATGCAACCCGGGTTCGATCCTCGGACCGAGAAGTATGTGAGAGGGTATGGTGGTCACCATATCGGACAGGTGGATTTTTTCCGGGTACTCCGGTTTCCTCCAACACAAATGACCACATATACGGTTTCATCTGCGCCAACGAGAGTGATTAATATAAGTTGTTAAAACTTGCTTCGCAATCATTGTAAAATAAATAAAGTTTAAGCTTTAAATAATAGTTAAACTCCAATCAAATCTGAAATCCAAGACAGTGGACAAAATACTTCGACATAACCAAAGTTTGACTTTCGATATAAACGGAGCCAGTTATATGTAAAATGATAGTGTCTGAAACGGGACTTTGATCCGAATTTGAGATAACCGGAGAATTTGACATAACCGACTTTGACATAGCGGATGTAGACTGTAATTACAAGGTACTTTTCTGCAATGTATGGTATGGTTTTGTTTTCAGCCCCCGGATTGACTGGTATTGTTGGAGGTAGACCCAAAGTGTAAGTACAACCTACATGTTCATAGAATACAGTTGTAGATGTATATAAAAACAAAGCATTTATTTTTGTTTCAACTCCAGCTGGGTCAGGTAGACATATTATGACTTCAGCGCAGTTAGCAAATGTTAAATACCGGTAAACAACTGGGAGACTTTTTAAGATGTCCATACAGAAATATTTGGTGCACATGAATTCAGTACAGTACATACTCGCCTATAAGACAAGTTTTTCACTACCTGATTATGTCCTCAAAGTGACCGCTTAAATCCTTTTTTAAAAAAAGTGAATGGTAAACACAACAAAAAGTAGTTCACATTTTATTTGTAATTTTACGTACTCGTATTAATTACTTTGCTTACCCGGTACGTGATAATCAGCTTTTAACCCATTTCATTCTGGATACATTTAAAGGCTTTTGCAAACAACATAGATCCAGATCAGCTGCAGCGTGACACCGCGTGCTGATCAGGATCTATGTTGTTTGCTACATAGCCAAGTGTCTTAGCAAGATCATCTGAATAGCAAACAGCATAGAGCCTGATCAGACGGCACGTTCCATGGCGGTTGATCTGGCTCTATGTTCGTTGCAAATACTGTTTGAACGGTATCCAGAATGAAATGGGTTAAATGGTATCCATAATTACGTTTTTGAAAAGAAAGCACTCCAACACAAGAACATTTCTCCAATGTCTACTTGATCAGCCTGTTTTATGTGCAAGTGCATGACAAAACAGATTTCAGGAACAAAGTAGGGAGGTAGTCTTATAGGTGAGGTCGTCTTTTAGATGTATGGTTTATATATATTATGTAGAATGATATACAGTTAAATTGTGAAGCTGTTCAAGTTCAGATAGGATCGACAGTCAAACCTGTGTTAAGCAGCCAGCCAAGGGAACCACACAAAGTGGCTGCTTAGCACAGGTGACTGCTAAATAGAGGTCAAATGTATAATAAACAGCAATTAAACTTAGCTATTAAACACTGGAGCCTTGGTATAATGCTACAATAATACTGTGAAAGTGTAGCCGAGATATTAGTTCATACAAATTTATTTAAGCTCGATTGCGAAACAAGTTCTTACAACTTATATTAATCACTCATGAGACCTCATTCCTGATGGAATCCATCTCCTCGAGGGAGAGGGAAGAGACAATGTGGAATTTAAATGCCTTGCCTAAGGGCTCAATTCGTTACTGCTCCAGCGGGGCTCGAACTACGGGCCTTTCGCACCTGAAGCATATAATACCTGTTTGGTTTATCCTTTCAGATCACCTGTACTGAAACTGTTCTCTTTCCTTCATGAAAAACAACAATACAAGGTATGAAGTGTTTCATTGGATTTGGTTACATGTGTTGATGGGGCCTTACAAAATGGCGCCAAAATAACTAGCTTCTAATGATCCAGAATCTTTATCTCTAGTGCATTATTATCCAGTATCAACATAAATACATGGTACTGCAGATCCACATAAATCCATGGCACTGTGGATCAACATAAATCCATGGTATTGCGGATCAACATAAATCCATGGCACTGCGGTTCAACATAAATACATGGTATTGCAGATCAACATAAATCCATGGCACTGCAGATCAACATAAATACATGGTACTGCGGATCAACATAAATCCATGGTGGTGTGGATCAACATAAGTGTGTGGTGCTGCGGATCAACATAAATCCATGGTACTGCAGATCAACATAAATCCATGGTGCTGCAGATCAACATACATTGCATGGTGCTGCAGATCAACATAAATACATGGCACTGCAGATCAACATACATACATGGCACTGCTGAGCATGCCCATGATGTGCATTACATACAGGAATCTCAGAATGGATATACATCTTCAGTTGTCCAGTACAGTAATGAGTGAATACAGACTTGATACAAAATCTGTACTGATATCTGAAGCCACAATGTTTTTGAGGTTCACAGTCGCACCAACAGCTTAGGTCATATAGCGACTCTCCTATTATTGTTGAGGAAGACCTCCCTAGGTGCCGTTTCACGCAGTATCTATAAATTGGCACCCAGGTAGAACCACTGACCTTCCACAAGCCGGCTTGATAGCTTCTTCACTTGAAAGAATTCGACAACCCCAGTGAGATTGGAACCTCCAGCTGTGAGGGGCAAGTGATTTGAAGTCAGTCACCGTAACCACTCAGCCACGGTCAGATTAATATTAAATACAGGGTTTTCACTCGTACAAGTCTGTGCTCTCTATTACAGATCAACATTCAGATGAATGGAGAGCATGTAGAGAATTACACCCCGCCTTCTGTTCCCATGACAACACACGCAGATACGTGGTCACCGAGTACCAGCAGTACTGACTCAATGCTACCGCAAGGCACCAACACATACAGACTAGAAGATCTAGCATATACCAGGAGCGGGGACAAGGGAAATAACTGTAACATAGGTATAAATATTCTAAATATAGCGACAAGGGAAATAATTGTAACATAGGTATAACTATTCTAAATATAGCAACAAGGGAAATAACTGTAACAGGTATAAATATTCTAAATATAGCGACAAGGGAAATAATTGTAACATAGGTATAATATTCTAAATATAGCGACAAGGGAATAACTGTAACATAGGTATAATATATTAAATATAGCGACAGGGGAAATAATTGTAACATAGGTATAATATTCTAAATATAGTGACAAGGGAAATAACTGTAACATAGGTATAAATATTCTAAATATAGCGACAAGGGAATAACTGTAACATAGGTATAATATATTAAATATAGCGACAAGGGAATAACTGTAACATAGGTATAAAACCACTCGACCACGGAGGCGGTTTAACTGTAACATAGGTATAAATATTCTAAATATAGCGACAAGGGAATAACTGTAACATAGGTATAATATTTTAAATATAGCGACAAGGGAAATAATTGTAACATAGGTATAATATTCTAAATATAGCAACAAGGGAAATAACTGTAACATAGGTATAACTATTCTAAATATAGCGACAAGGGAAATAACTGTAACATAGGTATAAATATTCTAAATATAGCGACAAGGGAATAACTGTAACATAGGTATAAATATTCTAAATATAGCGACGAGGGAAATAATTGTAACATAAGTATAATATTCTAAATATAGCAACAAGGGAAATAACTGTAAATTACGCATACAATACTACTATGCAGGGCTTCAATAGCAAAGTGGGTAAGGTTGTTGATTTCAAATCACTTGCCTAACACCACTGTTTATATTCAAATCTTACCAGATCTGTCAATTTCTTTCATGTGAGGAAGCCATCCAGGTTGATTGCAGAAGTCAGGTGGTTGTACCTGGGTGCTTGAAACGCTGCATGAAGGGGATTCTGAGTGTCATCCTCCATTACCACTTAAAGCTGGAAAGTTGCTACATAACCTTAGCTGTGAATAATAATTAAAAATACAAACAATACAATGAGTGGTTACTTTGTTTGCATGTATCTTCTATCTAACATGACGTCTTATTTGTTAAAATGATCAGTCCAATGATCCGATTGTATATAAACAGGTGTGGCAGCCCGGCACCAGGCTCTGTTACCGTACATAAGAGAGGCCCTGACTGAGACAACTGTAGGTGACTACTTCTCACATCTGTTCGATGATCCACAGAATAGACATGTACAGAGGTAGGTAGTGTTTGTCTCTACAACTTATGCATATTTAGATGGGCTCTGGAGGGGAACCTGGGATTGACATGTTTATAAGGGCTCTGGAGGGGAACCTGGGATTGACATGTTTATAAGGGCTCTAGGGGGGAAGCTGGGATTGACATGTTTATAAGGGCTCTAGAGGGGAACTGGAATTGACATGTTTATAAGGGCTCTGGAGGGGAACCTGGGATTGACATGTTTATAAGGGCTCTAGAGGGAAAACTGGGATTGACATGTTTATAAGGGCTCTAGAGGGGAACTGGAATTGACATGTTTATAAGGGCTCTAGAGGGGAACTGGTATTAACATGTTTATAAGGGCTCTAGAGGGAAAACTGGGATTAACATGTTTATAAGGGCTCTAGAGGGGAACCTGGGATTAACATGTTTATAAGGGCTCTAGAGGGGAACCTGGGATTAACATGTTTATAAGGGCTCTAGAGGGGACCATGGGATTGACATGTTTATAAGGGCTCTATAGGGGAAAACTGGGATTGACATGTTTAAGGGCTCTAGAGGGAACCTGGGATTGACATGTTTATAAGGGCTCTAGAGGGGAACCTGGTATTGACATGTTTATAAGGGCTCTAGAGGGGAACTGGTATTAACATGTTTATATGGGCTCTAGAGGGGAACTGGAATTGACATGTTTATAAGGGCTCTGGAGGGGAACCTGGGATTGACATGTTTATAAGGGCTCTAGAGGGAAAACTGGGATTGACATGTTTATAAGGGCTCTAGAGGGGAACTGGAATTGACATGTTTATAAGGGCTCTAGAGGGGAACTGGTATTAACATGTTTATAAGGGCTCTAGAGGGAAAACTGGTATTGACATGTTTATAAGGGCTCTAGAGGGGAAACTGGAATTGACATGTTTATAAGGGCTCTAGAGGGGAACTGGTATTAACATGTTTATAAGGGCTCTAGAGGGAAAACTGGGATTAACATGTTTATAAGGGCTCTAGAGGGGAACCTGGGATTAACATGTTTATAAGGGCTCTAGAGGGGAACCTGGGATTAACATGTTTATAAGGGCTCTAGAGGGGACCATGGGATTGACATGTTTATAAGGGCTCTATAGGGGAAAACTGGGATTGACATGTTTAAGGGCTCTGGAGGGAACCTGGGATTGACATGTTTATAAGGGCTCTAGAGGGGAACCTGGTATTGACATGTTTATAAGGGCTCTAGAGGGGAACTGGAATTGACATGTTTATAAGGGCTCTAGAGGGGAACTGGAATTGACATGTTTATAAGGGCTCTAGAGGGGAACTGGAATTGACATGTTTATAAGGGCTCTAGAGGGGAACTGGAATTGACATGTTTATAAGGGCTCTAGAGGGGAACTGGAATTGACATGTTTATAAGGGCTCTAGAGGGGAACTGGAATTGACATGTTTATAAGGGCTCTAGAGGGGAACTGGAATTGACATGTTTATAAGGGCTCTAGAGGGGAACTGGAATTGACATGTTTATAAGGGCTCTAGAGGGGAACTGGAATTGACATGTTTATAAGGGCTCTAGAGGGGAACTGGAATTGACATGTTTATAAGGGCTCTAGAGGGGAACTGGAATTGACATGTTTATAAGGGCTCTAGAGGGGAACTGGAATTGACATGTTTATAAGGGCTCTAGTGGGGAACCTGGGATTGACATGTTTATATGGGTTCTAGGGGGGAAACTGGGGTTAATAGTCTCCATGCGCTGCCTCACTTCTCCTTATTTTATGTTTGGGGAGATAGAGGATATTTGTGTTTATAAAATAATGCCACTCGTGGAAATACAAATTCCGGTGACCACTCGATGAAATAAGATCCTATCTTACACTAATAAACACAAATTCTTTTTCTTTTATAATTTCCAATGATTTTGGCTAATATAATAGTTGTTATCAAATATATTTCATTTTAACTGCCCCTTTCGGGAACCTCATTTCTCTACAATACACAACCACCTATGTTAGTGTGAATGTCCATAATAAGAAATAGTTCCGGTATAATTTTCAAGTTAGTTTCTGTTTACTCTCAAAATTAATAACTACAGACAAAAAAAATTCATTAAAAAATATTACTCTAAATATACAAGTAATTAACTGTTCATGATTGTCAGAAAATGGCTAAAATAGAAAACTACATCCAACAGTTGAGTAATACGACACTCAAGCAGTGTCAGAGAAAATGCCATCTTTCACTGTTTAAAAACAGTGGAAGACGGAGTTTTCTTTCACTGAGAAAACCCAAATCATTCATTGGAAAGCATGAGTGTGTTTTACGTTTATTTATCGTCGCTACCGGTTGCCCATAATGAGCGAGGCCTCCTGAAGAGATTAGTCATTTTAGATTTTTGGAGGATAGTGCATGATACAGACAGAGACCCATTCCAGAGTCTCCTCTGGTTCTTTTACGTACACGGTGTAAAGCACCGACACAAGACCTCGGTTTAACGTCCCATCTGAAAGACTGTTAATTTTATAAGGGTCAGATGCGGGATCGAACCTGCGATCCGTGGATTACCAGTCCAGCGTTTTACCACTGGGTTACAGATCCGTCTGTATGGAAAGCATGAAAGAAATGTTTTTATATAAAATATATAGACGACATATGGGAAGGTTAACAAACTGCTCTGTTGTATACTGTAAGGTTCTCCATATCTTGAATGTCCATTTCAAGCCCTGTTTATAAAGAGGTGATTAAATTAATAAATGTCCGATTAGCGCAGTGGTTAGCGTACTCGCTTCTCACCAATGCAACCCGGGTTCGATCATCGGACCGGGAAGTATGTGAGAATTGAGAATTTGATTCATCTTTCGCTGAATGGAACATTAGAAGGACCACTGAAGCAATTTTATGTTCCTACTGTCAAGTTCACATACATGTATGGACCAATTTCAAATTAGAACCTCAATATTACAGATATGATGTACCAGGGATAGATGCCTTCAACTTTGTGCTACACAACTGTCTAGGGGGTGGAGGCATTGCCTCACTTAGAAGTGATCCACAAGTAGGTATCTGCATGTTAGTATGTTAACTGTCTAGAGGGTGGATATACACAGTGATCTAGGTTGGTATCCACATATTCATGTGTTAACTGTCTAGGGGTGGATGTACACCGTGATCCACAGGTTGGTATCCACATGTTCATGTGTTAACTGTCTAGAGGGTGGATGTACACGGTTATCCACAAGTAGGTATCTGCATGTTGGTGTGTTAACTGTCTAGAGGGTGGATGTACACGGTGATCCAGGTTGGTATCTGCATGTTGGTGTGTTAACTGTCTAGAGGGTGGATGTATACAGTGATCCAGGTTGGTATCTGCATGTTGGTGTGTTAACTGTCTAGAGGGTGGATGTATACAGTGATCCAGGTTGGTATCTGCATGTTGGTGTGTTAACTGTCTAGAGGGTGGATGTATACAGTGATCCAGGTTGGTATCTGCATGTTGGTGTGTTAACTGTCTAGGGGTGGATGTACACAGTGATCCACAAGTAGGTATCTGCATGTTGGTGTGTTAACTGTCTAGAGGGTGGATGTACACAGTGATCCACAGGTTGGTATCCACATGTTGGTGTGTTAACTGTCTAGAGGGTGGATGTACACGGTGATCCAGGTTGGTATCTGCATGTTGGTGTGTTAACTGTCTAGGGGTGGATGTACACTGTGATCCACAAGTAGGTATCTGCATGTTGGTATGTTAACTGTCTAGGGGGTGGATATACATAGTGATCCACAAGTAGGTATCTGCATGTTAGTATGTTAACTGTCTAGAGGGTGGATGTACACGGTGATCCACAAGTAGGTATCTGCATGTTAGTATGTTAACTGTCTAGAGGGTGGATGTACACGGTGATCCACAAGTAGGTATCTGCATGTTAGTATGTTAACTGTCTAGGGGTGGATGTACACGGTGATCCACAAGTAGGTATCTGCATGTTAGTATGTTAACTGTCTAGGGGTGGATGTACACGGTGGTCCACAAGTAGGTATCTGCATGTTGGTGTGTTAACTGTCTAGGGGTGGATGTACACTGTGATCCACAAGTAGGTATCTGCATGTTGGTATGTTAACTGTCTAGGGGGTGGATATACATAGTGATCCACAAGTAGGTATCTGCATGTTGGTATGTTAACTGTCTAGGTGGTGGATGTACACAGTGATCCACAAGTAGGTATCCACATGTCGTAGTAAACAATCTGGCATTCAGTGTAAAATAACAGACGTGTAGCTGCCTATAGGCATTGTAGGCCTGGCCTACATCTAGTTCCGGAAAAAAAACCATTAAAAAAGTGTAGGACGTGGGCTTGAGGTAATATTGTTGCAATGTCTAATTTTTCGAGTACCCAATGGAAAATGAAAATGCGCTATTTGCAGGGATCATTGTAGAGGGCAATGTTGGCGAAATTGTCGTCCTAGGGACCCTGACTTCGCCCTCTGGGGGGCCCACTTCTCCCTAAACAAAAAAAACAAAATTTGGTTTTTACGATTTTCAAACAAAATGTTGTCTAGTAAGATACACTGGCCCATTATAAAGCACTCCTTCTATTCAAATGTTGTATTTAATGGTTGTACTGTGCATTTTAACCCTATTTTGCAGAAGTATATTAAAGAAAACCATTTAAGGACGTGATCACGCGCTTTCTCACTTCTCCCAAAAATTCTGACCTAGAATGAACCCTGTATTTGAAAATTGTGTTGCTACGGAAATGATGAGTACAATAAAGCATTTAACATTGTAAATAAAGGTCCATTTTCATCTCGGCTATAATGATAACTGATACAATCGTCTCCATCAGAATACACCAGAAACCACCATTTTAAGATGATGGTGAAACAAAATTCAGACTCCCCTATCCACCTAGCACCTACAGTCCTCACTTGATGTGGCATACAACTGCCCAGTGGTCCACCTAGCACCTACAGTCCTCACTTGATGTGGCATACAACTGCCCAGTGGTCCAGCTAGCACCTACAGTCCTCACTTGATGTGGCATACAACTGCCCAGTGGTCCACCTAGCACCTACAGTCCTCACTTGATGTGGCATACAACTGCCCAGTGGTCCAGCTAGCACCTACAGTCCTCACTTGATGTGGCATACAACTGCCTAGTGGTCCACCTAGCACCTACAGTCCTCACTTGATGTGGCATACAACTGCCCAGTGGTCCAGCTACACGCATGAATGATACATAAAATGTGGCATACGACTAATGCAGCATGCGTTGTATTTCAGGGCAAGGCATACGGTCAGATGTTGCTGGATTTTGAGCTACACAACATGCCAGACCTATTTCATATTACCAGATGATTACATCTTGCCCGTCCGACCAAGATTAGACAACTCCAAGATGTGCATCTGTCCTTTACATAAACCTGCGAAGAAAATTCTTGTTCCAGTGTCAATTGACCAGTGGCTGACTAATCAAGCTGAGCAATAATCCAATCAGATATCGTTATTTCACAACACGTGTCTCGAATTAATATCCTCCGACACACTACCATGACATTGTAATAACGGGAAAACTACTAGATAGATAGATGGATGGATGATGGATGGATGGATGGATGATGGATGGATGATGGATGGATGGATGGATGGATGATTGATGGATGGATGGATGGATGGATGGATGGATGGATGGATGGATGGGATGGGATGGGATGGGATGGGATGGGATGGGATGGATTGTGGATGATAGATGGATGATAGATGGATGAATGGATGGATGAATAGATAGAATAGATAGATAGATAGTTTTATTCTGGTAAAAAATAGAATATATGTCATAAAACAAATACAAAATTAATGTCAGCATAGTACATGTGAGCATTAACGTGCAGAGTAGATGACATATATTCAATACCAAGGATAACACAAAAAGAGAGCAAAAAAGCTCTCTTAGTTCCATTGTGGTCCTTAGAATTAATCATATGACATCGGACAGGTAAATTAGTCAATCAAATTATTGCACATAGTGAATTACAGTAACATAGCACATGATTGCATGAATATTTATATAATATCACAGGGAATTGCCTGACGTTGAACAGGTATTTATTAAAACTCAATACAATGGAAACAAAACATTAATGAAATAAAAAATAATGACCAGATAAAAGGACTAGATTGATACTGATTGCATAAAATGTTCCTTCGCAGATTTTTTAAACTGACTGTGATTACTAATAGATCTAAAATGTGACGGCAACCCGTTCCACACCTGACAGCCATTATAAGCGGATGATCTTTCCCAAAATCCTTAACCTTGGGAATGGAATAACTGTTATTGTCTCTGAAACGAGTTGAATAAGAGTGTACCTCATTTGCTAATTTAAAATTCTCATTCAAATAGCTGGGTGCACTATTACTGTGTATCTTATGTACACAACCAAGGATAATGGAGTCAACCCTCAGTTGAACAGGCAACCAGCCAACTTCAGCGAATTGGGACCTGCCAATATGAGTATGAAGACTGAGATTAAGTATAAATCTCACCACCTTATTCCGGGTGGCCTGAAGTCTATTTTCAGGTTTTGGCTTAACCCTTTCCTTCATAAAGATTTAGGTTAATATACTATTATATGTCCATACAAACGACAGCCATTTAACCCTTTCCTTCATAAAGATTTAGGTTAATATACTATTATATGTCCATACAAACGACAGCCATTTAACCCTTTCCTTCATAGAGATTTAGGTTAATATACTATTATATGTCCATACAAACGACAGCCATTTAACCCTTTCCTTCATAGAGATTTAGGTTAATATACTATTATATGTCCATACAAACGACAGCCATTTAACCCTTTCCTTCATGGAGATTTAGGTTAATATACTATTATATGTCCATACAAACGACAGCCATTTAACCCTTTCCTTCATAGAGATTTAGGTTAATATACTATTATATCTCCATACAAACGACAGCCAATTAACCCTTTCCTTCATAGAGATTTAGGTTAATATACTATTATATCTCCATACAGACGACAGCCATTTAACCCTTTCCTTCATAGAGATTTAGGTTGATATACTATTATATTTCCATACAAACGACAGCCATTTAACCCTTTCCTTCATAGAGATTTAGGTTGATGTACTATTATATCTCCATACAAACAACAGCCATTTAGCTATCATGCAGTGGATAAGTAGTCACCATATCTATCCCACCTCCATAGATATTACTGGGACTACATGAGATTTAGGTTAATATACTATTATATCTCCATACAAACAACAGCCATTTAGCTATCATGCAGTGGATAAGTAGTCGCCATATCTATCCCACCTTCATAGATATTACTGGGACTACATGAGATTTAGGTTAATATACTATTATATCTCCATACAAACGACAGCCATTTAGCTATCATGCAGTGGATAAGTAGTCACCATATCTATCCCACCTCCATAGATATTACTGGAACTACATGAGATTCTGGCCTTTATTATGAACATTGGTTTGGCTACTACATTGTCAATGTATGTCGTATTGGTAATGGCGTCAAGAGGTGCTTCTATGAGGGAAAGGGTTAACCCCAAATGCCAGGAGGCACAAGCATAGTCAAAGTGACAAAGCTAGATGCATTCAAAGATAAATCGACACAACGATAAACGATATGCATGCTTGTTGAGCAAACATAGAAATATTTATTTCACTGTTATCGGCAATATTTGTATAAAGACCATCATTTTTTTGTTTAACCCTTTCAACACCAAGTAACTGACATGGACTGGTCCATGATATTCATAAACCAATAAATGAATCAGAAAATCACAGTTGGACAAGTTCATTTATCAAAATGGGTAATTATGTCTAAAAATAGTCATATCACTGGCAAAAAGTGCAGATCCTGATGAGACGGCTCGTCACGAGCCGGCTCATCTGGATCTACACTTTTTGTAAGCCTATTTAGAGGTCTGTGGTGTTGAAAGGGTTAATTTTAATTGGTGATGATTTTTTACTAATCGGAATGCTCTAGGCTATGTGATGCACCAACATATTTGAAGTGCTTAATCACCTTGTGTATTATACAATATACCATTATACTGATTGGGGACACTCACACTGATTGGATGTTTAGACAGCTGTCGACCATCTTATAAATATCAAGCCTGATAGTTGTCGATACATAGTTTATATTTTGCATTTGTTTTAATTATTAGGAACTCATAAACAGAATTATTACATCATTACAATGTTATAAGGATCATTCTCAGTAAATGTCTTAGTAGTTATATAAGTTTGTTCATATGTAAATTTATGTTTATTTACTTTTAATCCGTGTATGTCGAGGGAAGTAAAGTGTAATATGCAATAGGAAATTGATAATTTGTATAAATTACAGGTATTTCATCGTTCCCACTCTTTGTGCCAAACAATATCTACGTACTATGATCATTGACCATCCATCAGCAATAGTTACTGCTTTATATGCCACTGACATCCATCTTATTATTTTAGTGTAGTACTAGTATAACATAAATAGTTACAGTGTACTTTTCGACACCACTCCCTTCAGACAAATATTTCCGGCAAATTCTAAATTTAATATGTTCAATCAGGACCTGTTTTATCTATCTATGGTCCTGGTTCAATCCATATAGCCATATTGTATTTGTTTGTCGGAGTTTTCGCGTTACTGGATCACGTGATCTTAGGGGCGGAGCGATAGGGCATTTCGAGACTGGTTAATTGAGTGGGTACGGTTATGTGAAGTTAACGAATGAAAGGTAAATGAAAGGTAAATCAAAAGGACTGTTTGCAGTGAAACCTGTCTTAGGCAGCCAGCCAAGGAACTCATAGAAAATGGCTGCTTAGCACATGTGGCTGCTTAATAGAATAGAGAGCAAATGTATAATAAAACAACATATTGGGAATCTGGAAACTGGCTGCTTAATACAGGTTGGCTGCCTAATAGAGGTGACCACTAACACAGGTTTGACTGTAGTTGAGTAAAATTTTAAAAATAATTCCCCGGATTTTAGTTTAAACAATATTTTATTTCAATATATGTACATACAGTGTTTTATATAATATACAGTGTGTCAACAGGATTGAGAAGAAAGTATAGACTACTTATGTAGATCCCTGTCCATAGATTTTGTACACGGTACTGGCATTACCAGATTTAATTCATACTCATCACAATTCTGTTGCCTTGGTAACAGGGTGTGATTTTCATTTCTCTGTGTGTTTTATGTTTATTTATCGTCGCTACCAGTTGCCCATATGAGCGACGCCTCCTGAAGAGATTAGTCATTATAGATTTTTGGAGGATAGTGCAATGATACAGACGGAGACCCATTCCAGAATCTCCTCGGGTTCTCTTACGTGCACGGTGTACAGCACCGACACAAGACCTCGGTTTAATGTGCCATCTCAAAGACTGTTAATTTTATTAGGGTCAGACGGAGGATCGAACCTGCGATCCCTGGATAACCAGTCCAGCATGTTACCACTGGACTACAGATCTGTCTGTATTTTTTTATACCAGCAATTAAAGTCCAAGTAGTACCACATTAAATATTATGTAATCTAAATTGATTTTGACCAATTTTTCAGAGAATGTGTATGATACATCGACAATTAAATAAATGAGCTAAAATACATTTGTGTAAACTATGCTAATTCATGTCTTGTCTGTGTGTGTTTTATGTTTATTTATCGTCGCTACCGGTTGCCCATATGAGCGACGCCACCTGAAGAGATTAGTCATTTTAGATTGTGGAGGATAGTGCAATGATACAGACAGAGACCCATTCCAGAGTCTCCTCTGGTTCTTTTACGTGCACGGTGTAAAGCACCGACACGAGACCTAGGTTTAACGTCCCATCTGAAAGACTGTTAATTTTATTAGGGTCAGACGGGGGATCGAACCTGCGATCCCTGGATTATCTGTCCAGCGTGTTACCACTGGACTACAGATCCGTCTGTATGGAAAGCATGAAAGAAAAATGTTTTGTCTTGGCAACGGACATCAGTTTATCATACGATCATGTAGCCAATTAAGTCATTGATTTACTACGTTAATATTCTTTATGGCTAACAAGCACATTTGTAACTTAGTTACGTTTTAACATTTTTCAGCATTTATCTAAGAAACAAATTAATAATAAATATGCATACTCATAATCAGGGATTCTAATTTTATAGATGTTACCATTATTTTATATGTTATATATAGTCGGTTCAAAAGCTCACTCACAGCTTGTTTTGTATTGTTGCTATTTTGCCGACTCAAAATAAATGTTATCTTATCTTGTAGCCATCAATGTTGAGTAATTGTAACAGACTGTGATATTTTTACTGTAGACAGATTGACAATTGTGAGTCAGATCTCGTTTGGAAGCACACTTGATTGTATTTTCACTTTTTCAGTCAGAATTTGCTTGAAAACAAATAAAACTTATGTTATGTAATTATAACTTCAATGTCAGTTTTCGTTTAAAAGCACACTTGATTGTAATATTTTGAAAGCACACTTGATTGTAATATTTTGGAAGCACACTTGATTGTAATTTCAGTAAGAAATATCTTGGAAGCACACTTAATTGTAATATTTTGGAAGCACACTTGATTGTAATTTCAGTAAGAAATATTTTGGAAGCACACTTGATTGTAATATTTTGGAAGCACACTTGATTGTAATATTTTGGAAGCACACTTGATTGTAATTTCAGTAAGACATATCTTGGAAGCACACTTGATTGTAATTTTGTCAGAATTTGTTTGAAAAACACACTTGATTGTAATTTCAGAACTAACAACTTGTAATGAAAATACTGAATTTGAAATGAAAACTGACTGAATATTATTGCCATGTTTATTTATAAAGCAGTGGCCTCCCAATTATCTGGTAGACGTTCATAGGGTAATTCACAAATTAATGATCTCACTGATGCATCTCAATTGAGATGGCTGCAAATAATGTTGTCATAACTTGTATTCAGCAATACTAATTAATCCTAATTTAATTTTTAATTGTTTTCCACGTATTTTGTATGTATATTTGTAATGTATGAAAACAATGCAATAAAATATTATTAAATGTATCTCGGTGTATAGTAACAGAATCAGAAATTAATATATGTATAAAAACGTATATAGAATAAATTTCTTATATGTCTATTATGTGTTCTTTTTTATACAAGTCAAATGAACATGGTTTACATGACCAGCCAGCTCTTCCTATTTGTTTAAAGACACTTATTCCACCTCAGACGTAGACATTTTGCCCAATTTACCATATACACTTCAGTCGGCTAGTGGAAGTCGTGATAGCGCAGTAGATGCGAAAGGTCCTGAGTTCGAGCCCCACTTGAGCCGTTACGATTGTGCCCGTAGGCAAGGCATTTAAATTCCACTGTGCCTCTTCTCTCTCCCTCGTGGCGATGGATTCCATCAGGAATGAGGTCTCGAGAGTATAGTATAGAGACATAGTATCTTGTTCCCACATGTTAGTTAACTCGTTCCCTGACATAGTATCTTGTTCCCACAGATCAGCATCTCGTTCCCATGATATATCGTCTTGTTCTCACGTTTTAGTTAACTCGTTCCCTGACATAGTATCTTGTTCACACATTACAGCATCTTGTTCCCATGATATATCGTCTTGTTCCCACATGTTAGTTAACTCGTGCCCTGACATAGTATCTTGTTCCCACATGTTAGTTAACTCGTGCCCTGACATAGTATCTTGTTCCCACAGTACAACATCTCGTTCCCACATGTTAGTTAACTCGTGCCCTGACATAGTATCTTGTTCCCACAGTACAACATCTCGTTCCCATGATATATCGTCTCGTTCCCACATGTTAGTTAACTCGTTCCCTGACATAGTATCTTGTTCCCACAGTACAGTATCTCGTTCCCATGATATATCGTCTTGTTCTCACGTGTTAGTTAACTCGTTCCCTGACCTCGTTCCCAAAGTACAGCATCTCGTTCCCATGATATATCGTCTCGTTCCCACGTGTTGATTAACTCGCTCCCTGACATAGCATCTTGTTCCCATGATATATCGTCTTGTTCCCACGTGTTAGTTAACTCGTTCCATGAAATAATATCTCGTTCCCACAATACTTTTTAAACCTTGGATATGGCCTAAAAAATTATATTAATATTTATTGCCAAACATTTGTTCTGTTTTGAACCCAACACCATTTGTCCAGATCCCAAGCTTCTGTGGCTGAGGCCAATACTTCGACAGGACTAGAGCAGATGGGAAGGAGCTGTGTTGCTATATAGCTAACTTGCAGTACATCAAGGTGTAATGCTTGGAATGACCTTTTGCCGATGTAATATCCAGACCATAAAGGATTGTTATAAAGGGACACAAGACCAAAGGGTTGTTTCTATAATCTATTAATTACACATCAATGTATATGCACTCACCCACCTATGTCACCAATCACTATCACAGTACAAGGAGTTGACAAGCTCCTGTCAGGTCTAAACCACAATAAGGCCTCATGTCCTGGTGAAATCTCACCTAGGTTACTAAACAACTGCACAGCGAAATTGCCCCAATGCTAACATACATCTTTCAAAGGTCACTTGACACCGGCATTGTCCCAGATGATTGGAGACATGCAGTTATATCTCCCATATACAAACATGGTCAAAAGTCCAAACCTAGCAACTACCGCCCCATTTCTCTTACATGCATATCATCCAAACTCTTAGAACACATCCTGGTTTCTAAATTCATGTCATACTTAGTCTCTCACCATATTCTTAGCCCACAACAGCACGGATCCAGGTCAAAACACAGCTGTGACACCCAACTCATTGGTTTCACACAATAGATACAAAAGATAGCTGATAAGCTCGAGCTCGGTCACCAGACTGATGTCATCAGAATGGATTTCAGTACAGCATTCGGCAACGTAGATCACCACAAGCTCATCCATAAACTCAAACATTTTGGTATAAATGATAAAGCCACATCATGGATACACTCATTCCTCAAAAACAGGTTCTCGTCGAAGGTAAATGCTCCGACAGGTTACCAGTTCTCTCAGGTGTCCCCCAAGGGTCGGTCCTGGGGCCCTGTCTCTTTCTATCATATATAAATGACCTACCAAACAGTATCAAATGTCGGGCCCGCCTCTTTGTCGACGACACCATCGTCTACTTCACCATCAATCTCAGTCATCAGCAGAAACTCTACAACATGATCTACACCTCTTAGATTTGTGGGGAAATGAATGGTCAATGGAATTTAATCCTGATAAATATGAAATATTAAGAATCCATAGGAAATGAAATCCCATCATTTACACATACATGTTACATAACATACAATTACGGTCAAATATCTCGGAGTCACCATTAGTAAGAACATTAACTGGGCCCAACACATCAATACTATCACCTCAAAAGCTAACATCACCCTACGCTTCATCAAAAGGAATGTCAAAACAAATAACAAACAGGTCAAAGAAAACGCATATATCACTTATATCCGCCCACAGGTTGAATACTGTTCATCAGTCTGGAACCCCTGGCAGAAACACCTCACCTACAAAATAGAAATGGTCCAAAGATCTGCAACCAGATATATATTCAATGATTAGTAGTGTATCACAGATGGTATCCACCCTCAATTGGAAAACATTAGAACATAGACGTAAACCAAGCCTCACTAATCATGTTTTTCAAAACTAGTTGCTGTAGATCACCATCACCGTACACCCACAAGAAACCTTAACTATCTAATCCCACAGTCAAAAAAACCAATACCATGCCAATTCATTTCCCCCAAGAACAATCAGACTATGGAACAGTCTACCGACATATATACAGTCGAGTTCCAGTTTGCCGACCTTTGTTAGAAGACTGGTCTCGAACTCTCTAATCCTTGTACTGTCTGCTTTTAACTATAGCTTTGTAGATCATTTTATCTTTTTAACTTGCACATAACATTTTAGATTCACTAACTGTTCTAGACTGCGCTTGCCAATCATAATCATTACTGGGTGTTCGGCAGTATGAAGTTGAAGTTGAACTATATGCACTACAGACTCTGAATCTTTTACGTGCACGGTTTAAAGCACCGACACGAGACCTCGGTTTAACGTCCCATCTGAAAGACTGTAAATTCTATTAGGGTCAGACGGGGGATTGAACCTGCAATCCCTGGATTACGAGTCTGAATACAGCGTATACATACAACATTTATATTGCTTCTGTTAATTAGTAGGCCGAGTTACATAAGCGTAAATGCAATGTTTGAATACTACATTCAATGAATGCGTAGTGGTGTGTCGGGCATCCTTTTTATAGAGCAAGATGGTCATTTTCCTATTTAGATGTTTCGTTGCAAGTTACTCGGCGTGATCCTGGAGCAGTCATTCTTGACAAATGTGGCTACTCATCGTTTGACCATTTGCAGTAGCTTGATACGAGTTGCTGTTTTTTAAGGCTAAACTGATTGAGATCCATATTGTTTTATGGCCGATCTGTCTTATTGGCAGCAGAAACTATTTCAATATGCATGGTATACAGTAAAACCTGTGCTAAGCAGCCATCCATGGGAATCTCAAAATGCTGTTGCTTAGCAAGAGTTGGCTGCTTAATAGAGGCTTTACGTTTAACAGCTTTGAACTCCATACATCAAACATCTTTACACCTCTGTATGATATAGACGCCTCGTTTGACTCGATTTCGACATCCTGCTTCAGCCCCCTGCATGCCAGCAGTCCGCATTTCAACGGATCCCCATCCAGACGTAGGCACAGGCCACCCTCGACTGATAGTATGCAGTCCAACTCCACTTCACACCGTACCTCCAGCCACAGGGAACATGACATCCCCCGCAACAAATCCAACGTGAGACTCCTTACAGTTAACTGCTGCAGCGTACGTACTAACCGCTCTGAATTTACTGCCGCCTTAGAATATATAAAGCCTGATCTAGTATGTGGAACAGAATCTTGGCTCAGGGGAGTAAAACCAGGCCAAGTCCAAGACAAAAATGCCATCAAGTCGAGTGAGATATTCCCACCTGAACTGACTGTTCATCGAACTGATAGATCTTCTGGGGTCGGAGGAGGAGTGTTTACTGCTGTGAGGGACAGTTATGTTACTGATGCCCAGCCACAGCTAACTACAGATTGCGAAATCGTCTGGTCGAAGATCAAAACATGGAAAGGTAAAGATCTCTATCTCTGTTCTTTCTATATGCCCCATCGTAACATGAACGTCATCCGCCAGCTCGACGAATCCATACGTCAGCTTACCAACTCACCACGAGAGAAACATATTATTCTGGCAGGCGACTTCAACTGCCCAGATATTGACTGGTCCAACTTGGTAACTACCAAAGGAGCGTCTGACAGAGATGTCCAACAAGTCCTGATTGACCTATTTATAGAACACCGCCTTACCCAAGTCCACAACCAACCAACACGAGACAACAATATGCTCGACCTGGTGTTCACCAACAATCCCTCACTCGTCAAAACGTCATCTTCAGTACCCGGCATTAGTGATCACGCCATGGTTGTAACGGACATCAACATCGTTCCCCAGAATAACAAACAGAAACCACGGAAAATCTTTATCTACTCAAAAGCGAATTGGAATAGTATACAACAAGACATGGAACACCTTTCTAAGACGGTCATCAGTGAGGCCAATAACTCTGTTCAGTCACTCTGGGACACCCTCAAATCTGGTATTGAGAAATCTATGGCCACGAATATTCCTACCAAGCTTAGTAAGAAAAGAAAATCACTACCATGGCTTAGCAGAGACCTGAAGAGGATGACGAGAAGAAAGTCCAGGATGTACAAGCATGCCAAGAAGACCAACCAGTGGGGCGCCTTCAAGTTATACCAGAAGGACTGCAAAAAGGCCTTTAAGAAAGCAGAGATAAACCACATCAACGACACAATCCAGAAGGGACTTGACGACAACAACACCAAGCCATTCTGGAGGTATGTCAAATCACGCAGACAGGACAGTATTGGTGTGGCTCCTCTCAAGAAGATGGGAAGGTTACTGAACAACAGCAAGGACAAGGCTCAGATTCTAGTCGACCAGTTTAGGTCTGTCTTCACCAAGGATGACGACGATACCCGACTACCTGACACCAACAAGAGAAGTCGGAAAGCCATTCCCACGCTCAACATTACTACGAAGGGCGTTGAGCATCTTCTCCTGGCTATCAACACTGCCAAATCCAAGGGTCCTGACATGATCCCCAACCTGGTGTTGAAGACCTGTGCTTGCCAGCTAGCACCTGCAATAAGTACCATCTTCCAACTTTCCATTGACACCGGAAGACTCCCTACTGACTGGAAAAACGCGTTTGTATCCCCAGTCTTTAAGAAAGGCGATGTCCACCTTGCCGAAAACTACCGACCCGTTTCCCTGACCTGTGTAACATGTAAATTGCTAGAACACATCATCTGCAAACACATCATGGAACATCTAGAAATCAACAACATCTTAACATCATTAAACCACGGATTCCGCTCTGGTTTCTCCTGCGAAACTCAACTTGTAACAACTGTACATGACCTCCTTGCCAAGACTGACTCGGGCTCTCAGATCGACATGGCCATCCTAGATTTCAGCAAGGCATTTGATACCGTACCACACCGAAAACTCCTACACAAACTGGAACAGTATGGCATCACAGGCAGCATACACCACTGGCTCAGGGACTTTCTCACCAACAGAAGTATGAGGGTTGTTGTTGAGGGAGAGGAATCAGAAACAGCTACTGTCGACTCCGGTGTCCCACAAGGCACAGTGCTCGGCCCACTACTATTCCTCTGCCACATTAATGATCTCCCAGAGTCTGTCAAATCCACAGTACGTTTGTTCGCCGATGACTGCCTCCTATACCGCAACATCAAAAACAGGGAAGACCACGAAACCCTTCAAGAAGATTTACGCCAACTAGAAGCATGGGCAGATACCTGGGGAATGAGGTTTAATGCTAAAAAGTGCTACATTATGAGCATAAACCAGAAGTCCTCCAACTTCTATCAGCTGGACAACCACATCTTACAGCAGGTCCCAGAAAACCCCTACCTTGGAGTGACGATAGCAGAAGACCTCAAATGGAGCTCACATATCACCAAGATCACGAAGAAAGCAAACTCCACCTTGGGCTTCCTCCGCAGAAACCTAAAGCAATGCCCCGAATCTTGTCGCAGAACAGCCTACCTTTCGCTAGTACGCTCCACATTAGAATACAGCTCTATTATATGGGACCCCTACCATCAGAAGGACACCGACAAACTTGAGAAAGTACAGAGACAGGCCGCCAGGTTCATATCAGGAGACTACACCACCAATTCTACAGGGTGCGTCACTCGAATGCTCCATGACTTGAGGCTTCCATCCCTCCAGGACCGAAGGAAGGCGAATCGTCTGATATTCTTCTATAAGGTGGTCGAGGGGCTGGTACCAGCCCTGGCAAGCCATGACTTTTTGACACCAGTACGAAAGAACAAACGTAAAGTAACCCCCAAGACATTTAGTGGCTATAATATTGACAACATCATAGATAGACAAACTGTGAACCACTCTAGGTGTTTTGTGCCAGTGCAGTGTAGGACAAAACAATATAGACAGTCATTCTTCCCACAGACTATTATTGACTGGAATAAACTGGATGATAGTGTTGCATGCGCGAGTGCAGTCGGCAGCTTCAAAATAGCTGTCCACAAGTGGGACTAGAAGACTCCCACACTCTCTCTCCCGTTGCGTCTACGCTGAAAGGCCCTGCAACGTTACTAACCAGAACCAGAACCAGAACCAGAAAGAGGTATTAATAGTGGTAAAATTTATATTAAAACAACACATTAGGAATCTGGAAACTGGCTGTCTGATGCAGGTTGGCTGCTTAATATAGGTGACCACAAACATATGTTTGACTATATACATGTATATATGTGAGTAGCATGAGATATATAAACACATATGTGCGTGTGTCTTGTGGTAGTAATGTGGTATTGGATTAAAACAATTAGTGGTGTATGACCGACAAGACGATAACGATATTTAATTTAAAATATTAGTCGGGACGGTCATGGATACTGGTAGTAAAACACATGTGTGTCTATTCCCGTCCTGCAATAAAACGTTTAAGAAGGAAAGCAGACTACAAAGTCACATTCGTTCGCATACCGGAGAGGTGACTGTTACGCGCATGCTGACATTTTATCAATTGATTGAATTATTTTTGTGAAACATCAATTTTACAAAATGACATAGTATTCGGATGGTAAAAATTACTGACGTAAATATTACTAAAATGTTATATTCATTAATAATTACACATTTAACGAGTTCAGCGTGTGCGTATGATTGTCGCCGTGGTAATGGCATACGTATAAAGTCTAAATAACCCAACCCAAGTTTGGGTTTGAAACCACGACAGCCTGATACACTGTCCAAATATTTATACTTGAAAAATGTGACATTTTACTATCAAGGCATTTTTCAAAGTCTAAGCGATAAACCTCAATTACGTGTAGCATATTTTATATTCTAAAAACTCGTTTTTTATAAATTAAAATTGCTAACAAGATGAACACACATACCGTTGTTTGAATTCTGCACATTCAATAACGTCTCTTGACACACTATTAAAGTCTATTATACAAGAAATCGTTTAAATTTCATGGCAGAATTTCACCATTCCATTTCGTCCATTTTGAATTTTTGGTTATTACAAAAAGCCAAGAATAGAAATCATTAGACGCAATTGTTTACAAGATTTATCTCCCGAGCCATTACGGTGAACCAAATAAGATTTCGTTCAATATCCAATTACCCATGAAATGTACATACTAACAAATAATTCATTTGGATTTCTTTTGTGATGACTGCGTAGAAAAAGTAGGAGAATCTCACCTGTCGACTTTCAAACAGCTAAATGATATGCACAATGGGAAGACAATATATTTTTTATTTATAAAAACAACTTTTTAGAATATAAAATATGCTACGCGTAATTGAGATTTAGGGTTTGACAAATGCCTGGATAGTAAAATGTCACATTTTTCATGTCTAAATATTTGGACTAACCCAAACATTGATAGATCAACTTGAAATTGTCCAGCGAAGAGAACCAAATTTGAGTTGTCTGAGATCCATCTCAAGTCTTAGTGAATTGTTGCAGCCCTACAAACAGATATTCCTACTGGCTAGGCAGGGTTCCCGCTGTTGGTCGCCAATTACGTCAAAAAATTTGTTTTTCAATTGGCGACAGAAGTGGTGCAGACAAACATTCAGACAGAGGGAACCCTGATAGGTCATACCTAACTCAAAATAATGTGTTTCGCTTTAACAGAGAAGTTTCAAGTGACATGTATTATAATTTGCTGATTATTGTTGCATAATTGATTTTTGTTATTAACTTTCAGCGCCCACATGCATGCAAGTTTGAAGGTTGCAACAAAAGTTATAAAAGAATCGACCACTTGAGTCGACATCAACAACTCGCACATACGTCTGGTGATGAACAAGCTCCAAGGTATATCCCGGATATGTATATAATATCCTATTGGTTGTTGGTTAGACATTCTCGGTCAAATAACATGTTCAATTATGGAATACATGTCTACGGTGATTTAATTAACCTTCAATCTACCTAATTAGCACACCCTTTAAACACAGTCCACTTGACAGCCCGAAAACAGGTTCCACTTGTTCTCCCCCAAACAAATAAGTAGTCAAAACTACGTCAATACCCTGTAATGTTCTATTTGAAATAACTTCTCTCTTAGACGTGAATACATGGATAGATAGTTCACGGCGACTATACCTCTCTCAAGTCTTGTAGTTTGAAGCTTGAACTCTTGTTAATTTTCAATAGAGTATTGGTTTGTGATGGAGTGTAATAATTGTGCTATGTTTACATTCACCAGTTGTGTGTGTGATGGAGTATAATATTTGTGCTATGTTTACATTCACCAGTTGTGTGTGTGATGGAGTATAATAATTGTGCTATGTTTACATTCACCAGTTGTGTGTGTGATGGAGTATAATAATTGTGCTATGTTTACATTCACCAGTTGTGTATGTGATGGAGTATAATATTTGTGCTATGTTTACATTCACCAGTTGTGTGTGTGATGGAGTATAATAATTGTGCTATGTTTACATTCACCAGTTGTGTGTGTGGTGGAGTGTAATAATTGTGCTATGTTTACATTCACCAGTTGTGTATGTGATGGAGTGTAATAATTGTGCTATGTTTACATTCACCAGTTGTGTGTGTGTGGTGGCGTGTAATAATTGTGCTATGTTTACATTCACCAGTTGTGTGTGGTGGAGTGTAATAATTGTGCTATGTTTACATTCACCAGTTGTGTGTGTGATGGAGTGTAATAATTGTGCTATGTTTACATTCACCAGTTGTGTGTGTGGTGGAGTGTAATAATTGTGCTATGTTTACATTCACCAGTTGTGTGTGGTGGAGTGTAATAATTGTGCGATGTTTACATTCACCAGTTGTGTGTGTGTGGTGGAGTGTAATAATTGTGCTATGTTTACATTCACCAGGTGTGTATGTGATGGAGTGTAATAATTGTGCTATGTTTACATTCACCAGTTGTGTGTGTGTGGTGGAGTGTAATAATTGTGCTATGTTTACATTCACCAGTTGTGTGTGGTGGAGTGTAATAATTGTGCGATGTTTACATTCACCAGTTGTGTGTGTGATGGAGTGTAATAATTGTGCTATGTTTACATTCACCAGTTGTGTGTGTGGTGGAGAGTAATAATTGTGCTATGTTTATATTCACCAGTTGTGTGTGTGTGGTGGAGTGTAATAATTGTGCTATGTTTACATTCACCAGTTGTGTGTGTGTGGTGGAGTGTAATAATTGTGCTATGTTTACATTCACCAGGTGTGTATGTGATGGAGTGTAATAATTGTGCTATGTTTACATTCACCAGTTGTGTGTGTGTGGTGGAGTGTAATAATTGTGCTATGTTTACATTCACCAGTTGTGTGTGTGGTGGCGTGTAATAATTGTGCTATGTTTACATTCACCAGTTGTGTATGTGATGGAGTGTAATAATTGTGCTATGTTTACATTCACCAGTTGTGTGTGTGTGTGGTGGAGTGTAATAATTGTGCTATGTTTACATTCACCAGTTGTGTGTGTGGTGGCGTGTAATAATTGTGCTATGTTTACATTCACCAGTTGTGTGTGGTGGAGTGTAATAATTGTGCTATGTTTACATTCACCAGTTGTGTGTGTGATGGAGTGTAATAATTGTGCGATGTTTACATTCACCAGTTGTGTGTGGTGGAGTGTAATAATTGTGCTATGTTTACATTCACCAGTTGTGTGTGGTGGAGTGTAATAATTGTGCTATGTTTACATTCACCAGTTGTGTGTGTGGTGGCGTGTAATAATTGTGCTATGTTTACATTCACCAGTTGTGTGTGTGTGGTGGAGTGTAATAATTGTGCTATGTTTACATTCACCAGTTGTGTGTGTGGTGGCGTGTAATAATTGTGCTATGTTTACATTCACCAGTTGTGTGTGTGGTGGAGTGTAATAATTGTGCTATGTTTACATTCACCAGTTGTGTGTGTGATGGAGTGTAATAATTGTGCTATGTTTACATTCACCAGTTGTGTGTGTGATGGAGTGTAATAATTGTGCGATGTTTACATTCACCAGTTGTGTGTGGTGGAGTGTAATAATTGTGCTATGTTTACATTCACCAGTTGTGTGTGGTGGAGTGTAATAATTGTGCTATGTTTACATTCACCAGTTGTGTGTGTGGTGGCGTGTAATAATTGTGCTATGTTTACATTCACCAGGTGTGTATGTGATGGAGTGTAATAATTGTGCTATGTTTACATTCACCAGTTGTGTGTGTGTGGTGGAGTGTAATAATTGTGCTATGTTTACATTCACCAGTTGTGTGTGGTGGAGTGTAATAATTGTGCGATGTTTACATTCACCAGTTGTGTGTGTGATGGAGTGTAATAATTGTGCTATGTTTACATTCACCAGTTGTGTGTGTGGTGGAGAGTAATAATTGTGCTATGTTTATATTCACCAGTTGTGTGTGTGTGGTGGAGTGTAATAATTGTGCTATGTTTACATTCACCAGTTGTGTGTGTGTGGTGGAGTGTAATAATTGTGCTATGTTTACATTCACCAGGTGTGTATGTGATGGAGTGTAATAATTGTGCTATGTTTACATTCACCAGTTGTGTGTGTGTGGTGGAGTGTAATAATTGTGCTATGTTTACATTCACCAGTTGTGTGTGGTGGAGTGTAATAATTGTGCGATGTTTACATTCACCAGTTGTGTGTGTGATGGAGTGTAATAATTGTGCTATGTTTACATTCACCAGTTGTGTGTGTGGTGGAGAGTAATAATTGTGCTATGTTTACATTCACCAGTTGTGTATGTGATGGAGTGTAATAATTGTGCTATGTTTACATTCACCAGTTGTGTGTGTGGTGGCGTGTAATAATTGTGCTATGTTTACATTCACCAGTTGTGTATGTGATGGAGTGTAATAATTGTGCTATGTTTACATTCACCAATTGTGTGTGTGTGGTGGAGTGTAATAATTGTGCTATGTTTACATTCACCAGTTGTGTGTGTGGTGGCATGTAATAATTGTGCTATGTTTACATTCACCAGTTGTGTGTGGTGGAGTGTAATAATTGTGCTATGTTTACATTCACCAGTTGTGTGTGTGGTGGCGTGTAATAATTGTGCTATGTTTACATTCACCAGTTGTGTATGTGATGGAGTGTAATAATTGTGCGATGTTTACATTCACCAGTTGTGTGTGTGGTGGAGTGTAATAATTGTGCTATGTTTACATTCACCAGTTGTGTGTGTGGTGGAGTGTAATAATTGTGCGATGTTTACATTCACCAGTTGTGTGTGTGTGGTGGAGTGTAATAATTGTGCTATGTTTACATTCACCAGTTGTGTGTGTGGTGGCGTGTAATAATTGTGCTATGTTTACATTCACCAGTTGTGTGTGTGGTGGAGTGTAATAATTGTGCTATGTTTACATTCACCAGTTGTGTGTGTGATGGAGTATAATAATTGTGCTATGTTTACATTCACCAGTTGTGTGTGTGGTGGCGTGTAATAATTGTGCTATGTTTACATTCACCAGTTGTGTGTGGTGGAGTGTAATAATTGTGCGATGTTTACATTCACCAGTTGTGTGTGTGGTGGAGTGTAATAATTGTGCGATGTTTACATTCACCAGTTGTGTGTGTGATGGAGTATAATAATTGTGCTATGTTTACATTCACCAGTTGTGTGTGTGATGGAGTATAATAATTGTGCTATGTTTACATTCACCAGTTGTGTGTGTGGTGGCGTGTAATAATTGTGCTATGTTTACATTCACCAGTTGTGTGTGTGGTGGAGTGTAATAATTGTGCTATGTTTACATTCACCAGTTGTGTGTGTGGTGGAGTGTAATAATTGTGCTATGTTTACATTCACCAGTTGTGTGTGTGATGGAGTGTAATAATTGTGTAATGTTTACATTCACCAGTTGGGTATGTGAGGAAAGTGACTGTGAGTCTGCATTCAGCTCCAACTTTGCTCTGAAGAAACATGTCAGTCATTGTCATGAGAAAGATTCTTACCAGGTAAATATATGGGTCAGTAAGTTGTAAGTATGTAAACAATGTTAATATCCCTTACAAGGTAAATATGTGGGTCGGTAAGTTGTAAGTATGTAAACAATGTTAATATGATATCCCTTACAAGCTAAATATATGGGTCGGTAAGTTGTAAGTATGTAAACAATGTTAATATTCCTTACAAGGTAAATGCATGGATCGATAAGTGGAAAAATATAAGAATTTTAAGATCCCTTACACAGTAAATACAGTAAATCCAATCCAATATATTTTGTTTATAATCTCCTCCGTCAGACACATCCGTATAAGCATTTTAAAGTGTCTTTGTGTTATTATCTTCAGTTGGAAAAGTAAACCTAATTCATATGCGTGTGTTTGTTCCCCCGTCTGACCCTAATAAAATTAACAGTACAGTCAGTACTTTACACCATGCACATAAAAGAACCAGAGGAGACTCTGGAATGGGTCTCTGTCTGTATCATTGCACACTCCTCCAAAAATCTAAAATAACTAATCTCTTCAGGCGGCATCACTCATATGGGCAACCGGTAGCGACGATAAATAAACGTAAAATACACACACAAAACTGATTGTAACAATTTCTAAAAAAGTATCCACTGCCATTGAATTCTATAGTAAGCTATGCATGCTTCTAACTCGAACAGGAAGCAAGATAGACATATAGTTTACATTGATTTCTATAGTAAACTATGCATGCTTCTAGCTCGAACAGGAAGCAAGATAGACATATAGTTTACATTGACTTCTATAGTAAACTATGCATGCTTCTAGCTCGAACAGGAAGCAAGATAGACATATAGTTTACATTGACTTCTATAGTAAACTATGCATGCTTCTAGCTCGAACAGGAAGCAAGATAGACATATAGTTTACATTGACTTCTATAGTAAACTATGCATGCTTCTAGCTCGAACAGGAAGCAAGATAGACATATAGTTTACATTGACTTCTATAGTAAACTATGCATGCTTCTAACTCGAACAGGAAGCAAGATAGACATATAGTTTCAATGGAAGGCGAATATGACCTTTCAATCAAGCCATACCCAGTGACCTTGAGGTTGACCTTTCAAGGTCAAATCAAGGTCATGTGAAAAATGAAACATTTGTTCTTGTGTCAAATACTAGCAATGGGGGTTTGCATCTCTCCGAGTGCTATGCTGTAGTTTGGTTTGTTAAGCTCGGAAACTAGCATGTAAACATGTAACACAGCATGTAAGTAGAGTTTGATCACTACTTTGTGTGTTGTTGACTCCGCTGAAAAAGTAGGTCAATCAGAATATACTGGTTATATCAACCTCAGATATGACCCATTGTTTTCATTCTGTATGTTTTGATTTGGACTATTATGTCAACTTAGTACTTGTAGATTATGGCACCCCGTCGCGATATTGCCGTAACTGTGCTGATGAGCCGTTAAACCCATACTCACTCACAGATTATTGGCAACTTGGGATATGTTATAAACATATTATTACTTTATACATATATAATAGCACTTGTAAATTTCAGCGTCATATACCACTTGTAGATTTCAGTGTCACATACCACTTGTACATTTCAGTGTCACATACCACTTGTACATTTCAATGTCACATACCACTTGTACATTTCAATGTCACATACCACTTGTACATTTCAGTGTCACATACCACTTGTACATTTCAATGTCACATACCACTTGTACATTTCAGTGTCACATACCACTTGTACATTACAATGTCACATACCACTTGTACATTTCAGTGTCGCATACCACTTGTACATTTCAATGTCACATACCACTTGTACATTACAATGTCACATACCACTTGTACATTACAATGTCACATACCACTTGTACATTTCAGTGTCGCATACCACTTGTACATTTCAGTGTCACATACCACTTGTACATTTCAGTGTCATATAACACTTGTACATTTCAGTGTCACATACCACTCATACATTTCAGTGTCACATACCACTCGAACATTTCAGTGTCACATACCACTTGTACATTTCAGTGTCACATACCACTTGTACATTTCAGTGTCACATACCACTCGTACATGACAGTGTCACATACCACTTGTACATTTCAATGTCACATACCACTCGTACATTTCAGTGTCACATACCGGGCTGCGGGTCTGTGTACAAGAAGCATCACCAGCTGAAGTCGCACAAGCTAGAGCAACATGCGCAGGGCCGTGCATTCAGGTTGGCCATCTTCTTACCTCACCAAAGCGGGGGTTTCTTATTGTGTTTATCCATCCATCTGCTAGCAGTTATGCATTGGAAACTGTGGCAGCTTCAGTTTGGGTTAGATCTTGTTGAAACTTGTTCACAATGTATTCCACAATGTTTATCTTGTTTACCAGACTATTGTCAAAAGAAGTGCTTGATCCATCTAAAATAGTTTTGTTGTTCTGCAAGTAAAATAGTTTCTGTCTTCTGGAAGTAAAATTGTTTCTGTCTTCTGCAAGTAAAATTGTTTCTGTCTTCTGGAGCTAAAATTGTGTTTTGTCTTCTGCAAGTAAAATTGTTTTTGTCTTCTGCAAGTAAAATAATTGTTGTCTCCTGCAAGTAAAATTGTTTTTTGTCTTCTGCAAGTAAAATAATTGTTGTCTTCTGCAAGTAAAATTGTTTTTTGTCTTCTGCAAGTAAAATAATTGTTATCTTCTGCCAGTAAAATTGTTTTTGTGTTCTGCAAGTAAAATAGTTTTTGTCTTCTGGATGTGCCGTCTGATCAAGCTCTATGCTGTTTGCTATTTGAGTAGTGGAGCTAAAACACTTGGCTGAATAGCAAACAACATATCTGATCAGGATCTATGTTGTTTGCTATTCAGCCAAGTGTTTTAGCTCCACTATCCGAATAGCAAACAGTATAGAGCCTGATCAGACAACACATTCTGTGCCGTCTGAACTGGCTTTTTGTTTGCAAAAGTGATTTTATCTGCCGCTAACAGAAGGCAAAGGGTTAATGTGTGAATATTTTATTTACAGTTGTACTGAAGTGGGCTGTGAAAAGTCGTTTCCGACCCATAACAAGTTGAAAAGGCATCAGAGAACGCATAAAGGTAACAAACATTCAAAGTGTGTTTTTCTGAAAGCGTTTTGGTACTATTATCAGTTTGAAAAGACAACCGAAAGCCAAGCGAGGTACACTGTAGATATGCTGACTGCACTGCTTATCCACTGATTGATAGCTAAATGACTGTCGTATGTACGTATATGAAGATGTAAATAGTGTATTGGCCTAAATCTGTGAGGCGTCCGTGTTCTAGTGGTAGAGCGTGGGATTTGGATTCGAAGGGTCCCGTGTCCGATACTCTGAATGGGAACGTATGTAATATCACACATATTGCTTAGGACTGGCAACAAATTAGCCCGCTAAGACTGCCCAGGAAAACCTGTCTAGGTCCCAGCAAGGGGTTTGACATGAATGGAACATACATACATCTCTATGTGGGCAATAGATAAGCTGACAATGATGGTTTGTTGTTTCAGGCTATGCATGTACCGAGACAGATTGTGGAAAGATGTTTAACAAGTGGTCATTGTTTGTGAAACACCGGAGAGTAGACCATGCCTTGGGTGAGATTGTACATTATTTTAACATGGCTCGGCATTTTGTCTGTATATACAGAGGGATAAAGTAATAAAACATAATTTAGCACGTGATGTCACGGCTTTCTAGAAAATAGCACCAACTGTTTTTGCTATTTGCATGTTAGAATCAAAATAATATGCGTTTTTGCGTTATTTATGGTCGAATAAAATATAGTTTGTTGCTCTGAGCGCCGGAAATAACCACTTTGGCATGCTGCCTGCGTTGTTGATTCCTACGGGTCAGAACTCCAAACCATGTTTTATTCACCACTAAGTAACTAAAAGACTACTATTATTTCATCATTATTATCTGAAAGTCCCATTGTCTGACATTATCTGAAAGTCCCATTGTCTATTGTCTGAAAGTCCCATTGTCTATTGTCTGACATTATCTGAAAGTCCCATTGTCTGACATTATCTGAAAGTCCCATTGTCTATTGTCTGACATTATCTGAAAGTCCCATTGTCTATTGTCTGACATTATCTGAAAGTCCCATTGTCTATTGTCTGACATTATCTGAAAGTCCCATTGTCATTGTCTGACATTATCTGAAAGTCCCATTGTCTATTGTCTGACATTATCTGAAAGTCCCATTGTCTATTGTCTGACATTATCTGAAAGTCCCATTGTCTATTGTCTGACATTATCTGAAAGTCCCATTGTCTATTGTCTGACATTATCTGAAAGTCCCATTGTCTATTGTCTGACATTATCTGAAAGTCCCATTGTCTATTGTCTGACATTATCTGAAAGTCCCATTGTCTATTGTCTGACATTATCTGAAAGTCCCATTGTCTATTGTCTGACATTATCTGAAAGTCCCATTGTCTATTGTCTGACATTATCTGAAAGTCCCATTGTCTATTGTCTGACATTATCTGAAAGTCCCATTGTCTGACATTATCTGAAAGTCCCATTGTCTATTGTCTGACATTATCTGAAAGTCCCATTGTCTATTGTCTGACATTATCTGAAAGTCCCATTGTCTATTGTCTGACATTATCTGAAAGTCCCATTGTCTATTGTCTGACATTATCTGAAAGTCCCATTGTCTGACATTATCTGAAAGTCCCATTGTCTATTGTCTGACATTGCCTGAAAGTCCCATTGTCTATTGTCTGACATTATCTGAAAGTCCCATTGTCTATTGTCTGACATTATCTGAAAGTCCCATTGTCTATTGTCTGACATTATCTGAAAGTCCCATTGTCTATTGTCTGACATTATCTGAAAGTCCCATTGTCTGACATTATCTGAAAGTCCCATTGTCTATTGTCTGACATTGCCTGAAAGTCCCATTGTCTGACATTGTCTGAAAGTCCCATTGTCTGACATTATCTGAAAGTCCCATTGTCTGACATTGTCTGAAAGTCCCATTGTCTGACATTGTCTGAAAGTCCCATTGTCTGAAAGTCCCATTGTCTGAAAGTCCCATTGTCTGACATTATCTGAAAGTCCCATTGTCTGACATTATCTGAAAGTCCCATTGTCTGAAAGTCCCATTGTCTGAAAGTCCCATTGTCTGACATTATCTGAAAGTCCCATTGTCTGACATTGCCTGAAAGTCCCATTGCCTGAAAGTCCCATTGTCTGACATTGCCTGAAAGTCCCATTGCCTGAAAGTCCCATTGTCTGAAAGTCTTGGCTGTCACTTTTTCTGTATATCCCTACAGAAATGTATGCTTAAAATGTGGCAGTCACATTCCTAGCCGTAGTCCTCTTAAAATATAACGGTCACAATTTCTGAAAAGGTCGTACAATTAGGTGCGTAGCTGGGCTATATAGTAGGTGAGTGTAAGTGAGTCCGGGGGCATGCTTTCCTTAACACACTTACAGCGTATAGGATGTTTTGTTGTATACTACATTCATTTTCGTAGTGATAAAGTTTTGAAATTACGCATTTTCCATCGGAATCTGGTCTCAAAAATTAGACGCCCATATTATCTCAACCCCCTACCCATTACTTTTATTGCATTTACTGGTGGTTTTATTTCGGAGCTCGGTGTAGGCCTGGGCCTACAAGGCATATAGGTATCTACGCACCTGACACAATTGTCTTCGTTACAAAGCCAGTATTGCAAAGTTTGTCAGTTAAGAAAGTCAACAATTTTTATACTATACCTGAATATTATTGAAATATGTATAAATTTATTTTGACTTGTTTTGTTCACCTTTCTTCATAGTTGCATTTCTCTGTAACAAATCAGAATAGCAAATTATGCATTCACCTCCGACAAGCGGAGAGCGGACAGCATCCACACCCGCCGTTCGCTACTGAATGGCGTATGGTATGACCTTCGGCACTCTTCTACCTGTATTAAGTAGCCATCTCTCGGAAGCAGCCACTTTTTGTCATGCCCTTGGGTGGCTGCGCAAGACCTGGTGGGTTTGAGGCTATAAAAGGGACCAAGTTTGAGATTTACACTCGGAAGCTTGGGACCGAGTTTGAGATTTACACTCGGAAGCTTGGGACCGAGTTTGAGATTGAAGAAAAGTTTTATGACCTCCGGACCTGAGCGCTTGTACACTCTATGTTCCATCTGTCTACAGTTCATCGGTGTTCAGAATGCTCGAAGACGTTCAGTGGACGGCAGTGGTTGAAGCAGCACATGGTGAGCCATGGGGACGAGCGCACCGTGTACACCTGTCACCATGACAACTGTGGTCGGGATTACCTAGATCTGCGTAATCTGAATGCACATATACGTAGTTACCATGACGGTAAAAGATTTCCATGTGACCATAAGGAATGTGGACAAACGTTTACAACCAAAGTATGTTTTACACGATAGATGTATTTTAAATTATGTACATATATGTAGTCATTGTCATCCTAGGGACCCTGACTTCGCCCTCTGGGGGCCCGCCCCACTTCTCCCTAAAAAAAATAAATATATTTTGGTTTTTACGATTTTCAAACAAAATTTTGTCTAGTAAGATACACTGGCCCATTATAAAGCACTCCTTCTATTCAAATGTTGTATTTAATGGTTGTACTGTGCATTTTAACCCTATTTTGCGGAAGTATATTAAAGAACACCATTTAAGGAAGCGATCACGCGCTTTCTGACTTCTCCCAAAAATTCTGACCTAGAATGAACCCTGCATTCTGGTTTATTCCACCCGTGTCAAGTCTTTTGAACAAGTCGATGTACATTCAGTTTTATTTCATCTGTGTCAAGTCTTTTAACAAGTCAATGCACGTTCTGATTTATTTCATCCGTTTAAAACTTTTGAACAAGTCAATGATGCACCTTCTGGCTTGTTCCACCCATGCAGAATCTATTGAGCAAAGTCTTCCAGATAGGACCTTTCTCCTGGGCTTGAAACATGCCGAATACTACACGTTGTAGTCCATGATCTTGCATTATAATTCTCTGGAACTCGACAATAAAACAAGGCCTCCATGGAAAACTGTTAAACCACCAATATGTACATTGTATATTATATACCTCCTGTCCTACATCTTCAACCTGTTTAAGAAGCATAATAGCTCACAATGCTGATTCCCTAATTGTTAACAATGTTATTTCTGAAACCCGGGGGTGGGGGGTGTACCGGTATGTAAAATTGTTAGTTTCTATAAAACTTGGGATTGGTTGAATTGTTATTTCTGGAAGACTCGGGATACATTGAATTGTTATTTCTGAAAGACTCTGGATTGGTTGGTTATTTCTGGAAGACTCGGGATTGGTTGGTTATTTCTGGAAGACTCGGGATTGGTTGGTTATTTCTGGAAGACTCTGGATTGGTTGGTTATTTCTGGAAGACTCTGGATTGGTTGGTTATTTCTGGAAGACTCTGGATTGGTTGAATTGTTATTTCTGGAAGACTCTGGATTGGTTGAATTGTTATTTCTGGAAGACTCGGGATTGGTTGAATTGTTATTTCTGGAAGACTCTGGATTGGTTGAATTGTTATTTCTGGAAGACTCGGGATTGGTTGAATTGTTATTTCTGGAAGACTCGGGATTGGTTGAATTGTTATTTCTGGAAGACTCGGGATTGGTTGAATTGTTATTTCTGGAAGACTCGGGATTGGTTGAATTGTTATTTCTGAAAGACTCTGGATTGGTTGAATTGTTATTTCTGGAAGACTCGGGATTGGTTGAATTGTTATTTCTGAAAGACTCTGGATTGGTTGGTTATTTCTGGAAGACTCGGGATTGGTTGGTTATTTCTGGAAGACTCGGGATTGGTTGGTTATTTCTGGAAGACTCTGGATTGGTTGGTTATTTCTGGAAGATTCTGGATTGGTTGAATCGTTATTTCTGGAAGACTCTGGATTGGTTGAATCGTTATTTCTGGAAGACTCGGGATTGGTTGAATCGTTATTTCTGGAAGACTCGGGATTGGTTGAATTGTTATTTCTGGAAGACTCGGGATTGGTTGAATTGTTATTTCTGGAAGACTCGGGATTGGTTGAATTGTTATTTCTGGAAGACTCGGGATTGGTTGAATTGTTATTTCTGAAAGACTCGGGATTGGTTGAATTGTTATTTCTGGAAGACTCGGGATTGGTTGAATTGTTATTTCTGAAAGACTCTGGATTGGTTGGTTATTTCTGGAAGACTCGGGATTGGTTGGTTATTTCTGGAAGACTCGGGATTGGTTGGTTATTTCTGGAAGACTCGGGATTGGTTGGTTATTTCTGGAAGACTCTGGATTGGTTGGTTATTTCTGGAAGACTCTGGAGTGGTTGGTTATTTCTGGAAGACTCTGGATTGGTTGAATTGTTATTTCTGGAAGACTCTGGATTGGTTGAATTGTTATTTCTGGAAGACTCGGGATTGGTTGAATTGTTATTTCTGGAAGACTCGGGATTGGTTGAATTGTTATTTCTGAAAGACTCGGGATTGGTTGAATTGTTATTTCTGGAAGACTCGGGATTGGTTGAATTGTTATTTCTGGAAGACTCGGGATTGGTTGAATTGTTATTTCTGAAAGACTCGGGATTGGTTGAATTGTTATTTCTGGAAGACTCGGGATTGGTTGAATTGTTATTTCTGGAAGACTCGGGATTGGTTGAATTGTTATTTCTGAAAGACTTGGAGATAGAGTACTGTTGATATTTCATTTTATTTCAGCAAAAGTTACAACAGCACAGCAAACTCCATGATCCTAACAGACCATTGCCAAAAGTAAGATCCCAGAGTAGATTTACGTTGATTACAACGGTGAAGGTTCTATACAAAATGTATTGCCATTTACTCATCTAATACCTTTACTGGCCACGTTCTAAACTGACCCTCTTACTTGTGGTTTTGGGACAAGGTCCGTACATAATTTGCTAGTCCGCCTTCGTGGTTACGGTTGCTGACTTGTATACCACTAGCCTATCATCACTGATGGTCACTGGTTCGAGCCCCGCTCAGGACGTGTTTCATTTCTATTAAAAAGATGGCAGTTTCTTACGGAGGTTGGTGCACCTTAGTACTGGTTAACCGCTGGACCCTACCCAGGAAAAGGTGTTGTTGGGTAAACTACCCGTCGGTGAAATAGCCCAAAATGATTGTGATGTAGGCGTGAAACCCAAACAAACATAGTATGCCAAGACAACGTTAGGGCCTTTTTCGGGCCAATATATGTTTAACATAAGGCCATTTACATCTATTTGAGGATACCACACTGGATATGTATTACAATATATGACATAAAAGTTGCCGTAATAGCTTGCGAATCCACGCTGTTTAGTCTATTGTAGCAGTCGGCACAACACGCCGTTAGCTTAACTTACAAATGTCAACATGTGAAACTGCAGTCATCGTAATTAGCCACTGCACCAACGGTCAAATCTATCAAATCTTGTGCCAACTCTTTGCACGCTAGCGGTGAAAATGGCATTCGTATGTCATGGAATTGCATTGGAATTGTGTCGTAACAACACATTTGTAATTAATAATGAAATTGCATGTCCAGAGTTTTCAGCTACAAATAAGAAAAATAGTTTAATGAATTGTTGTCTGCTTGTGTGTGTGTTTACGTTGATTTATCGTCGCTACCGGTTGCCCATATGAGCGACGCTGCCGACGCCTCCTGAAGAGATTAGTCATTTTAGATTTTTGGAGGATAGTGCAATGATACAGACAGAGACCCATTCCAGTCTCCTCTTGTTCTTTACGTGCACGGTGTAAAGCACCGACATGCGACCTTAGTTTAAATTCCCAACTGAAAGACTGTTAATTTTTATTAGGGTCAGACGGATAATCGAACCTGCGATCCCTGGATTACCAGTCCAGCGTGATAATGTTGTCTGCTACAATTATTTGAACTATTTATAGCCTATGTTTTACCCAGCATGCATAGAGTTAATACAATTGGAGGGGGAGGGGTCACGCCCCAAGATATATACCTTTCTGAAAGCTGCTGGTGTAAATCTAATGTTCAAATTGATGCATTGTTTCAGCTAACTCTTGTGTGTATTTCATTCAGAAGCCAAAAAAGAAGAAATCGAAAGCAGAGAAGATGACAGGTGTGAGCATGGTAACAGAGGCCAGAGGTCAAGATCATGTGACCTTCAGCTCTCCTACTAGGGAAGACAGCATAGAACTACCTGAACTTACTGATTTACATAGTGACACAGCTAATTTACATAGTGACACAGCTAATTTACATAGTGACACAGCTAATTTACATAGTGACACATCTAATTTACATAATGTAACAGCTATTTTACCTATTGCTTCAGATACTGTGAAAGAGGTTTATATACACCATGATGAGATGATGGAATCTATTTACCTATCTGCAAGGCAGAAAATTAAAAGTGGTGCTCTTAATAGTAAAAATAATACTAATGTGACTGTTGAATCAGAGACAACAATGGGTGTAGGTAGTGATGATGTAGATAGTGATATTGACGATGTAGGTGTTGATGATGTAGATAGTGATTCTGACGATGTAGGTAGAGATACTGATGATGTAGATAGAGATACTGTTGATGTAGGTAGAGATGCTGATGGTGCAGATAGGTTGGTGGTGCAGCGTGCTGCAGGTGACACATGCAGTTCTGTGTGAACTTGCATTTACTTACAATACATTTGTCGTTTTCTTGCCGATTCAAAATAAAATTGATGTTTTTATTTCTTTGTTAGATTATCTGAGCTAAGCCCGGTGGGTGCTATTAGTAAAATACCTGTATTAACCCATTTGATTCTGGCAGGTTGCTTTCTCCTCAATCCTACATGTATGTACATAGGAAATAGGTAACCATATAAGCAGGTTGCTTTCTCCTCAATCCTACATGTATGTACATAGGAAATAGGTAACCATATAAGCAGGTTGCTTTCTCCTCAATCCTACATGTATGTACATATTATTTATACTTGACTATGTTTATTCAAAGAAATAAATATTGTTTAAACTAATGAAAGACACGAGTCTTCTATAACTCTTCACAAACGTTTTGAGATTGAAGAAAAGTTGTATAACCTTTGTTGCCTACGATACATCGGAGTTTGTCTAGGAGAAGAGTTGATACCAGCACATACTTAACCCATTTCATTCTGGATACATTTAACCCATTCCATTCTGGATACTGTTCAAACAGTATTTGCAAAGAACATAGAGCCGTATCAGCCACCACGGAATGTGCTGTCTGATCAGGCTCTATGCTGTTTGCTATTCAGATGATCTTGCTAAGACACTTAGCTATGTAGCAAACAACATAGATCCTGATCAGCACGCAGCGTCATGCTGCGGCTGATCTGAATCTATGTTGTTTGCAAAAGCCTTTAACCCATTTCATTCTGAATACATTTAAAGGCTTTTGCAAACAACATAGATCCAGATCAGCCGCAGCGTGACGCTGCATGCTGATCAGGATCTATGTTGTTTGCTACATAGCCAAGTGTCTTAGCAAGATCATCTGAATAGCACACAGCATAGAGCCTGATTAGACGGAACGTTCCATGGCGGCTGATCTGGCTCTATGTTCTTTGCAAATACTGTTTGAACTGTATCCAGAATGGAATGGGTTAAATGTATCCAGAATGAAATGGGTTAAGTATGTGCTGGTATCAACTCTTCTCCTAGACAAACTCCGATGTATGGTAGGCAACAAAGGTTATACAACTTTTCTTCAATCACAAAACGTTTGTGAAGAGATATATAAGACTCTTGTCTTTCATTAGTTTAAACAATATTTATTTCTTTGAATAAACATAGTCAAGTATAAATAATATGTACATACCTGTAGGATTGAGGAGAAAGTAACCTGCTTGTAGAAGTCGTGATAGCGCAGTGGAAGTCGTGATAGTGCAGTGGATGCGTGTTCCCTTCAGGTGCGAAAGGTCCGGAGTTCGAGCCCCGCTGGAGCCGTTACGATTGTGCCCTTAGGCAAGGCATTTAAATTCCATGTTGCCTCTTCTCTCCCTCGTGGCGATGGATTCCATCAGGAATGAGGTATCGAGAGTGATTAATATAAGTTGAAATAACTTGTTTCGCAATCGAGCTAAAATAAATTTGTATAAACTAACCTGCTTGTATGGTTACCTATTTCCTTCTAATCCATTTTGTGTATTTTGATATGTGTAATCTATGCATTGTTCAAATTGTATAATATTGGGAAATAAATTATGTTTAAACTAAGTCTCAACGTTTCTAATTTGTTGAGTCCAAAGCAAATCTCAGACTCGACCAATGATAGCAATTGTTTTTCAATTGATGAAATTTGAACACTTATAACCTCAAATCCCGGTGCCTAACAGTTACTGTATCCGCAATCTGGTAACTAGCTGTGAAATATTGTGTAACTATGTGACAATTTGTCGCCAAGTCAATTTCAAGCACTCTACATATTGTCCCATTTGACTATATGTGACAATGTGTGGCCAAGTCAATTTCAAGCACTCTACATATTGTCCCATTTGACTATATGTGACAATTTGTCGCCAAGTCAATTTCAAGCACTCTACATATTGTCCCATTTGACTATATGTGACAATTTGTCGCCAAGTCAATTTCAAGCACTCTACATATTGTCCCATTTGACTATATGTGACAATGTGTGGCCAAGTCAATTTCAAGCACTCTAGCACTCTACATATTGTCCCATTTGACTATATGTGACAATGTGTGGCCAAGTCAATTTCAAGCACTACATATTGTCCCATTTGACTATATGTGACAATGTGTGGCCAAGTCAATTTCAAGCACTCTACATATTGTCCCATTTGACTATATGTGACAATGTGTGGCCAAGTCAATTTCAAGCACTACATATTGTCCCATTTGACGACATTTGCTGTTGCTATGCAACGGTTAAGATAGTGGTATATGTGTTTTAACCCTTTACTCCAAGAGAGAACAGGAGATGTCAGGTACTCATTTTATCTCCATACTGCTGATAAGCAACTGGCTGACTGCAAAAGATACTCAATAATCAATATCTATGGGAATAGATAACAACATGGAATGTCGGCTATATTGGGAAAGCTATGAAGGTGATAGCGCAGTGGTAGTGGTTGCTTCAGATGTGAAAGGTTCAGAGTTCACGCCCTGCTGGATCTGTTACGATTGGGGCAAGGCATTTAAATTTTATGTTGCCTTTCCCTTGTGGCGATGGGTTCTTGGTTTTTGGAGGATAGTGCAATGATACAGACGGAGACCCATTCCAGAGTCTCCCCTTGTTCTTTTACGTGCACGGTTTAAAGAACCGACACAAGACCTCGATTTAACTTCCCATCCGAAAGAATGTTAATTTTATTAGGGTCAGTCGGGGGATCGAACCTGCGATCCATGGATTACCAGTCCAACGTGTTAACCACTGCACTACAGATCCGTCTAACTACATGATCGTCATGTGTGACTGAGACCCGCCAACATGTTGATGACGTCACAGTACTGGGATAATTGTTATAAAGTGCACGCTAGCTCATATAGGGCCTACAGAAGAAGACACCAACCTATTCTTTTTTTTAAGATTAACAACCTTTTTTCTATGTATCTCTTCAACCTCATTCCATTCTTACAAACATTATCGTAGTCCGCCTCCGTGGTCGAGTGGTTAAGGTCGCTGACTTGTATACCACTGTAACCTATCATCACTGATGCTCACGGGTTCGAGCCCAGCTCAGGCCGTGTCTCATTTATATGAAAAAGTTGGCAGTTTCTTACGGAGGTTGGTGCACCCAAGTACTGGTTAACCGCTGGAGCCTGCCCAGGAAAGGTGTTGTTAGGTAAACTGCCCGCCGGCGATATAGCCCGAAATGGTGCTGATGCAGGCGTAAAACCCGAAATATAACATAGCATAACAAACATCTCGATCGTGGACATATGGATTCACCGTTTGGTACCTGTGTGGTGTTTGAGACACCATATCACTATCTACTACACTGTCGGAGACACCATATCACTACCTACTACACTGTCGGAGACACCATATCACTGTCGGAGACACCATATCACTATCTTCTACACTGTCAGAGACACCATATCACTATCTACTTCACTGTCGGAGATACCATAGAGCACACCTACTACACTTTCGGAGACACCATATCACTACCTACTACACTGTCGGAGACACCATATCACTATCTTCTACACTGTCAGAGACACCATATCACTATCTTCTACACTGTCAGAGACACCATATCACTATCTACTACACTGTCGGAGATACCATAGAGCACACCTACTACACTGTCAGAGACACCATATCACTATCTACTACACTGTCAGAGACACCATATCACTATCTACTACACTGTCGGAGATACCATAGAGCACACCTACTACACTGTCGGAGACACCATATCACTACCTACTACACTGTCGGAGACACCATATCACTGTCGGAGACACCATATCACTATCTTCTACACTGTCAGAGACACCATATCACTATCTTCTACACTGTCAGAGACACCATATCACTATCTACTACACTGTCGGAGATACCATATCACTATCTACTACACTGTCGGAGACACCATATCACTATCTACTACACTGTCGGAGACACCATATCACTGTCTACTACACTGTCGGAGACACCATATCACTATCTTCTACACTGTCAGAGACACCATATCACTATCTACTACACTGTCGGAGACACCATATCACTATCTACTACACTGTCGGAGACACCATATCACTATCTACTACACTGTCGGAGACACCATAGCACATCTACTACACTGTCGGAGATACCATATCACTATCTACTATACTGTCGGAGACACCATAGCACTATCTACTACACTGTCGGAGATACCATAGAGCACATCTACTACACTGTCGGAGACACCATATCGCTGTCTACTACACTGTCGGAGACACCATATCACTACCTACTACACTGTCGGAGACACCATATCACTGTCTACTACACTGTCGGAGACACCATAGCACTATCTACTACACTGTCGGAGATACCATAGAGCACATCTACTACACTGTCGGAGACACCATAGCACTACCTACTACACTGTCGGAGACACCATATCACTACCTACTACACTGTCGGAGACACCATATCGCTGTCTACTACACTGTCGGAGACACCATATCACTACCTACTACACTGTCGGAGACACCATATCGCTGTCTACTACACTGTCGGAGACACCATATCACTACCTACTACACTGTTGGGGACACAATATCACTGTCGGAGACACCATATCACTATCTTCTACACTGTTGGAGACACCATATCACTATCTACTACACTGTCGGAGACACCATATCACTATCTACTACACTGTCAGAGACACCATATCACTGTCTACTACACTGTCGGAGACACCATATCACTATCTACTACACTGTCGGAGATACCATATCACTATCTTCTACACTGTCGGAGACACCATATCACTATCGGAGACACCATATCACTATCTTCTACACTGTCGGAGACACAATATCACTATCTTCTACACTGTCGAAGACACCATATCACTATCTTCTACACTGTCGGAGACACAATATCACTATCTTCTACACTGTCGGAGACACCATATCACTATCTGCTACACTGTCGGAGACACCATATCACTATCTTCTACACTGTCGGAGACACAATATCACTATCTTCTACACTGTCGGAGACACCATATCACTATCTTCTACAGTGTCGGAGACACAATATCACTATCTTCTACACTGTCGGAGACACCATATCACTATCTACTACACTGTCGGAGACACCATATCACTATCTTCTACACTGTCGGAGACACAATATCACTATCTTCTACACTGTCGGAGACACCATATCACTATCTACTACACTGTCGGAGACACCATATCACTATCTACTACACTGTCGGAGACACCATATCACTGTCTACTATACTGTCGGAGATACCATATCACTACCTACTACACTGTCGGAGACACCATATCACTGTCTACTATACTGTCGGAGACACCATATCACTGTCTACTACACTGTCGGAGACACCATATCACTGTCTACTACACTGTCGGAGACACCATATCACTATCTACTACACTGTCGGAGATACCATATCACTGTCTACTACACTGTCGGAGACACCATATCACTATCTACTACACTGTCGGAGACACCATATCACTATCTACTACACTGTCGGAGATACCATAGAGCACATCTACTACACTGTCGGAGATACCATATCACTGTCTACTACACTGTCGGAGACACCATATCACTACCTACTACACTGTCGGAGACACCATATCACTATCTACTACACTGTCGGAGATACCATAGAGCACACCTACTACACTGTCGGAGATACCATATCACTACCTACTACACTGTCGGAGATACCATAGAGCACACCTACTACACTGTCGGAGATACCATAGAGCACACCTACTACACTGTCGGAGATACCATATCACTACCTACTACACTGCCGGAGATACCATAGAGCACACCTACTACACTGTCGGAGACACCATATCACTATCTACTACACTGTCGGAGACACCATATCACTATCTACTACACTGTCGGAGACACCATATCACTACCTACTACACTGTCGGAGACACCATAGAGCACACCAACTACACTGTCGGAGATACCATAGCACTGTCTACTACACTGTCGGAGATACCATAGCACTGTCTACTACACTGTCGGAGACACCATATCACTGTCTACTACACTGTCGGAGATACCATAGCACGTCTACTACACTGTCGGAGACACCATAGCACATCTACTACACTGTCGGAGATACCATAGCACTGTCTACTACACTGTCGGAGACACCATATCACTGTCTACTACACTGTCGGAGACACCATATCACTACCTACTACACTGTCGGAGACACCATATCACTGTCTACTACACTGTCGGAGACACAATATCACTATCTACTACACTGTCGGAGACACAATATCACTATCTACTACACTGTCGGAGACACCATATCACTGTCTACTACACTGTCGGAGACACAATATCACTATCTACTACACTGTCGGAGACACAATATCACTATCTACTATACTGTCGGAGACACCATATCACTGTCTACTATACTGTCGGAGACACCATATCACTATCTACTACACTGTCGGAGATACCATAGAGCACACCTACTACACTGTCGGAGACACCATATCACTGTCTACTACACTGTCGGAGACACCATATCACTATCTACTACACTGTCGGAGACACCATATCACTATCTACTACACTGTCAGAGACACCATATCACTATCTACTACACTGTCGGAGACACCATATCACTATCTACTACACTGTCGGAGACACCATATCACTATCTACTACACTGTCGGAGACACCATATCACTATCTACTACACTGTCGGAGATACCATATCACTATCTACTACACTGTCGGAGACACCATAGCACTATCTACTACACTGTCGGAGATACCATAAGCACATCTACTACACTGTCGGAGACACCATAGCACTACCTACTACACTGTCGGAGACACCATATCACTACCTACTACACTGTCGGAGACACCATATCACTGTCTACTACACTGTCGGAGACACCATATCACTATCTACTACACTGTCGGAGACACATCACTGTCGGAGACACCATATCACTATCTACTACACTGTCGGAGACACCATATCACTATCTACTACACTGTCGGAGACACCATATCACTATCTACTACACTGTCGGAGATACCATAAGCACACCTACTACACTGTCGGAGACACCATATCACTGTCTACTACACTGTCGGAGACACCATATCACTATCTTCTACACTGTCAGAGACACCATATCACTATCTTCTACACTGTCAGAGACACCATATCACTATATACTACACTGTCGGAGACACCATATCACTATCTACTACACTGTCGGAGACACCATATCACTATCTACTACACTGTCGGAGACACCATATCACTATCTACTACACTGTCGGAGATACCATATCACTATCTACTATACTGTCGGAGACACCATAGCACTATCTACTACACTGTCGGAGATACCATAGAGCACATCTACTACACTGTCGGAGACACCATAGCACTACCTACTACACTGTCGGAGATACCATATCACTACCTACTACACTGTCGGAGACACCATATCGCTGTCTACTACACTGTCGGAGACACCATATCACTACCTACTACACTGTCGGAGACACCATATCACTGTCTACTACACTGTCGGAGACACCATAGCACTATCTACTACACTGTCGGAGATACCATAGAGCACATCTACTACACTGTCGGAGACACCATAGCACTACCTACTACACTGTCGGAGACACCATATCACTGTCTACTACACTGTCGGAGACACCATATCACTACCTACTACACTGTCGGAGACACCATATCGCTGTCTACTACACTGTCGGAGACACCATATCACTACCTACTACACTTTGGGGACACAATATCACTGTCGGAGACACCATATCACTATCTTCTACACTGTTGGAGACACCATATCACTATCTACTACACTGTCGGAGACACCATATCACTATCTACTACACTGTCAGAGACACCATATCACTACCTACTACACTTGGGACACAATATCACTGTCGGAGACACCATATCACTATCTTCTACACTGTCGGAGACACCATATCACTATCTACTACACTGTCGGAGACACCATATCACTATCTACTACACTGTCAGAGACACCATATCACTATCTACTACACTGTCGGAGACACAATATCACTGTCGGAGACACCATATCACTATCTTCTACACTGTCGGAGACACCATATCACTATCTTCTACACTGTCGGAGACACCATATCACTATCTACTACACTGTCGGAGACACCATATCACTATCTACTACACATATCACTGTCGGAGACACCATATCACTATCTTCTACACTGTCGGAGACACCATATCACTATCTACTACACTGTCGGAGACACCATATCACTATCTACTACACTGTCGGAGACACCATATCACTATCTTCTACACTGTCGGAGACACCATATCACTATCTACTACACTGTCGGAGACACATATCACTATCTACTACACTGTCGGAGACACCATATCACTATCTACTACACTGTCGGAGATACCATATCACTATCTACTACACTGTCGGAGACACCATATCACTATCTACTACACTGTCGGAGACACCATATCACTATCTACTACACTGTCGGAGACACCATATCACTATCTACTACACTGTCGGAGACACCATATCACTATCTACTACACTGTCGGAGATACCATAGCACATCTACTACACTGTCGGAGACACCATATCACATCTACTACACTGTCGGAGATACCATATCACTATCTACTACACTGTCGGAGATACCATAGCACATCTACTACACTGTCGGAGACACCATATCACTATCTACTACACTGTCGGAGACACCATATCACTATCTACTACACTGTCGGAGACACCATATCACTATCTACTACACTGTCGGAGATACCATATCACTACCTACTACACTGTCGGAGACACCATATCACTATCTACTACACTGTCGGAGACACCATATCACACCTACTACACTGTCGGAGATACCATAGAGCACACCTACTACACTGTCGGAGACACCATATCACTATCTACTACACTGTCGGAGACACCATAGAGCACATCTACTACACTGTCGGAGACACCATATCACTGTCTACTACACTGTCGGAGATACCATAGCACATCTACTACACTGTCGGAGACACCATAGCACACCTACTACACTGTCGGAGATACCATAGAGCACATCTACTACACTGTCGGAGATACCATAGCACTGTCTACTACACTGTCGGAGACACCATATCACTGTCTACTACACTGTCGGAGACACCATATCACTACCTACTACACTGTCGGAGACACCATATCACTGTCTACTACACTGTCGGAGACACAATATCACTATCTACTACACTGTCGGAGACACAATATCACTATCTACTACACTGTCGGAGACACCATATCACTGTCTACTACACTGTCGGAGACACCATATCACTATCTACTACACTGTCGGAGACACCATATCACTATCTACTACACTGTCGGAGACACCATATCACTATCTACTACACTGTCGGAGACACCATATCACTATCTACTACACTGTCGGAGACACCATATCACTATCTACTACACTGTCGGAGACACCATATCACTATCTACTACACTGTCGGAGACACCATATCACTATCTACTACACTGTCGGAGACACCATATCACTATCTACTACACTGTCGGAGACACCATATCACTATTACTACACTGTCGGAGACACCATATCACTATCTACTACACTGTCGGAGACACCATATCACTATCTACTACACTGTCGGAGACACCATATCACTATCTACTACACTGTCGGAGACACCATATCACTATCTACTACACTGTCGGAGACACCATATCACTATCTACTACACTGTCGGAGACACCATATCACTATCTACTACACTGTCGGAGACACCATATCACTATCTACTACACTGTCGGAGACACCATATCACTATCTACTACACTGTCGGAAGACACCATATCACTATCTCTACACTGTCGGAGACACCATATCACTATCTACTACACTGTCGGAGACACAAACTGTCGGAGACACCATATCACTATCTACTACACTGTCGGAGACACCATATCACTATCTACTACACTGTCGGAGACACCATATCACTATCTTCTACACTGTCAGAGACACCATATCACTATCTTCTACACTGTCAGAGACACCATATCACTATATACTACACTGTCGGAGACACCATATCACTATCTACTACACTGTCGGAGACACCATATCACTATCTACTACACTGTCGGAGACACCATATCACTATCTACTACACTGTCGGAGACACCATATCACATCTACTACACTGTCGGAGACCATATCACTATCTACTACACTGTCGGGACAACCATATCACTATCTACACTGTCGGAGACACCATATCACTATCTACTACACTGTCGGAGACACCATATCATTCTACCACTGTCGGAGACACCATATCACTATCTACTACACTGTCGGAGACACCATATCACTATCTACTACACTGTCGGAGATACCATATCACTACCTACTACACTGTCGGAGATACCATAAGCACATTACTACACTGTCGGAGATACCATATCACTATCTACTACACTGTCGGAGACACCATATCACTATCTACTACACTGTCGGAGACACCATATCACTATCTACTACACTGTCGGAGATACCATAATCACACCTACTACACTGTCGGAGACACCATATCACTGTCTACTACACTGTCGGAGATACCATAAGCACACCTACTACACTGTCGGAGACACCATATCACTGTCTACTACACTGTCGGAGACACCATATCACTATCTACTACACTGTCGGAGATACCATAGAGCACACCTACTACACTGTCGGAGACACCATATCACTGTCTACTACACTGTCGGAGATACCATATCACTACCTACTACACTGTCGGAGACACCATATC
>CM026391.1:13535525-13561446 GCA_014843695.1 Archivesica marissinica
AGATTTAGGTTAATATACTATTATATCTCCATACAAACGACAGCCATTTGACCCTTTCCTTCATAGAGATTTAGGTTAATACACTATTATATCTCCATACAAACGACAGCCATTTAGTTATCATGCATGCAGTGGATAAGTAGTCGCCATATCTATCCCACCTCCATAGATATTACTGGGACTACATGGGATTCTGGCCTTTATTATGAACATTGGTTTGGCTACTACATTGTCAATGTATGTCGTATTGGTAATGGTGTCAAGAGGTGTTTCTATGAGGGAAAGGGTTAATGAACATTGGTTTGGCTACTACATTGCCAATGTATATCGTATTGGTAATGGCATCAAGAGGTGCTTCTATGAGGGAAAGGTTAATGAACATTGGTTTGGCTACTACATTGCAATGTATGTCTTTGGTAATGGTCAAGGTGTTCTATGAGGGAAAGGGTTTGTTGGTTTGGTTTTGTGTTTGTTTGGTTGGTGGTTTTTGGGGGGTTTGTTGGTTGGTTTTGGTTTTTGGTGGTGTGTTTGGGGGGGTTATGAACATTGGTTTGGCTACTACATTGTTGGTAATGGGTCAAGAGGTGTTCTATGAGGGAAAGGGTTAATGAACATTGGTTTGGCTACTACATTGCCAATGTATATCGTATTGGTAATGGCGTCAAGAGGTGCTTCTATGAGGGAAAGAGTTAATGAACATTGGTTTGGCTACTACATTGCCAATGTATATCGTATTGGTAATGGCATCAAGAGGTGCTTCTATGAGGGAAAGGGTTAATGAACATTGGTTTGGCTACTACATTGTCAATGTATGTCGTATTGGTAATGGCGTCTAGAGGTGTTTCTATGAGGGAAATGGTTAAATGGTATTATTTAATAAGTTTCAATAAAATAGGGTTAAAATACACATTATGAATCATTAAATACAACAGTTGAATAGAAAGCGTGCTTTACAATGGCCAGTGTAGTTTTGGACAAAATTTGGTATGAAAATTGTAAATAAAAACTTATGTTTATAGAGAAGTGGGGTCCACAGGGGCAAAGTCAGGAACCCTAGGGCGACTATACCCCCATGTCTCACTGGACTGATTACAAAATCAACATTATTTATTTGTTTAGTGATTCAGTCAATGCAAAGTAAGCCAGGATAAAAACAAAGGGAGCCAACTAAACTGATTACCCTCCTTAAAAGAGTATTCAAGGGGAAATAACTAACCAATGTCTCGCAATATGAGGGAAAGGGTTAATGAACAACTGGAAATCACTGGGAACAATGTAGTATTGTAAAGCATTCACTTGTACATATTTTGTATTTTCTTTTACAGATGACAAGACGAGTAGATCTGTTGGACATGGCAGTACCAAGAAAATGTTTCTGATACGAATGGTTCTTGGCAACAGTTATCTCTGCAATGAACAGAACCCCTACAAGTACCGGCGGCCACCATGTACAGCGTGTTTCCAGGATGACTGTAGAGATACCAACCATGCTGGTCACAAGTTTGGTCACTTTTTTGATTCGGTTATTGGGGACAATGGAAAGTTGTTCCGAGAGTTTGTGGTGTATGACACTGCTCTGTGTTACCCCGAGTATCTCATTACATATGAGAGACATTGATTGACATTCTGAACGGTGGGGGGGGCGGGGCTAGCTGACTTGTATACCACTGTAACCTATCATCACTGATGGTCACAGGTTCGAGCCCCGCTCAGGTCGTGTCTCATTTATATGAAAAAGTTGGCAGTTTCTTACGGAGGTTGGTGCACCCAAGTACTGGTTAACCGCTGGAGCCTGCCCAGGAAAGGTGTTGTTAAGTAAACTGCCCCCCGGCGATATAGCACGAAATGGTGCTGATGCAGGCGTAAAACCCGAAATATAACATAACATGATTATTGTACGGTTTTTTTTTGGTTTTGTTTTTGAGCTTCCAGGAGTACCCTGTTTATTTTTCCCTGTTTTATATTACCCTGTTTTAATTTTTCATAATATAATTAACAATTACATATGTAAACATATAATATAAATTAGTTATTTTCCAATAATGTTTAGATACTACATACTAATATAGTATATATACAAATGCATTTATTAATTTTTATATAGAGAGAAGGAATTAGGTTTGAAAGTAAGATAGCAGGAGAAGAGATGAAAACTTCCGATCCAGAATACAAACATCTTTTCAATATCAGTTGCTAATACAATTGCTGTTACATGCTTGTGATTATACTTCTATCAGTCAATATCAATTTGTTCCACTTTCTATTGTGAGCTTCTAGTTTATTTTTCATAAATGCTATATGTTCTTCGATGTGTTGTCTTTCTTTTAAATATCTGATAACGGCAATGCAGTTTGGAACACATTTTTCTATTTTGCTTTTAAAATTATAATATTTTGCTAAAAGAATTATGAAATCTATCAAAATATGGGGATGCTCTATACTTTGAATACCAAATGAAACCGTTTTATAATCTATATTAAACTCTATTTGTTTGTCTATCAAATATGTTTTTAAATGCAACCAAAAATTTTGAACATGAGAACAGTCCCAGAATAAATGTTTTAATGTCTCTGTATGCATATTCCAAAGTTCACATAAAGTTGAGTTTGTTATTTTTAATTTATAGAGTAGTTCATTAGTTGGTAATATTCGTGTCACATATTTATATTGGAATGTTCGTAATTCTGTATCATGTTATATTTTTTTTCCAATCCAGGTATTCAAATATAGCTTTCCATTTTTCACTGTTTAACCCTTTCAACACCACAGACCTCTAAATAGGCTTACAAAAAGTGTAGATCCAGATGAGCCGGCTCGTGACGAGCCGTCTCATCAGGATCTGCACTTTTTGCCAGTGATATGACTATTTTTAGACATAATTACCCATTTTGATAAATGAACTTGTCCAAATGTGATTTTCTGATTCATTTATTGGTTTATGAATATCATGGACCAGTCCATGTGAGTTACTTGGTGTTGAATGGGTTAAGAACTAAATACCTTGGTAATATATCGTGGGCGTGTGTACAGAAATTCAATACTTTCATGTCTTCTAAGAATAAAATAGAATTGTTACAAATATCTAGGTATATAAAGGAATCTGTTTCTAAGAAAAAAATGCCCTAGATAATATCACTGTTTCTTAAAATGTGTATGTATGTATGTTTTTGTGTGTGTGTTTTACGTTTATTTATATTCACTACCGGTTGCCCATATGAGCGACACCTCCTGAAGAGATTAGTCATTTTAGATTTTTGGAGGGTAGTGCAATGATAGACAGAGACCCATTCCAGAGTCTCCTCTGGTTCTTTTACGTGCACGGTGTGCATGGTGTAAAGCACCGACACGAGACCTCGGTTTAACGTCCCATCTGAATGACTGTTAATTTTATTAGGGTCAGACGAGGGATCGTATGTATGTATGTATTTATGTATGTCTCTGCCATAGTTTATACTTATGTAAATGGCCAACGGCAATGTATTGCTGATAATGCCAATAAACTTGAAACTTGTTAATAATAAAAGGACATGCACTCAACAAACTTCCTAATCAGTCACCTGATGATAAATAGTGTGTGTTTTACGTTTATTTATCGTCGCTACCAGTTGCCCATGTGAGCGACGCCTCCTGAAGAGATTTTTGGAGGATAGTGCAATGATACAGACAGAGACCCATTCCAGAGTCTCCTCTGGTTCTTTTACGTGTACGCTGTACAGCACCGACACGAGACCTCGGTTTAACGTCCCATCTGAAAGACTGTTCATTTTATTACGGTCAGACGGGGGATCAAACCTGCGATCCCTGGATTACCAGTCCAGCATGTTACCACTGGACTACAGATCCGGTGATAAATAGTTTCATATTGTTATATAGGTCCATTCTACTTCTGATGATTATAAAGATCTGTAATAAAATGTGTTAGTTTATACAAATTTGTTTTATCTCGATTGCGAAACAAGTTCTTACAACTTATATTAATCACTCTCGAGACCACATTCCTGATGGAATCGCCACGAGGGAGAGAGAAGAGGCAACGTGGAATTTAAATGCCTTGCCTAAGGGCACAATCGTAACGGCTCCAGCTAAAATAAATTTGTATAAACTAACTCACCGGCCATGCGAAGTCTATGGGAATTTTTATGAATCCATTCCCCGAAGCGGGGCTCAAACTCCGGACCTGAAGCGAACGCACATCCACTGCGCTATCACGACTTCCATGACTAAAATTAGTTTGCTCCCAAATATTTAAAAACAGCAGGTGGCTGATTAGGAATTTTGTTGAGTGTACATAGATATAGCATATAGGAGGATAGTTTCTGTCTTCAAATTTAGTAACTGTTAATAAATAGACATATATATGAAGTGTATGTGGGATAGTTTCTATCTTCAAATTTAGTAACTGTCAATAAATAGACATATTATCCTACCGTCATGCGAAATAACGTACAAAAACGGCCTGCCTAATAAATTTTGCTTTATTAGTCAGTGCCTAATAAAGCTTTCGTGACGTCATAGGAGCTAACAGTGGATATAAATAGAAATATCAATGCGCAACATATTACCAAGTGCGTAGCTGTCATGGCTAGTTTGTTTGTGTTTGTGTCGGGTGCACACTCGGAATGTAGGATAAATAGAATATTAGGTTACTGTCTTATAAATTTTAATTTATTAGCCTTGTATTTTTTCTCCGACTCGCCTAATAAATTAAAATATATAAGACAGTAACCTAATATTCTAGCCTCGCCTTGTATTTTTTCTCCGACTCGCCTAATAAATTAAAATTTATAAGACAGTAACCTAATATTCTCTATATATATGAAGTGTATGTGGGATAGTTTCTTCAAATTTAGTAACTGTTAATAAATACATAACATATCAACATTTATTTCATTAAGACATCAGCTGATGCTTATAGCATAATTATACAGATAATATACATGTATTGTGAAAAAGTGAAAACATGGTATATAATGGAGTAGTTTCGGAGAAGCGTGTACGTATGAACTTTGAAAAGGATAATTTGAAGGCAAATAATTGAATGATATATACCGGTATATCTCATGCTAACTCGTTCATATTTATGAAAAATTAAACTTTATGAAAATTGTCGTGTGTAGGTCGTTGTGTAATTTCATTCATTCAATGATTAAAGTATTTTTCGCACGAGATTTTGGAGGAAAGTAGTACTATCAGTTAAATACTACCAGTAGCATGTAGGTCGTTATCTTTAAATCGCCTTATACTTCAATGAAGTAGAAATATGTTTGCACGAGTTTTTAGATTTAAGTAGTACTATGAATTACTACGTCGCGGTTAACGGATGTGCTCTTTTATTGAATGAGATATTGGATCAAGTAAAATATTCTGTAATTTTTGGATATTGGTTTGGGCAGTTGTTAGTTTTGATTTATATATTTGTATTGACATATAAAATATCTATATTATAGTGTTACAGTGCATTGATTTAATGAATGACATACATGAAATGTAATGTACAGTCAAACCTGTGCTAAAGGCCACCTCCGAATAAAGGCCGCATATGAAAAACCTGTCTAAAGACCCCCATTTTTCTCCCGTCGAGCCATTTTCAATGCATTTTAACCTCTATTGAGAGGCCACCTGCCAACAAAAGCCACTTTTTGACTTTCCCAGAGCGTGGCCTTTATAGACAAGTTTGACTGTATTTATAAGTAGTGTAGGTTCCATTCCATATACAGACTACATCCGATATATTGAATTCCATAGGACCGAACAAAATACTTTGACATAACCGATATTGACAATATTTGACATAAATGGAGCCAGTTATATGTAATATGAGTATTTGAAATGGGACTTTGACATAACAGGTGAATTTGACATAATCAATTTTGAGATAAAGGATGTATACTGTATATGAAGGGTGTGTGTGAAGCTACTTTCTATTTAGTAACTTACTCTTCCTTAAGTACACCATTTATTGTCGGGTGTTTTCTCATAGCGTTTACGGTGGTGGCCAAATAAAATGTTGCCTCGAGAATTGGTGCCCTGTTGATAGAGATTCACGTTTGCATAACGTCCAGATGCCCTATTCCTGTTTGCATAGCCTCCATATACACTATTCCTGTTTGCATAGCCTCCATATACCCTATGCCTGTTTGCATAGCCTCCATATACCCTATGCCTGTTTGCATAGCCTCCATATACACTATTCCTGTTTGCATAGCCTCCATATACCCTATTCCTGTTTGCATAGCCTCCATATACCCTATTCCTGTTTGCATATCCTCCATATACCCTATGCCTGTTTGCTAGCCTCCATATACCCTATTCCTGTTTGCATAGCCTCCATATACCCTATTCCTGTTTGCATAGCCTCCATATACACTATTCCTGTTTGCTAGCCTCCAGATACCCTATTCCTGTTTGCATAGCCTCCATATACCCTATTCCTGTTTGCATAGCCTCCATATACCCTATTCCTGTTTGCATAGCCTCCAGATACCCTATTCCTGTTTGCATAGCCTCCAGATACCCTATTCCTGTTTGCATAGCCTCCAGATACCCTATTCCTGTTTGCATAGCCTCCATATACCCTATTCCTGTTTGCATAGCCTCCATATACCCTATTCCTGTTTGCATAGCCTCCATATACCCTATTCCTGTTTGCATATCCTCCATATACCCTATGCCTGTTTGCTAGCCTCCATATACCCTATTCCTGTTTGCATAGCCTCCATATACCCATTCCTGTTTGCTAGCCTCCAGATACCCTATTCCTGTTTGCATAGCCTACAGATACCCTATGCCTGTTTGCATAGCCTCCAGATACCCTATGCCTGTTTGCATAGCCTCCAGATACCCTATTCCTGTTTGCATAGCCTCCATATACCCTATTCCTGTTTGCATAGCCTCCAGATACACTATTCCTGTTTGCATAGCCTCCAGATACCCTATTCCTGTTTGCATAGCCTCCATATACCCTATTCCTGTTTGCATAGCCTCCAGATACCCTATTCCTGTTTGCATAGCCTACATATACCCTATTCATGTCTGCATAGCCTCCAGATATCCTATGCCTGTTTGTATATCCTCCAGACCTATTCATGTCTGCATAGCCTCCAGATATCCTATGCCTGTTTGTATAGCCTCCAGACCTATTCCTGTTTGCATAGCAACCAGATACACTATGCCTGTTTGCATAGCCTCCAGATACACTATGCCTGTTTGCTAGCCTCCATATACCCTATGCCTGTTTGCATAGCCTCCATATACCCTATGCCTGTTTGCATAGCCTCCAGATACCCTATGCCTGTTTGCATAGCCTCCAGATACCCTATGCCTGTTTGCATAGCCTCCAGATACCCTATGCCTGTTTGCATAGCCTCCATATACCCTATGCCTGTCTGCATAGCCTCCATATACCCTATGCCTGTCTGCATAGCCTCCAGATACTCTATTCCTGTTTGCATAGCCTCCAGATACCATATGCCTGTCTGCATAGCCTCCAGATACTCTATGCCTGTTTGCATAACCTCCTGGCGACCTCATTCCTGTTGCATAACCTCCACATGCCATATTCCTGTTATATAACCTCCAGAGACCTCATTCCTGTTGCATAACCTCCACAGACCATATTCCTGTTGCATAACCTCCACAGGCCACATTCCTGTTGTATAACCTCCACATGCCATATTCCTGTTGTATAACCTCCACAGGCCATATTCCTGTTGCATAACCTCCACAGGCCATATTCCTGTTGCATAACCTCCACAGGCCATATTCCTGTTGCATAACCTCCACAGGCCATATTCCTGTTGCATAACCTCCACATGCCATATTCCTGTTGCATAACCTCCACAGGCCATATTCCTGTTGCATAACCTCCACAGGCCATATTCCTGTTGTATAACCTCCACAGGCCATATTCCTGTTGCATAACCTCCACATGCCATATTCCTGTTATATAACCTCCACAGGCCATATTCCTGTTGCATAACCTCCACAGGCCATATTCCTGTTGCATAACCTCCACACGCCATATTCCTGTTGTATAACCTCCACAGGCCATATTCCTGTTGTATAACCTCCACAGGCCATATTCCTGTTGCATAACCTCCACATGCCATATTCCTGTTGCATAACCTCCACAGGCCACATTCCTGTTATATAACTAACCTCCAGTGACCCTATTCCTGTTGCATAACCTCCACAGGCCATATTCCTGTTGCATAACCTCCACAGGCCATATTCCTGTTGCATAACCTCCACAGGCCATATTCCTGTTGTATAACCTCCACAGGCCACATTCCTGTTGCATAACCTCCACAGGCCACATTCCTGTTGCATAACCTCCAGTGACCATATTTCTGTTGCATAACCTCCACAGGCCACATTCCTGTTGTATAACCTCCACAGGCCACATTCCTGTTGCATAACCTCCACAGGCCATTCCTGTTGCATAACCTCCACATGCCACATTCCTGTTGCATAACCTCCACATGCCATATTCCTGTTATATAACCTCCAGAGACCTCATTCCTGTTGCATAACCTCCACAGGCCACATTCCTGTTGTATAACCTCCACATGCCATATTCCTGTTGCATAACCTCCACAGGCCACATTCCTGTTGCATAACCTCCACAGGCCACATTCCTGTTGCATAACCTCCACAGGCCACATTCCTGTTGCATAACCTCCACAGGCCACATTCCTGTTGTATAACCTCCACAGGCCACATTCCTGTTGCATAACCTCCACAGGCCACATTCCTGTTGCATAACCTCCACAGGCCACATTCCTGTTGCATAACCTCCACAGGCCACATTCCTGTTGCATAACCTCCACAGGCCACATTCCTGTTGCATAACCTCCACAGGCCACATTCCTGTTGCATAACCTCCACAGGCCACATTCCTGTTGCATAACCTCCACAGGCCACATTCCTGTTGCATAACCTCCACAGGCCACATTCCTGTTGCATAACCTCCACATGCCACATTCCTGTTGTATAACCTCCACAGGCCACATTCCTGTTGCATAACCTCCACAGGCCACATTCCTGTTGCATAACCTCCACAGGCCACATTCCTGTTGTATAACCTCCACAGGCCACATTCCTGTTGTATAACCTCCACAGGCCAATTCCTGTTGCATAACCTCCACAGGCCACATTCCTGTTGCATAACCTCCACAGGCCACATTCCTGTTGTATAACCTCCAATTCCTGTTGCTAACCTCCACAGCCATTCCTGTTGCATAACCTCCACAGGCCATTCCTGTTGCATAACCTCCACAGGCCACATCCTGTTGTAACCTCCACAGGCCACATTCCTGTTGCATAACCTCCACAGGCCACATTCCTGTTGCATAACCTCCACAGGCCACATTCCTGTTGCATAACCTCCACAGCCACATTCCTGTTATAACTCCACAGGCCACTTCCTGTTGATAACCTCTTTGTTGCTACCTCCAGCCAATTCCTGTTGTGATAACCTCACAGGCCACACTCCTGTTGCATAACCTCCACAGGCCACATTCCTGTTGCATAACCTCCACAGGCCACATTCCTGTTGCATAACCTCCACAGGCCACATTCCTGTTGCATAACCTCCACAGGCCACATTCCTGTTGGATAACCTCCACAGGCCATATTCCTGTTGCATAACCTCCACATGCCATATTCCTGTTGCATAACCTCCACAGGCCACATTCCTGTTGTATAACCTCCACATGCCATATTCCTGTTGCATAACCTCCACAGGCCACATTCCTGTTGTATAACCTCCACAGGCCATATTCCTGTTGCATAACCTCCACAGGCCATATTCCTGTTGCATAACCTCCACAGGCCATATTCCTGTTGCATATCCTCCACAGGCCATATTCCTGTTGTATAACCTCCACAGGCCACATTCCTGTTGCATAACCTCCACAGGCCACATTCCTGTTGCATAACCTCCAGTGACCATATTTCTGTTGCATAACCTCCACAGGCCACATTCCTGTTGTATAACCTCCACAGGCCACATTCCTGTTGTATAACCTCCACAGGCCACATTCCTGTTGCATAACCTCCACATGCCACATTCCTGTTGCATAACCTCCACATGCCATATTCCTGTTATATAACCTCCAGAGACCTCATTCCTGTTGCATAACCTCCACAGGCCACATTCCTGTTGTATAACCTCCACATGCCATATTCCTGTTGCATAACCTCCACATGCCACATTCCTGTTGCATAACCTCCACAGGCCACATTCCTGTTGCATAACCTCCACAGGCCACATTCCTGTTGTATAACCTCCACAGGCCACATTCCTGTTGCATAACCTCCACAAGCCACATTCCTGTTGCATAACCTCCACAGGCCACATTCCTGTTGCATAATCTCCACAGGCCACATTCCTGTTGTATAAACCTCCACAGGCCACATTCCTGTTGCATAACCTCCACAGGCCACATTCCTGTTGCATAACCTCCACAGGCCACATTCCTGTTGCATAACCTCCACAGGCCACACTCCTGTTGCATAACCTCCACAGGCCACATTCCTGTTGCATAACCTCCACAGGCCACATTCCTGTTGCATAACCTCCACAGGCCACACTCCTGTTGCATAACCTCCACAGGCCACATTCCTGTTGCATAACCTCCACAGGCCACATTCCTGTTGTATAACCTCCACAGGCCACATTCCTGTTGTATAACCTCCACAGGCCACATTCCTGTTGCATAACCTCCACATTCCTGTTGCATAACCTCCACATGCCATATTCCTGTTGCATAACCTCCACATTCCTGTTGCATAACCTCCACATGCCATATTCCTGTTGCATAACCTCCACAGGCCACATTCCTGTTGTATAACCTCCACATGCCATATTCCTGTTGCATAACCTCCACATGCCACATTCCTGTTGTATAACCTCCACATTCCTGTTGCATAACCTCCACAGGCCACACTCCTGTTGCATAACCTCCACAGGCCACATTCCTGTTGCATAACCTCCACAGGCCACATTCCTGTTGCATAACCTCCACAGGCCACATTCCTGTTGTATAACCTCCACAGGCCACATTCCTGTTGCATAACCTCCACATGCCATATTCCTGTTATATAACCTCCAGAGACCTCATTCCTGTTGCATAACCTCCACAGGCCACATTCCTGTTGTATAACCTCCACATGCCATATTCCTGTTGCATAACCTCCACATGCCACATTCCTGTTGTATAACCTCCACATTCCTGTTGCATAACCTCCACAGGCCACATTCCTGTTGCATAACCTCCACAGGCCACATTCCTGTTGTATAACCTCCACAGGCCACATTCCTGTTGCATAACCTCCACAGGCCACATTCCTGTTGCATAACCTCCACAGGCCACATTCCTGTTGCATAACCTCCACAGGCCACATTCCTGTTGTATAACCTCCACATGCCACATTCCTGTTGTATAACCTCCACAGGCCACATTCCTGTTGTATAACCTCCACAGGCCACATTCCTGTTGCATAACCTCCACAGGCCACATTCCTGTTGCATAACCTCCACAGACCACACTCCTGTTGCATAACCTCCACAGGCCACATTCCTGTTGCATAACCTCCACAGGCCACATTCCTGTTGCATAACCTCCACAGGCCACATTCCTGTTGCATAACCTCCACAGGCCACATTCCTGTTGCATAACCTCCACAGGCCACATTCCTGTTGTATAACCTCCACAGGCCACATTCCTGTTGGATAACCTCCACAGGCCACATTTCTGTTGTATAACCTCCACAGGCCACATTCCTGTTGCATAACCTCCACAGGCCACATTCCTGTTGCATAACCTCCACAGGCCACATTCCTGTTGCATAACCTCCACAGGCCACACTCCTGTTGCATAACCTCCACATGCCACATTCCTGTTGCATAACCTCCACATGCCACCCACATTCCTGTTGCATAACCTCCACATGCCACCCACATTCCTGTTGCATAACCTCCACATGCCACCCACATTCCTGTTGCATAACCTCCACAGGCCACATTCCTGTTGCATAACCTCCACAGGCCACATTCCTGTTGCATAACCTCCACAGGCCACATTCCTGTTGCATAACCTCCACAGGCCATATTCCTGTTGCATAACCTCCAGTGACCCTATTCCTGTTGCATATTAACCAGGGGGGGGGCGACGGGAAATAAACGTATCTGACACGGGCGGAGACCTTGTGGGCTTTAATGTAGCACCAACATTGGCAGCTTTTTATTGTTTCAGGCACAGACAAATAACCAGGTAGAACCACCTTGTGTTTTTGTTGTTATTTGTCCAGATTTAATAAAATGATAATAGAGCGACCATGTAAATCTAAGATCACTTTATTTGAATACTACAAGCTGACAGCAACACACAGTGACTTATTAGAAACAACAGATGACATGTACCGACATAAACCAAACATATTTTTAAGTCAATGTGACTAGTCGTGTCGTTTACTAGTTATACTAGTATGGAACAAATAAATATCCTATTGTATTAATTTATTTAAGTGTTGCCATGGTTCTGATGGGATTGCACGGCGGACACCGTATCCACAGGGGGATTGCACGGCAGACACCGTATCCACAGGGGGATTGCACGGCAGACACCGTATCCACAGGGGGATTACACGGCGGACACCGTATCCACAGGGGGATTACACGGCGGACACCGTATCCACAGGGGGATTACACGGCAGACACCGTATCCACAGGGGGATTACACGGTGGACACCGTATCCACAGGGGGATTACACGGCAGACACCGTATCCACAGGGGGATTACACGGCAGACACCGTATCCACAGGGGGATTACACGACGGACACCGTATCCACAGGGAGATTACACCGCAGAAACAGTATCCACTACACCACGGGGAGGATTAAAATGTGGACATCGTATCCACTACACCACGGAGGGATTACAAGGCGAACACCGTATCCACTACACCACGGGAGGATTACAAGGTGGACACCGTATCCACTACACCTATCCACTACACCACGGGGAGGATTACAAGGCAGACACCGTATCCACTACACCACGGGGAGGATTACAAGGCAGACACCGTATCCACTACACCACGGGGGGATTACAAGGCGAACACCGTATCCACTACACCACGGGAGGATTACAAGGCAGACACTCGTATCCACTACACCATCGGGGGATTACAAGGTGGACACCATATCCACACCACGGGGGGATTACAAGGTGGACACCATATCCACACCACGGGGGGATTACAAGGTGGACACCGTATCCACACCACCACGGGAGGATTACAAGGCAGACACTCGTATCCACTACACCATCGGGGGATTACAATGTGGAAACCGTATCCACTACACCACGGGGGGATTACAAGGTGGACACCATATCCACACCACCACGGGAGGATTACAAGGCAGACACTCGTATCCACTACACCATCGGGGGATTACAATGTGGAAACCGTATCCACTACACCACGGGGGGATTACAAGGTGGACACCGTATCCACTACACCATTGTGGTATTCAATGAATTTATGTCCTCTAAATTATGGCCCTGAATCGCTCCTACTGTCGGTTAACGAGAAAGGATTGTAAGACGTGGAAGCCATCGGATTAGGCTTGCAGAACACCCGGTACGGTTGTATGCAACCCAGATATTACTACATCATCATGGTCCTATTGTTTTGTCGGCTAAAGGTAGCTTGTCAATAAAATATGTAATGAGTAACGTCACTGCCAATGTCACAAATACACAATTATGATCTGTAACTGATTACAAAAATTTTAACAACAAAATAATTCAACATTTACAAAGTGAATGCAAGCAATGAAAATCTAAAAATCGTGAACAATGTTACCTACGACACTGGATTTTAAAGAAAACTAGTTGAGCAAAAATAAAACAAAAAAACTTCTGCAAAATCTAACCTACAAGAAGATTTAGTACAGACAATCTCGCTTTGTCTGCAATACCGGCGGCCTAAATCTCACTGTCTGCAATACTGGCGGCCTAATATCCTAAATCTCACTTTGTCTGCAATACTGGCAGCCTAATATCCTACATAAGCAAAAACATTCTTTTAGTGAGTTAGCGTGATGCTAGTTTATGTAAACCCAGGTTGGAACAAAACTGCTTAAAATGTTAACCCAGTCAAGTTTGATAGCTCCACTATACTCTAAAAGAACACTTGTCTCAATAGCAAACAACATAGATCCAGATCAGACATGGCGTTACCAATTTATTTGGCATTTTACGGGTTAAGTAGTCGGTCAATAATTCCATATTTAAAAATTAAAGTGCGAGACACCGAATCAATCCACCAGTGACACTTGTATGTGTTCACAGTAATATAGAAGAATTCAGTCACCAGCCCCTGAGGATTCCCGGTTATACAGCATTACCCGTAAACAAATCCATGTGGGGGGAGGGTTCAAAAATAATGTGTATGAATAATTCATTTAAGCTTTTTTTTTGCCAGGTCTGACATGGACCTGAAAAATTTACAACACCCCAGATTTACCTAAATCAGTAAAGAAACCGATGTAAAAGTTATAGCCGTGTCTTATCGACCTCGATTTCTGGACATTTAAAACTTGCAGGATTCTCTGTATTTAACGCCCATTACACTACAAACAGACCAAGAAGTGTATAATCCAACTAGTAATGAGTTAGTTAGGTAGCCGCACTTTAACCCATTTCATCTGGATACCGTTCAAACAGTATTTGCAAAGAACATAGAGCCTGATCAGACGGAACGATCCGTGGCGGTTGATCAGGCTATTCAGATGATCTTGCTAAGACACTTGGCTATGTAGCAAACAACATAGATCAGCTGCAGCGCGACGCTGATCAGGATCTATGTTGTTTACAAAAGCCTTTAAATGGTTTATTAATATTAACAAAATTACCATATGCATTTTTAACTGGTCAAAAAATTGGTTTTGTATTCAGTATTTATTTCAGATAAAAACATTTTGTGCCATATGTAGTAAGTAATATGAATAAAAATAAACGATCATGCTGAAACAACCATGAAAAAATCACATGTCCTTGTGGTCGCGACCAGAATACAAAAATAACATTTGTGGTCGCAAATCGGTCAAATAACTGAAAATACATTTTTCACGTTTCGGCGCGATGTTTTATTTAGGGCACAAAAAATTATAGTGTCTTGCCCCCCCTGTATTATCTAGTAGTAGATTAATGTAATTATCGTGTCTTTGCCCCCCCCTGTATTATCTAGTAGTAGATTAATGTAATTATCGTGTCTGCCCCCCCCCCCCTGTATTATCTAGTAGTAGATTAATGTAATTATCGTGTCTTTGCCCCCCCCCCTGTATTATCTAGTAGTAGATTAATGTAATTATCGTGTCTTTGCCCCCCCCCCCCCCCCTGTAACTATTCAGATGATCTTGCTAAGACACTTGGCTATGTAGCAAACAACATAGATCAGCTGCAGCGCGACGCTGATCAGGATCTATGTTGTTTACAAAAGCCTTTAAATGGTTTATTAATATTAACAAAATTACCATATGCATTTTTAACTGGTCAAAAAATTGGTTTTGTATTCAGTATTTATTTCAGATAAAAACATTTTGTGCCATATGTAGTAAGTAATATGAATAAAAATAAACGATCATGCTGAAACAACCATGAAAAACTAGACAAAAATCACATATGTCCTTGTGGTCGCGACCAGAATACAAAAATAACATTTGTGGTCGCAAATCTGTCAAATAACTGAAAATACATTTTTCACGTTTCGGCGCGATGTTTTATTTAGGGCACAAAAAATTATCATGTCTTGCCCCCCCTGTATTATCTAGTAGTAGATTAATGTAATTATCGTGTCTTTGCCCCCCCCCCCCCTGTATTATCTAGTAGTAGATTAATGTAATTATCGTGTCTTTGCCCCCCCCCCCCCTGTATTATCTAGTAGTAGATTAATGTAATTATCGTGTCTTTGCCCCCCCCCTGTATTATCTAGTAGTAGATTAATGTAATTATCGTGTCTTTGCCCCCCCCCCCCCCCCCCCCTGTATTATCTAGTAGTAGATTAATGTAATTATCGTGTCTTTGCCCCCCCCTGTATTATCTAGTAGTAGATTAATGTAATTATCGTGTCTTTGCCCCCCCTGTATTATCTAGTAGTAGATTAATGTAATTATCGTGTCTTTGCCCCCCCCTGTATTATCTAGTAGTAGATTAATGTAATTATCGTGTCTTTGCCCCCCCCTGTATTATTTAGTAGTAGATTAATGTAATATGCCAGCTGGATTAACAAATTTCACAATAAGTTAGTAGTATATTAACATTTACGCACTGTTTTGATATTTACTAACACTTATTTTATAAATATACATGAAATAGTCAATAAAAACATCTATATTCAAATATTTGTACATGAAAAATACTAAAAACTTAAATATAGGTACATTCTCAATGCAGTCAATATTGATTGCACGAAACGATCACCTTATTTACTTGATTATAAGGCGGATTTCATATAAGATGTCTTCCCTACCTTTGCATTTATAAGTCTATTCTACATTTTTATTTACATTACGGACAATTAAAGAGTATTTTTAAAACTAAGTGGCTATGTTTTATCAACCTACAAGTTCCCAATAAGCGCCCTATTCGCTTAATCCAATATATTTTAGCTAATCTCCCAACATTTGTATTTTGCACTCCAATGAGGTCAGTTACCTCCCCTTGAATACTTTATTTTGTCATGGTTGTCCCTTGCAGACTTAGAGAACTTGATTCCAAAAGGTTTACAAATCCTACATATATATGTAGAATCATATGGAAAGTTCAATAATCCCAGATTAGTAAAAAGATTGGAGACATGGAGCTTTTCATGCGTTTTGAACATCACACAGTTGCTAGGCAGATATTTAGCAAAGTGGATGATGTCTTCATTTTAGTGCATATTTTCAGAACATATTAAATTCTTGGGCCTTCATAAACAGTAAAAATAAGTACATTTCCAGATGAATCGGATATGTCAAGGGAGGTAACCCTACACTGTATCTCATCTGTGTGTGCAGGTAAAGTACAAAATTACAAATCACAAAATGCCTTCAGCGGCAAGCAAACCTGTGTTAGTGGTCACCTCCATTAAGAACTCTACATGTATTGAGCAGCCAATTTTCAGATTCCCAATATGCTGTTTTATTATACATTTGACCTCTATTTAGCAGCCACTTCTGTGATTCCCTTGACTGGCTGTTTAAGACAAGTTTGACTGTATTATACATGTATTTCATATTTGTCTTATCTACACGAGATGACTGACGATTAGTGGTTACAATTTCATGCTAGATACAGACAGGACCGATCTGGTTAAAAGCCCTGCACACTAGTGTCCTACATCTCAGATAACATCAAACAACAAGTATGTCCATCTAGTGTAATTTTGAACTTTTTTAAAAATAGTGCAAATACCTAGATGAATACACAAACACATTTATGCCTAGATGAACACACACTGTATGTACACCAAGACATTTATGCCTAGATGAACACACACTGTATGTACACCAAGACATATATACCTAGATGAACCACTGTATGTACACCAAGACATTTATGCCTATATGGACACACACTGTATGTACACCAAGACATATATACCTAGATGAACACACACACTGTATGTACACCAAGACATTTATGCCTAGATGAACACACACTGTATGTACACCAAGACATTTATGCCTAGATGAACACACACTGTATGTACACCAAGACATTTATGCCTAGATGAACACACACTGTATGTACACCAAGACATTTATGCCTATATGGACACACACTGTATGTACACCAAGACATTTGTGCCTAGATGAACACACACTGTATGTACACCAAGACATTTATGCCTAGATGAACACACTCTGTATGTACACCAAGACATTTATGCCTATATGGACACACACTGTATGTACACCAAGACATTTGTGCCTAGATGAACACACACTGTATGTACACCAAGACATTTATGCCTAGATGAACACACACTGTATGTACACCAAGACATTTATGCCTATATGGACACACACTGTATGTACACCAAGACATATATACCTAGATGAACACACACTGTATGTACACCAAGACATTTATGCCTAGATGAACACACACTGTATGTCTCGATTCCTCGATATAACACACACTGTATGTCTCGATATAACACACACTGTATGTCTCGATTCCTCGATATAACACACACTGTATGTCTCGATTCCTCGATATAACACACACTGTATGTCTCGATTCCTCGATATAAAACACCACATTTCTTAAATAGTAAAGCTATTACCTGGTATTACATGTAAATACATTCCCACCAGTGTTATTAGAGGTAAATGTCATCGTCAGTCAGCCTGTATTAAAGTGACACAATATAGAAGAATATAATATATTCTATATACTTAATAGTCCAGCAATTTCGTAAAATAATTGTGCACTTTCTGTAAAGAGCAATTTTATTGTTGTAAATGGTGGGTTAATGTATAAAAGTTTAAAATTAGTTAGAATCCTGGCCAAAAAAAATCCAATATGGTGGATAAAATGGCCGCCAAAATCCAAGATGGCCGCCAAATAGAAATAGTTATATATACTTAAGGACAAATGTTTTGCATGGGTATTTTTTTATATCAGCATTTAAAGTCAATAACAAGCAGTACCACATTAAATATTATGTAAATTGATTTTGACGTTTCAGAGATATGTGTATGATACATTGACAAATTAGATTACATAACATGTGGTACTGCTTGTTATTGACTTTAATTGCTGATATAAAAATTGGTGAAAAGTACCAGTTATATATAGAATATAATTTCCAAGGACTTTGTTTTAAAAAAATCCAAATTTTTGCACAGAAACTAAAACAATCTACGCGAATTGTTTTATCAACAAACATATATGACGCGATTTACCAAAAGGGACCCACCGGATGACGTTACGTCGAGAAATGACGTCTAAGTTACGTCAAGCAATCGAAAACGGCAACGTTCGTGCTATACATGTGGGTTTAAAATTCTTAGATCAAATAATCAAAAATGAAATTACCTTAAATGTTGAAAATCGCTTAAAGAAATGACTGAAAAACATAATTCTGGAGAGAAAAAATATTTTTGAAAACTTCACCAAACAATGCTTAGCTGGCATGCTGTCTTAGATGATTGTTCTGCTTACTGATAGAGAGCAGATGATTGTTCTGCTTGCTGATAGAGAGAGCAGATGATTGTTCTGCTTGCTGATAGAGAGCAGATGATTGTTCTGCTTGTTGATAGAGAGCAGATGATTGTTCTGCTTGCTGATAGAGAGCAGATGATTGTTCTGCTTGCTGATAGAGAGCAGATGATTGTTCTGCTTGCTGATAGAGAGCAGATGATTGTTCTGCTTGCTGATAGAGAGCAGATGATTGTTCTGCTTGCTGATAGAGAGCAGATGATTGTTCTGCTTGCTGATAGAGAGCAGATGATTGGTCTGCTTACTGATAGAGAGCAATGTACAGTGCGTGGGAGAACTAATTCAGGAAATACGTGTAGTACTTTCACTTTCAGATTGTAATATTGCAAAAACACACTGTTTACTGACTGCAAATACACACTGTTTACTGACCAAAAATAACTATTCAATTTATAATAGAAGAAAGTGAAGCAGTATTGCTACTTGTAGGTAAAATTTTAAAATTAAATATGATATAGTGTCACTTTAAACAGCCAGTTACAAGATTTCCAACAAAACAACTTGGTACTGATCTGATCTCTATCAAGTAACCACTCTGTGCCATTCTTGCCTATAAGACAAGTTTTTTACCACCAGATTATGGCCTCAAAAGTGGCCTCCCGTCATAAGCGAGTTAAAAATAATAATTTAAATTTTTTTAAAAAATAGAGAGAAATAAAGCACTCTTGACACTAAATATGTCTTCAACTCACACTGGACAAACATGCATTTTATACATGGTCTGGTGTCCATTTTATCAACCCATCTTATAAATGAGTGCATGCCAAAACCCACAGATTTCAGGACCAAAGTAGGGGGGGTCGTCTTATAGATAGATACTGGCAGGACAGGCTTGAACTACTGTCATGAAAAATCCAATATTATAAAGATATAAAGCACAAATGTCTAGAGTTTAGAGTACAAAAACAAAATGTGCCTTATACTACATATAATATCTGATCCGTCATTCAGAATCCACCACTCTTGCTTGCGATCATTCCTCGTTCCTGTAACATCTAATCCCAGTGGGCGTCTACTTTCGTCTCTGAATAAAGGAATGTTTTCATGATGCCCTTGCCCTTCACACTGATCTCACCACGATACTCGAACTCCATCAGATCTCCTAGCAACAAAGCCGTTGCTTCAGGCACTTGGATTTTGCCGGCGACTCCAGTGGAGTACATTCTGCTGGAGATGTTTACGGTATCCCCCCAGATGTCATACAGAAGCTTAGTAGTACCAATCACTCCTGCGGTAACTTCCCCGAAATTATACCCAATATTCAAGATGAAGTCAAAGTTGAATATGCTATCGTTAAACCGCTTGACGGATTTATGCAATTCTGTACTGAATTCGATCAGTGAATAGAGGTGTGTGTATGGGTTCTTGTTCTGCGCTCTAGATATTTCGTTCAGTCCAGATGCTGCCATGAAAGTACTGCTAATCGTCTTGATTTTCTCTACGTCTTTAAAACGTATATCATCCAAGAGTTCTTCATAGTCACTCACCAATTCGTTTAAAACTCTAATAAACTCTCTCCCACCCTCAAACGACTCATCATAAATTTCGTTAAAGTTTACAATGGCTGCAAATATAACGCCTACGTCTTTGTGGTTTTTAGAGTATTTGGAGGTTTTACGGACGACTTCCGAGACGTGCGATGGTATAATGTTATGCAACAACCAGTCTGCTTGGTCCTTATTCTCCTGCATTATCTGCTTGTACTGCCATGCCTGTGCATCTCCATGGTAATTCAGGCGATAACTGATTTCCGATTCGCGATTTAAAAATCCGATCAACAGAACAAGTAACACCATGTCTAGAATAATTTCATACTGTAACACATGTACGCCTGAAAACAAGGGCACATATTCCTTGTCAAAGATTGTAGTATTCGACCCATCGGTTATGTTAGTGATGTTTTTCGGAGAACTATTTATGTGAACGATGCTGGTAGAATTATTAATATAGATGATTGTAGTAGCATCAGCAGACGGTGTAGTCATATCTAACATGCCGGCTTGATCCAACGAGTCGAAACATTTCACAACTGCAATCAGGATGACGAGGACGATGCTGGCCAAGAGTGCGAGGATTGTCTTCAGCCAAGAGCTAAGCGTGGTGAAGTTGGTATAGTGCAGCAAGGAAACAACGATACAGAAACAGAACAATCTGTCATTCCAACTCACAGAAGTCATCAGAAAACATGAGAAATTGCTGAATACTCCGAGGAGAGGAATGCTTGCTACAACCGCGCCGAGAAAATTACGAAAATACCAGCCAGATGTGATGTGGATCATTTTCAGCCACTTGCTTCCTTCTTTGTTTTCCGAGTACTTGATTGTCAGCGCTCCACGGATCAGATTCAGTATCTCCAAAATGAGCGAGACCGAGAAGAATATAAGCCACGGCAGATTGCGATCGAAGATGATGAAGCAGAAGATGGATATGATTACAAATACGAGGAAGGAGACGAGAATCTCGAGGAACGAGTGGTATTTTGGGGCGGATAACGTGTGCTGATTATGTTGATCCTCCATGTAATGGTCGCGGTAGTTCTCTTCCATATTACTCTCGTCAAACGTGAGCATGAGCTTGTTGATGGGTGGCTTGAAGAAGTACTCCTTGTTCTCCATGCCGTCCTGGATGCTCTTCACGATGTGCATGTCGGTATGATAGTTGATGTTACGAATCTTCGTCCACGTTTTATTGATCGGTTCCAGATTGGGATCAAACGCCTCCTCTGAAAATGTATCACAAATATTGTTTTTATATTTTCTTAAGCCACGTATATTTGTATTAACTCTATGCATGCTGGGTAAAATAAAGGCTATAAATAGTTCAAATACTTGTAGCAGACGGCAATTTATTAATTTGTTTTTTTTCTTATTTGTAACTGAAAACTCTGGAAATATGTTGTGGAATTTCATTGGTTTAACCAATATTTATTTCTTTGAATATACATAATCTAGTATACATAATATGTACATACATGTAGGATTGAGGAGAAAGCAACTTGCTTATATGGTTACCTCTTTCCTACCTCTTTCTTGGAATATCATTAGAAGTGTGTTGCTACGACACAATTCTAATCAAATTGCACGACATACTTGACCTATTTTCACCGCTAGCGTGCACAGAGTTAATCATATAATATTCTGTATTTGTATGTTTTTCCGAAATTATAATGTCTAGAACTTATTATCATGCCACTACATTAACCCATTTCATTCTGGATACCGTTCAAACAGTATTTGCAAAGAACATAGAGCTAGATCAACCATCATGGAACATGCCGTCTGATCAGGCTCTATGCTGTTTGCTATTCAGATGATCTTGCTAAGACACTTGGCTATGTAGCAAACAACATAGATCCTGATCAGCACACAGCGTCATGCTGCGGCTGATCTGGATCTATGTTGTTTGCAAAAGCCTTTAAATTTATCCAGAATGAAATGGGTTAACTTCTGTCAATTTACAGTAATTGCTACATTTGAAATAAAATATTACATGCATCTATACATTTCATTACATAAATCATTAAAACTAATTACAAGAATGAATAAATAAATGAATGAAACTAAAGCTCTGAATACTTCTAAATACTAAATACATTTATTGTTATACATATACGTTTTCAATTATTACTCGGTTCGATACTCGGCCAGGCCACGTATGTAGTGCCATTGAGCAAGCAAGGCACTCACACACATTGCTTAGTACTGGTTAATCGCTTAGGTCGGCTAAAAGCCTGCCCCAGGAAAACATGTCTAAGTCCCCACGAGGGGTTTGACATTAAAGGAACATACATACATACAATTATAGGATATACACAATATGCTTATAAACACAAAAACAGTGAATTCTAATATCTAATATCTAGCAACACAAAATATATATTTATTTTTATGTAGCAAACAAATATTACAAGTTTTCTCTGGTTCTGAAGAAAGACGTAATGCCCAGGGAGGCAAAATAATTTAAACACAAAACTGGGAAGACATGCAGGTTAATAATAGTTTGACACAAAACAATTTCTCTTATTTAGAAGTACAAAATCTCACATGTATTCTGCGCATTTAGGGTTACTGGTATATAAATCTATTCTCTCACAGGTTACTAGTATATAAATCTATTATCTCATAGGTATTCTGCACATTTAGGGTTACTAGTATATAAATCTATTATCTCACAGGTTACTAGTATATAAATCTATTATCTCACAGGTTACTGGTATATACATCTATTATCTCACAGGTATTCTGCACATTTAGGGTTACTAGTATATAAATCTATTATCTCACAGGTTACTAGTATATAAATCTATTATCTCACAGGTTACTAGTATATAAATCTATTATCTCACAGGTTACTGGTATATAAATCTATTATCTCACAGGTTACTGGTATATAAATCTATTATCTCACAGGTTACTAGTATATAAATCTATTATCTCACAGGTTACTAGTATATAAATCTATTATCTCACAGGTTACTAGTATATGAATCTATTCTCTCACAGGTTACTGGTATATAAATCTATTATCTCACATATATTCTGCGCATTTAGGGTTACTAGTATATAAATATATTCTCTCACAGGTTACTAGTATATAAATCTATTATCTCACAGGTTACTAGTATATAAATCTATTATCTCACATATATTCTGCGCATTTAGGGTTACTAGGGTATACAAATTGATTACACTACTAGTACCCCCAGATGTGCCAAATCCCACAGACCATAAAGTAAATGAAACTATGTCAAAAATAACATTATTTTAAATATCGCAGTCATATCATATTTGCCTTCAAAACGACATAATAAAAATATGTGACATAACTTTAAATAATTTTCGTGTATTTGGACATAAACAAATTTGGGTCCCTGGATACAAGTAGGTGGGACGGGCATTGCACAGTTGTGGGATACAAGTAGGTGGGACGGGCATTGCACAGTTGTGGGATACAAGTAGGTGGGACGGGCATTGCACAGTTGTGGGATACAATAGAAAATAAAATGACTATGTAAATAAAATTTCATAGGTTGTGTTACTGGCGGCGATGTGTTGACGTCACTCCATTGTTTGCCATCATAAATCCGGAGTGGATCCGAATCATTGTGAATTATGGGATAGATTTACCCGCAAACTCAGTTAATACATAGTTCCCACGGCCTGTGAAAATAGTCAAAAACACTGATAAGAAGATCTTATCTTGGCAGCCATTTTGACTGGCAAGTTTTATTAACAGCAAATTCATGATTTTACTAGTAATTCTTTAATTGCAATAACTTTATTAATTTTGGTTTCTTAATTTAAAATTTGGTCTGATTTTAAAGGTATTGAAATGTACTTTTTAAATATTAATTTATTTTTTGACAATGATGTATGGATTATAAAGTATCAGAACTTAACTTGCACCTATTTTTGAAAGTCTATTTTCATAGTTGAAATATTAATATACAGGTACATTATTATTTATTCGTTGATACGAAATTTGTGAAATGATACAAAAAATATGTCCATTGAGAGCTTTCCAACAATGGTGATGGGATGAAAAATAAATATTTTATGGAAAAAAACAAAATTTCGCTACTATATATTATATATAATATCTGATCAACTTTGCCAATCAAAATGGCAGCCACAGTAGGAATGATGACGTCACACGGGAACTATGTATTCCTGCGTAACCATGGATTTGCATCTCAGGTTGCCGGTAAACTGATTTCGTTCAATTGTATGTATCTTCTTTAGGTCTGCTTGTAGCTTATATATGTCAATATATGAAAAAGTTGGCAGTTTCTTACGGAGGTTGGTGCACCCAAGTACTGGTTAACCGCTGGAGCCTGCCCAGGAAAGGTGTTGTTAGGTAAACTGCCCGCCGGCGATATAGCACAAAATGGTGCTGATGCAGGCGTAAAACCCGAAATATAACATAACATATATATGTATATATAAAACCCGAAATATAACATAACATATATATGTATATATAAAACCCAAAATATAACATAACATATATATGTCAACACGAAATTTATTCTCGAAATACATATTGGTGCAGCATAATCTGTACTGTATTCATGAGCCATAAAACCGAACAACACAGTAATTGGGTAGGTAGAGTGTGGGTGAAATTAGCAATTTCCTACATAAAATTAGCAATTTCCTACATAAAATTAGCAATTTCCTACATAAAATCGCCTCTTTGACACCATTACCAATACTTGTAGCAGACGGAAATTTATTGATGTGTTTTTCTTATTTGTAACTGAAAACTCTGGAAATATGTCGTGGAATATCACTAGAATTGCAGTAACCAACCCAACATTCTTAATAAAGTCCAGAATCTCATGTAGTTCCAGGAATATCCATGGAGGTGGGGTAGATATGCCGACTGCTTATCCACTGATCTACAGCTAAATGGCTGTCGTATGTATGGAGAGGAGATAGTAGTATATTAGTGGGACAGGGTTTTTATTGAAGCTTACTATACAGAAATAACATTAGTTCAGTGCAAAGACATGCTAAGTACTGGACATTATCCCCCCCCAGGACATTACCCCCCCCCCAGGACATTATCTCCCCTCCAGGACATTACCCCCCCCCAGGACATTATACCTGCAGACATTATCTCCCCCCAGGACATTAAC
>CM026391.1:13563463-13585293 GCA_014843695.1 Archivesica marissinica
CGAGTTACCAAACGGGTTTTCGGAAAAATAAATGTACAACTGATCATCTAGTAAGACTAGAAACTTATATTCGTAATGCCTTCATCAAAAAAGAACATTTGGTAGCAGTTTTTTTCGATTTAGAAAAGGCATATGATACCACATGGAAATATGGTATTCTCAAAGATTTACACGATTTTGGTCTGAAAGGCCACTTGCCAAATTTTATTGCCAATTTTTTATCAAATAGAAATTTTAAAGTAAGAATTGGCTCAACGCTCTCCGATACATACAAACAAGAGCAAGGGGTGCCTCAAGGTAGTATTTTATCCCCAACACTTTTTAATATTAAAATAAATAGCATTGTGAAATGTTTAAACGAAACAGATTGCTCCTTATATGTAGATGATTTTGTAATGTTCTACAAATCTAAAAATATGGAAACCATTGAACAAAAACTCCAACAATGTCTAAATAAACTTGAAGATTGGGCAAACAAAAATGGTTTCAAATTCTCTAAAATTAAAACTCAATGCGTACATTTCTGTCAATTGAGAGGATTACATCCAGATCCAAATTTAAAAATTTACGGTTCACAAATTCCTGTAGTAGAAGAAGTAAAATTCCTAGGACTTATATTTGACAAAAAATTAACATTCATACCTCATATAAATTATCTACGGACGAAATGTCTAAAAGCTCTAAATATTTTGAAGGTGCTCTCCAATACAAATTGGGGAAGCGATTGTCCAGTTCTTATAAATCTATACAGATCACTTATCCGTTCCAAACTGGATTACGGATCCATTGTGTATGGATCGGCGAGAAAATCCTACTTGAAAAAGTTAGATACAATACATCATCAAGGTCTACGACTGGCTCTAGGAGCTTTTCGCACATCTCCCGTAGAAAGCTTATATGCTGAAACAAATGAACCCTCTTTATACATACGGAGAGAGAAACTCTCGTTACAATATACAACCAAACTAGCTGCAAATCCCAAAAATCCTGCATTCAATTGCGTTTTCGAGCCTAAAAACAAAATAGTTTACGGAAACTCTCCATCCGCCATAAAACCACTAGGTCTCCGTATTAAACCATTATTAGTAGAAGCAAAAATAGATACAACAATTATACAAGAAAACAAGTTGTTAAATAAAGAACCGTGGACTTTGACTACCCCAAACATTATTTTAGATCTTCATTTGTATGAGAATAAGAAAAGTGAAACTAGTCCAGATATTTTTAAAACAAAATTTTTAGAAATAAAATCTAAATATAAAGATTATATATCCATCTACACAGATGGCTCAAAAAGACTTGAAAAGGTTGCATGTGCAGCAGTTACCCATACTAAATCAAGTACTGTAAGATTACCTGATGACAGTTCAATTTTCTCTGCAGAAACACAAGCTATCGACCTAGCTCTTTCCCTTATAACTGTTAACGAAAACGACAAATTTATTATATTTTCCGACTCTTTGTCGGTTTTAACATCTCTCAAACAACCAAACCATTCCAACCCCCTAATTCAACAAATCTTTAAAAGATACATATCTATTAGCTCCTCAAAAACTGTTGTTTTTTGTTGGATTCCCAGTCATATAAACATACGAGGAAATGATGAAGCTGATTTTCTAGCAAAGTCTGCTTTAGACTTGCCAATAACAAACTCTAAAATACCGCATACGGATTTAAAATCCAATATTAGGAAATATGTCGATAGTAAATGTCAAATAAATTGGGACAAACAAGTTGGAAATAAATTACATGAAATTAAACCCATATTTTCAAGTACATATCGTACAAAACTAAACCGAAAAGAACAAGTTCGTTTGACTCGGTGTCGTATTGGACACACTTGGATTACACATTCTTATATTTTAAATGCAGAAGAACAACCCATATGTATTCCTTGTGATGAGATATTCACAGTGAAGCACTTTTTGCTCCACTGTGCCGACCTCATCTTTACAAGGAATGCATACTTTAATACAAATAGTATACAAGAATTATTCGATTCAGTACTGCCAAGTACAATATTAGGTTTTTTAAAAGAAACTCACCTTATAAATAGATTATAATGCAACTTATTGTGATTATCAAGTATATATATTATTTAAAATGTAACCTTTTAACATAGATCACGTTTTTTAAACAATTTTTATTTTTACAAATGTTTTCGACGCCACATGACCTTATTAGGTTGAGGCGTCGGTAAATAAGATATCGTCAAGATATCCATTAAATAAATAAATAAATAAATCTAAACTGTCCTCGTATCTCTTGCAATTATACATCTTTTTTCATGTTCTATGATCAGTCTTCGCACGTGACTAATTCTCGGCCAGATTTATTATGTTTCTCAACGTTTGGGTCATTTTGAATGGTTCAAATAGTCTCAAACAGACATCAGAAACAGTTTAACGTTTGAATGTTTTCGGCTAAATAAAGTTGTTTTGCGTATGGTTTTGTACATTGAATGTTTGATTTAAATGCATGTTATTACCACATATTTAACAAATTGCTTGTAATTGCGTTCATTAACATAATCTTCCAAGTGACAGACTTTAATTTGTTAGCACTACATATACCGTGGCCCAGTGGTTAAGGCGTCCGCCTACGGAGCGGGAGGTCGAAGGTTCGAATCTCGTTGGGGGTTTGTTCTGATATGGCCGGTTGGTAAGCCGCCAGCTAGTTAAATAATGGTTACCGATTGCCTGCCAGCCTGGCATACAAGCATAGGATTCGGGAAGTACTGATGTTCATAAAAAGAGGTGTCTCATAAGTCAAAAATTACTGGCCCTTTAAATAGGGGTGACACTATAATAAACAAACACTTTACTTTACTTTTTACACTAACTGTTAAGGTAATTGTGCTCATTAATAATGTGGTATCATTAATTATTTGCCGAATGTTCAATGACAAATTAATTGGTTATCATATTTTTATTTTGCCGCCTAAACTTGGCGAGTTTCAAATGTCACACTGGACCGTTGATCATTGCAGACATTTAAAACTGATGCTCTGGCAACACTCAAAACAATTACCATGTCGTATATTTTGAGGTCAATCGATACGCAGTGTGGCGTAGTCTAACATCCTGTCCAAACTTTATGGCTTAGCTGGCATGTGTGAGAATGGATTATGAAGACAGAACTTGGGAGATTGGAATTTGGATATATTTTAATTTTTCGCCAATTGTGAAAATGGTGATCGCCAGCGGGAACCCTGCTACCTACCAGTGACCTTGCCTTCAATCATCTCCCTTCCTGCCAATGACCTTACCAACCGTCTTGGTGTCATACAATATATAGATTTGTTAAATAAATAGGAATGGGATAATCCACTGCAAATTAGTTGGTTGTGGCGGCTGTCTATGAAAAATTGTGAAATTTCATGATTCTTCATTTTAGACCGAAAGTTTGGCGAAAAAAACTGGGTATGAAGTCGGACATTTTGTAGACTGTCTGAAGGATCTTCACAAGACCTACCTCGGGGCTGAAGCCCATCAACAACAGGCCGTACAAGAGAAATACAAACAAGACAAGTAAGATATGTGAACTACGTTGCCCATTGCTTGGACCGTTTGTGTGTGAACTACGTTGCACATTCATTGCTTGGACTGTTTGTGTGTGGACTACGTTGTCCATTGCTTGGACCGTTTGTGTGTGAATTACGTTGCCCATTGCTTGGACCGTTTGTGTGTGAACTACGTTGCCCATTGCTTGGACCGTTTGTGTGTGAACTACGTTGCCCATTCATTGCTTGGACTGTTTGTGTGTGAACTACGTTGCCCATTCATTGCTTGGACTGTTTAATAACTTTTCCATGATTCCATGCATGGAGTAATACGCAACACGAGCAGTGGCAGAGAAAATGACCTTCCATTATTTGAAAACTGAATGATAAGCATTTCCTTTGTAAAGTGTTATTGAGCCTAGCAGATTCTGGTCAGGTTTTATTTTCGTGAATTGTGTATTATTAAATTTTCTGTTTGTAGATACCACAAAGTTTCGGACTTCACCAAATACCCAGTACCGAACAATTTGCCATTGCTAGCTTCAAGCATCTAAGGGGTGCAAGGTCCGATACAGAATTGTGTTGTGTTCTCTACCAAAGTTCTTTCATGGACTGAATTACTGTGTTGAATAGAGGTCCGCCTGCATATAGCCACATACAGTTCACAGAGCTACAGACAGTGCCAGACTAGAGATACTTGATGCAGTGCCAAGTGAGGTGGGGGGGGGGGTCATCATGATGCAGTGCCAAGGGGGGGGGGGTCATCATTGTGGGGTGGGGGGTCATCATGATGCAGTGCCAAGTGAGGTGGGGGTCATCATGATGCAGTGCCAAGTGGGGGGGGGGGGGTACATCATGGTGGGGTGGGGGGGGGGGGCCCATCATATTTCCTTAGTGGTATTAATCAGTCCAGTATTATAATTAATTGTTGCTAATCTCACCAGCCATCTGGGATGTATCTTTAAGCATGTTGGTTAGGGATAGCTAATCTCACCAGCCATCTGGGATGTATCTTTAATCATGTTGGTTAGGGTTAGTGTGTCACGAGGAATAGGATGTCTATATTGTACGATCGCTCAAGATTCCATACTGTTATATATAGCCCTGCATACGTCGGTAATCTAATCGTTGAGAATTTCACGAAGCCTACTCCTGTAAGCTCTAATCCACGATAATATCGTGCAGATACGCCTGTACGCAATAATCCAAGAGAATATCGTGGCACATACGCCCTCTACGCTCTAATCCACGAGAATATCGTGGCGCATACCCCTGTAAGCTCTAATCCACAAGATTATATCATGAATTACCAAGCTTGGCATGCAAGTTGCAGTGTGGAGACATCCTGTGGACTGTGGATGGTTTTGTGCAGGCAAAGCCTATTTATTAGAAAGAATTACCTGTGGTGCCATCAAGGCGCTATACAGCTTCTCTACAGTTGTGTAGTACCCGTGGGGTGAGAGGTACCACCAAAATGTGTTCAAACTTGTTACTGCGCAATCACGATTTTAATTTATTGCTTTTATCGACTTGCTTTGTTGGAAGCGAAGAACGTGTTGGAAGCGACGGTAGCATAAAGGATGAATATTTTGATAGAATTTTTAAGTGCAATAGACAGGCAGCATCATCCATTATCATTATGAAACTCATTGTATGAATGACGAGGATCTTTGATGTGCATTGAAATATTGTAGATATGTGTGCATTGTGATCAGCTACTCGGTCCGTTAGAATGTCTGTACATATTGTATGTGCATGAACTCTGGTTATATGTTGATAATGTATCGTTGATTAGTCTTAAAAACAAGTTGCCTGAAAGATGCATCTTCCTAGCGATGATTTTAAGTGGCAAACCAAATGTACATTTTTCATGTAATTGATGCATGTAGATTGTTTTTATGTCCAGTTTTGTATAGTGTATATATACTGTTTTTATGTCAGTCTTTTAATCTTTTTCTTCATCTTCTACTCTTCAAATCTTCCATACTTTCTCATCATATTGCAAATGGTATCCATGTTCAAAAAACGTATCTCCTTCCCATAGACTTACATTTCAAAATATTCAAAAATCGGTTTAATTTAGAATGAAAAGTAGTAAATAGAGTGTGTAATTATTTTTAGTGGTTTTTAATAAGTCAGGTATTTTTTGTACATGGATCAATATTTTATGCCAATAGGATTTAAAAAGACGAGTCTTTTATGTTTTTAACTTATTTATAATTAAAGTTATATACAATATTTGCATGTTTTGTTATTTGTAGAGCATGCATTTACCGGATCCAATTCGCTACTAAGCATTTACAGATCCTGCATGATCTGTGTGTCCGATTCCCATTTTCAATTGTGATCAATGTCGGTCTCTACATACATTTATTATCCTGTTCAACGAATTAGTTCTTACTTACATGTCTACCGTATTTATCAATGTATAACGCGCACCAACTTTTTGGCACGAAAATCAGTGAAAAACTTGGTTCTGGTGTATACTGCGCACTGTAATATATATATATCATTTTCACAAGCCAAAATTTCTCAAGATACGATATAATCACCCTCTGGTTTATATATTTCGATAGAAAAAGAAATCGTGGAGGCCTACGTTGTGCATGGTTCTGAAATATAATCATACTCCATGATTTTTGTATCACCGTACAAAAAGAGAATCGTGCAGGCCTACGTCCGGAACTGCATGGTTTTGATAAATCCCCCAACGCCGTACTGTGTTGCGACTGCTACGAGCCTCTGCATACTTGATAATGGAGAGCTTATCTCTGGCAGTATAGGGGTTTCTGAATTTTAAGTACTGTGACAATAACTGAGATTTGACAATTCAGAGTTGTATTTTGAGTGATGGATATCAATCAACAGCGTGTACTGCTTGTCTAATGACAGCGTGTGTTTTACGTTTATTTATCATCGCTACCGGTTGCCCATATGAGCGACGCCTCCTGAAGAGATTAGTCATTTTAGATTTTTGGAGGATAGTGCATGATACACTCATTTCAGAGTCTCATCTGGTTCTTTTACGTGCACGGTGTAAAGCACGGACACGAGACCTTGGTTTAACGTCTCAGCACCTTAAATTTCTTAACATCTCGAATATGTCCATGCAAACTAACGCGTCATAACGGGTGCCCCATTGTATTGGGTTCATATGCATATTGTGGGAATATGGCGTGCAGGTTGTGGGAATGTGGCGTGCTGTATGTAGGTTGTCGGAATGTGGCGTGCTGTGTGCAAGTTGTGGGAATACCACATGCAGGTTGTGGGAATTTGGCGTGCTGTATGTAGGTTGTGGGAATTTGGCGTGCTGTATGTAGGTTGTGGGAATGTGGCATGCAATGTGCTGTGTGCAAGTTGTGGGAATGCAATGTGCTGTATGCAAGTTATGGGAATGCTGTGTGCAAGTTGTGGGGAATGCTATGTGCTGTGTGCAAGTTGTGGGGAATGCGATGTGCTGTATGCAAGTTGTGGGGAATGCGATGTGCTGTGTGCAAGTTGTGGGGTGATGCGATGTGCTGTATGCAAGTTGTGGGGAATGCGATGTGCTGTATGCAAGTTGTGGGGAATGCGATGTGATGTATGCAAGTTGTGGGAATGCGATGTGCTGTATGCAAGTTGTGGGAATGCAATGTGCTGTATGAAAGTTGTGGGGAATGCGATGTGCTGTATGCAAGTTGTGGGAATGTGATGTGCTGTGTGCAAGTTGTGGGAATGTGATGTGCTGTGTGCAAGTTGTGGGAATGTGATGTGCTGTGTGCAAGTTGTGGGAATGTGATGTGCTGTGTGCAAGTTGTGGGGAATGCGATGTGCTGTATGCAAGTTGTGGGGAATGCGACATGCTGTGTGCAAGTTGTGGGAATGCGGCGTGCTGTATGCAAGTTGTGGGAATGTGACGTGCTGTATGCAAGTTGTGGGGAATGCAATGTGCTGTATGCAAGTTGTGGGGAATGCAATGTGCTGTATGCAAGTTGTGGGAATGCAATGTGCTGTATGCAAGTTGTGGGAATGCAATGTGCTGTGTGCAAGTTGTGGGGAATGCGATGTGCTGTGTGCAAGTTGTGGGGAATGCGATGTGCTGTATGCAAGTTGTGGGGAATGCGATGTGCTGTGTGCAAGGTGTGGGGTGCTGCGATGTGCAAGTTGTGGGGAATGCGATGTGCTGTATGCAAGTTGTGGGGAATGCGATGTGCTGTATGCAAGTTGTGGGGAATGCGATGTACTCTATGCAAGTTGTGGGGAATGCGATGTGATGTATGCAAGTTGTGGGAATGCGATGTGCTGTATGCAAGTTGTGGGAATGCAATGTGCTGTATGCAAGTTGTGGGGAATGCGATGTGCTGTATGCAAGTTGTGGGAATGCGATGTGCTGTGTGCAAGTTGTGGGAATGTGATGTGCTGTGTGCAAGTTGTGGGAATGCGATGTGCTGTGTGCAAGTTGTGGGGAATGCGATGTGCTGTATGCAAGTTGTGGGGAATGCGACGTGCTGTATGCAAGTTGTGGGAATGTGACGTGCTGTATGCAAGTTGTGGGGAATGCGATGTGCTGTATGCAAGTTGTGGGGAATGCGATGTGCTGTATGCAAGTTGTGGGGAATGCAATGTGCTGTATGCAAGTTGTGGGGAATGCAATGTGCTGTATGCAAGTTGTGGGGAATGCGATGTGCTGTATGCAAGTTGTGGGGAATGCGATGTGCTGTATGCAAGTTGTGGGGAATGCGATGTGCTGTATGCAAGTTGTGGGGAATGCGATGTGCTGTATGCAAGTTGTGGGGAATGCGATGTGCTGTATGCAAGTTGTGGGGAATGCGATGTGCTGTGTGCAAGTTGTGGGGAATGCGATGTGCTGTATGCAAGTTGTGGGGAATGCGATGTGCTGTGTAAGTTGTGGGGAATGCAATGTGCTGTGTGCAAGTTGTGGGAATGCGATGTGCTGTATGCAAGTTGTGGGGAATGCGATGTGCTGTGTGCAAGTTGTGGGGAATGCGATGTGCTGTGTGCAAGTTGTGGGAATGCGATGTGCTGTGTGCAAGTTGTGGGGATGTGATGTGCTGTGTGCAAGTTGTGGGGAATGCGATGTGCTGTATGCAAGTTGTGGGGAATGCGAATGTGCTGTATGCAAGTTGTGGGAATGCGGCGTGCTGTATGCAAGTTGTGGGAATGCGACGTGCTGTATGCAAGTTGTGGGGAATGTGACGTGCTGTATGCAAGTTGTGGGGAATGCGATGTGCTGTATGCAAGTTGTGGGGAATGCAATGTGCTGTATGCAAGTTGTGGGGAATGCAATGTGCTGTATGCAAGTTGTGGGGAATGCAATGTGCTGTATGCAAGTTGTGGGAATGCGATGTGCTGTATGCAAGTTGTGGGAATGCGATGTGCTGTATGCAAGTTGTGGGAATGCGACGTGCTGTATGCAAGTTGTGGGAATGCGACGTGCTGTATGCAAGTTGTGGGGAATGCGACGTGCTGTATGCAAGTTGTGGGAATGCGGCGTGCTGTATGCAAGTTGTGGGAATGTGACGTGCTGTATGCAAGTTGTGGGAATGTGATGTGCTGTATGCAAGTTGTGGGGAATGCGATGTGCTGTGTGCAAGTTGTGGGGAATGCGATGTGCTGTGTGCAAGTTGTGGGGAATGCAATGTGCTGTGTGCAAGTTGTGGGAATGCAATGTGCTGTATGCAAGTTGTGGGGAATGCGATGTGCTGTGTGCAAGTTGTGGGAATGCGATGTGCTGTATGCAAGTTGTGGGGAATGCGATGTGCTGTGTGCAAGTTGTGGGGAATGCGATGTGCTGTATGCAAGTTGTGGGTGCGTGCTGTGTGCAAGTTGTGGGGAATGCGATGTGCTGTATGCAAGTTGTGGGGAATGCGATGTGCTGTATGCAAGTTGTGGGGAATGCGATGTGCTGTATGCAAGTTGTGGGGAATGCGATGTGCTGTATGCAAGTTGTGGGAATGCAATGTGCTGTATGCAAGTTGTGGGGAATGCGATGTGCTGTATGCAAGTTGTGGGAATGCGATGTGCTGTGTGCAAGTTGTGGGAATGCGATGTGCTGTGTGCAAGTTGTGGGAATGCGATGTGCTGTTGCAAGTTGTGGGAATGCGATGTGCTGTATGCAAGTTGTGGGGAATGCGATGTGCTGTGTGCAAGTGGGGAATGCGCGTGCTGTATGCAAGTTGTGGGAATGTGACGTGCTGTATGCAAGTTGTGGGGAATGCGATGTGCTGTATGCAAGTTGTGGGGAATGCAATGTGCTGTATGCAAGTTGTGGGGAATGCAATGTGCTGTATGCAAGTTGTGGGGAATGCAATGTGCTGTATGCAAGTTGTGGGGAATGCGATGTGCTGTGTGCAAGTTGTGGGGAATGCGATGTGCTGTATGCAAGTTGTGGGGAATGCGATGTGCTGTATGCAAGTTGTGGGGAATGCGATGTGCTGTATGCAAGTTGTGGGGAATGCGATGTGCTGTATGCAAGTTGTGGGGAATGCGATGTGCTGTATGCAAGTTGTGGGAATGCAATGTGCTGTGTGCAAGTTGTGGGGAATGCGATGTGCTGTGTAAGTTGTGGGGAATGCAATGTGCTGTGTGCAAGTTGTGGGAATGCGATGTGCTGTATGCAAGTTGTGGGGAATGCGATGTGCTGTGTGCAAGTTGTGGGGAATGCGATGTGCTGTGTGCAAGTTGTGGGAATGCGATGTGCTGTGTGCAAGTTGTGGGGATGCGATGTGCTGTGTGCAAGTTGTGGGGAATGCGATGTGCTGTATGCAAGTTGTGGGGAATGCGAATGTGCTGTATGCAAGTTGTGGGAATGCGGCGTGCTGTATGCAAGTTGTGGGAATGCGACGTGCTGTATGCAAGTTGTGGGAATGCGACGTGCTGTATGCAAGTTGTGGGGAATGCGATGTGCTGTATGCAAGTTGTGGGGAATGCGATGTGCTGTATGCAAGTTGTGGGGAATGCAATGTGCTGTATGCAAGTTGTGATGTGCTGTATGCAAGTTGTGGGAATGCAATGTGCTGTATGCAAGTTGTGGGAATGCGATGTGCTGTATGCAAGTTGTGGGAATGCGAGTGCTGTATGCAAGTTGTGGGAATGCGATGTGCTGTATGCAAGTTGTGGGGAATGCGATGTGCTGTATGCAAGTTGTGGGAATGCGGCGTGCTGTATGCAAGTTGTGGGAATGCGATGTGCTGTATGCAAGTTGTGGGAATGTGATGTGCTGTATGCAAGTTGTGGGGAATGCGATGTGCTGTGTGCAAGTTGTGGGGAATGCGATGTGCTGTGTGCAAGTTGTGGGGAATGCAATGTGCTGTATGCAAGTTGTGGGAATGCAATGTGCTGTATGCAAGTTGTGGGGAATGCGATGTGCTGTGTGCAAGTTGTGGGAATGCGATGTGCTGTATGCAAGTTGTGGGGAATGCGATGTGCTGTGTGCAAGTTGTGGGGAATGCGATGTGCTGTATGCAAGTTGTGGGTGTGCAAGTTGTGGGGAATGCGATGTGCTGTATGCAAGTTGTGGGGAATGCGATGTGCTGTATGCAAGTTGTGGGGAATGCGATGTGCTGTATGCAAGTTGTGGGAATGCGATGTGCTGTATGCAAGTTGTGGGAATGCAATGTGCTGTATGCAAGTTGTGGGGAATGCGATGTGCTGTATGCAAGTTGTGGGAATGCGATGTGCTGTGTGCAAGTTGTGGGAATGGATGTGCTGTGTGCAAGTTGTGGGAATGTGATGTGCTGTGTGCAAGTTGTGGGGAATGCGATGTGCTGTATGCAAGTTGTGGGGAATGCGACATGCTGTGTGCAAGTTGTGGGAATGCGGCGTGCTGTATGCAAGTTGTGGGAATGCGATGTGCTGTATGCAAGTTGTGGGGAATGCAAGTGCTGTATGCAAGTTGTGGGGAATGCGATGTGCTGTATGCAAGTTGTGGGGAATGCGATGTGCTGTATGCAAGTTGTGGGGAATGCAATGTGCTGTATGCAAGTTGTGGGGAATGCGATGTGCTGTGTGCAAGTTGTGGGGAATGCGATGTGCTGTATGCAAGTTGTGGGGAATGCGATGTGCTGTATGCAAGTTGTGGGGAATGCGATGTGCTGTATGCAAGTTGTGGGGAATGCGATGTGCTGTATGCAAGTTGTGGGGAATGCGATGTGCTGTATGCAAGTTGTGGGAATGCAATGTGCTGTGTGCAAGTTGTGGGGAATGTGATGTGCTGTATGCATGTTGTGGGGAATGCGATGTGCTGTGTAAGTTGTGGGGAATGCAATGTGCTGTGTTCAAGTTGTGGGAATGCGATGTGCTGTATGCAAGTTGTGGGGAATGCGATGTGCTGTGTACAAGTTGTGGGGAATGCGATGTGCTGTGTGCAAGTTGTGGGAATGCGATGTGCTGTGTGCAAGTTGTGGGGAATGCGATGTGCTGTATGCAAGTTGTGGGGAATGCGATGTGCTGTATGCAAGTTGTGGGAATGCGACGTGCTGTATGCAAGTTGTGGGAATGCGGCGTGCTGTATGCAAGTTGTGGGAATGCGACGTGCTGTATGCAAGTTGTGGGAATGTGACGTGCTGTATGCAAGTTGTGGGGAATGTGACGTGCTGTATGCAAGTTGTGGGGAATGCAATGTGCTGTATGCAAGTTGTGGGGAATGCAATGTGCTGTATGCAAGTTGTGGGGAATGCAATGTGCTGTATGCAAGTTGTGGGAATGCAATGTGCTGTATGCAAGTTGTGGGAATGCGGCGTGCTGTATGCAAGTTGTGGGAATGTGACGTGCTGTATGCAAGTTGTGGGGAATGTGACGTGCTGTATGCAAGTTGTGGGAATGCGGCGTGCTGTATGCAAGTTGTGGGAATGTGACGTGCTGTATGCAAGTTGTGGGAATGTGATATGTGCTGTATGCAAGTTGTGGGGAATGCGATGTGCTGTGTACAAGTTGTGGGGAATGCGATGTGCTGTGTACAAGTTGTGGGGAATGCAATGTGCTGTGTTCAAGTTGTGGGAATGCAATGTGCTGTATGCAAGTTGTGGGGAATGCGATGTGCTGTGTACAAGTTGTGGGAATGCGATGTGCTGTATGCAAGTTGTGGGAATGTGATGTGCTGTGTGCAAGTTGTGGGAATGTGATGGGCTGTGTGCAAGTTGTGGGGAATGCGATGTGCTGTGTGCAAGTTGTGGGGAATGTGATGTGCTGTGTGCAAGTTGTGGGAATGTGATGTGCTGTATGCAAGTTGTGGGGAATGCGACATGATGTGTGCAAGTTGTGGGAATGTGGCGTGCTGTATGCAAGTTGTGGGAATGCGGCGTGCTGTATGCAAGTTGTGGGAATGCGGCGTGCTGTATGCAAGTTGTGGGAATGTGACGTGCTGTATGCAAGTTGTGGGGAATGCGATGTGCTGTGTACAAGTTGTGGGAATGCGATGTGCTGTATGCAAGTTGTGGGAATGTGATGTGCTGTGTGCAAGTTGTGGGAATGTGATGTGCTGTGTGCAAGTTGTGGGGAATGCGATGTGCTGTATGCAAGTTGTGGGGAATGCGACATGCTGTGTGCAAGTTGTGGGAATGTGGCGTGCTGTATGCAAGTTGTGGGAATGCGCGTGCTGTATGCAAGTTGTGGGAATGCGGCGTGCTGTATGCAAGTTGTGGGAATGCGATGTGCTGTATGCAAGTTGTGGGGAATGTGACGTGCTGTATGCAAGTTGTGGGGAATGCGATGTGCTGTATGCAAGTTGTGGAATGCGATGTGCTGTATGCAAGTTGTGGGAATGCAAGTTGTGGGAATGCAATGTGCTGTATGCAAGTTGTGGGAATGCATGTGCTGTATGCAAGTTGTGGGGAATGCGATGTGCTGTGTGCAAGTTGTGGGGATGCATGTGCTGTATGCAAGTTGTGGGAATGCAATGTGCTGTATGCAAGTTGTGGGGAATGCGATGTGCTGTATGCAAGTTGTGGGGAATGCGATGTGCTGTGTGCAAGTTGTGGGGAATGCGATGTGCTGTGTGCAAGTTGTGGGGAATGCGATGTGCTGTATGCAAGTTGTGGGGAATGCGATGTGCTGTATGCAAGTTGTGGGGAATGCGATGTGCTGTATGCAAGTTGTGGGAATGCGATGTGCTGTGTGCAAGTTGTGGGAATGCAATGTGCTGTGTGCAAGTTGTGGGGAATGTGATGTGCTGTATGAAAGTTGTGGGGAATGCGATGTGCTGTGTGCAAGTTGTGGGGAATGTGATGTGCTGTATGCATGTTGTGGGGAATGCGATGTGCTGTGTAAGTTGTGGGGAATGCGATGTGCTGTATGCAAGTTGTGGGGAATGCGACATGCTGTGTGCAAGTTGTGGGAATGTGGCGTGCTGTATGCAAGTTGTGGGAATGCGGCGTGCTGTATGCAAGTTGTGGGAATGCGGCGTGCTGTATACAAGTGGGAATGCGGCGTGCTGTATGCAAGTTGTGGGGAATGTGACGTGCTGTATGCAAGTTGTGGGGAATGTGACGTGCTGTATGCAAGTTGTGGGGAATGCAATGTGCTGTATGCAAGTTGTGGGAATGCAAGTTGTGGGGAATGCAAGTTGTGGGGAATGCAATGTGCTGTATGCAAGTTGTGGGAATGCAATGTGCTGTATGCAAGTTGTGGGGAATGCGATGTGCTGTGTGCAAGTTGTGGGAATGCAATGTGCTGTATGCAAGTTGTGGGGAATGCGATGTGCTGTATGCAAGTTGTGGGGAATGCGATGTGCTGTGTGCAAGTTGTGGGGAATGCGATGTGCTGTGTGCAAGTTGTGGGGAATGCGGCGTGCTGTATGCAAGTTGTGGGGAATGCGATGTGATGTATGCAAGTTGTGGGAATGCAATGTGCTGTGTGCAAGTTGTGGGGAATGCGATGTGCTGTATGCAAGTTGTGGGGAATGCGATGTGCTGTATGCAAGTTGTGGGAATGCGATGTGCTGTGTGCAAGTTGTGGGAATGCGATGTGCTGTGTGCAAGTTGTGGGAATGCGATGTGCTGTGTGCAAGTTGTGGGAATGCGATGTGCTGTGTGCAAGTTGTGGGGAATGCGATGTGCTGTATGCAAGTTGTGGGGAATGCGATGTGCTGTGTGCAAGTTGTGGGAATGCGGCGTGCTGTATGCAAGTTGTGGGAATGCGATGTGCTGTATGCAAGTTGTGGGGAATGCGATGTGCTGTATGCAAGTTGTGGGAATGCGATGTGCTGTATGCAAGTTGTGGGAATGCGATGTGCTGTATGCAAGTTGTGGGAATGCGATGTGCTGTATGCATTTGGGGAATGCGATGTGCTGTATGCAAGTTGTGGGAATGCGATGTGCTGTGTGCAAGTTGTGGGAATGCGATGTGCTGTGTGCAAGTTGTGGGGAATGCGATGTGCTGTATGCAAGTTGTGGGGAATGCGATGTGCTGTATGCAAGTTGTGGGAATGCGATGTGCTGTATGCAAGTTGTGGGGAATGCGATGTGCTGTATGCAAGTTGTGGGGATGCGATGTGCTGTATGCAAGTTGTGGGAATGCAATGTGCTGTATGCAAGTTGTGGGGAATGCGATGTGCTGTATGCAAGTTGTGGGGAATGCGATGTGCTGTGTGCAAGTTGTGGGGAATGCGATGTGCTGTGTGCAAGTTGTGGGGAATGCGATGTGCTGTATGCAAGTTGTGGGGAATGCAATGTGCTGTATGCAAGTTGTGGGAATGCTGTGGATGCAAGTTGTGGGGAATGCAATGTGCTGTATGCAAGTTGTGGGAATGCAATGTGCTGTATGCAAGTTGTGGGGAATGCGATGTGCTGTGTGCAAGTTGTGGGGATGCAATGTGCTGTATGCAAGTTGTGGGAATGCAATGTGCTGTATGCAAGTTGTGGGGAATGCGATGTGCTGTATGCAAGTTGTGGGGAATGCGATGTGCTGTGTGCAAGTTGTGGGGAATGCGATGTGCTGTGTGCAAGTTGTGGGGAATGCGACGTGCTGTATGCAAGTTGTGGGGAATGCGATGTGCTGTATGCAAGTTGTGGGAATGCGATGTGCTGTATGCAAGTTGTGGGAATGCGATGTGCTGTGTGCAAGTTGTGGGAATGCAATGTGCTGTGTGCAAGTTGTGGGGAATGCGATGTGCTGTATGCAAGTTGTGGGGAATGCGATGTGCTGTGTGCAAGTTGTGGGGAATGTGATGTGCTGTATGCAAGTTGTGGGGAATGCGATGTGCTGTGTAAGTTGTGGGGAATGCGATGTGCTGTATGCAAGTTGTGGGGAATGCGACATGCTGTGTGCAAGTTGTGGGAATGTGGCGTGCTGTATGCAAGTTGTGGGAATGCGGCGTGCTGTATGCAAGTTGTGGGAATGCGGCGTGCTGTATACAAGTGGGAATGCGGCGTGCTGTATGCAAGTTGTGGGGAATGTGACGTGCTGTATGCAAGTTGTGGGGAATGCGACGTGCTGTATGCAAGTTGTGGGGAATGCGATGTGCTGTATGCAAGTTGTGGGGAATGCAATGTGCTGTATGCAAGTTGTGAATGCAAGTTGTGGGGAATGCAATGTGCTGTATGCAAGTTGTGGGAATGCAATGTGCTGTATGCAAGTTGTGGGGAATGCGATGTGCTGTGTGCAAGTTGTGGGGATGCAATGTGCTGTATGCAAGTTGTGGGAATGCGATGTGCTGTATGCAAGTTGTGGGGAATGCGATGTGCTGTATGCAAGTTGTGGGGAATGCGATGTGCTGTGTGCAAGTTGTGGGGAATGCGATGTGCTGTGTGCAAGTTGTGGGGAATGCGACGTGCTGTATGCAAGTTGTGGGGAATGCGATGTGCTGTATGCAAGTTGTGGGAATGCGATGTGCTGTATGCAAGTTGTGGGGAATGCGATGTGCTGTATGCAAGTTGTGGGAATGCAATGTGCTGTATGCAAGTTGTGGGGAATGCGATGTGCTGTATGCAAGTTGTGGGAATGCGATTGTTGCAAGTGCTGTATGCAAGTTGTGGGAATGTGATGTGCTGTGTGCAAGTTGTGGGAATGTGATGTGCTGTGTGCAAGTTGTGGGAATGTGATGTGCTGTGTGCAAGTTGTGGGGAATGCGATGTGCTGTATGCAAGTTGTGGGGAATGCGACATGCTGTGTGCAAGTTGTGGGAATGCGGCGTGCTGTATGCAAGTTGTGGGAATGTGACGTGCTGTATGCAAGTTGTGGGGAATGCAATGTGCTGTATGCAAGTTGTGGGGAATGCAATGTGCTGTATGCAAGTTGTGGGAATGCAATGTGCTGTATGCAAGTTGTGGGAATGCAATGTGCTGTGTGCAAGTTGTGGGGAATGCGATGTGCTGTGTGCAAGTTGTGGGGAATGCGATGTGCTGTATGCAAGTTGTGGGGAATGCGATGTGCTGTGTGCAAGGTGTGGGGTGCTGCGATGTGCAAGTTGTGGGGAATGCGATGTGCTGTATGCAAGTTGTGGGGAATGCGATGTACTCTATGCAAGTTGTGGGGAATGCGATGTGATGTATGCAAGTTGTGGGGAATGCGATGTGCTGTATGCAAGTTGTGGGAATGCAATGTGCTGTATGAAAGTTGTGGGGAATGCGATGTGCTGTATGCAAGTTGTGGGAATGTGATGTGCTGTGTGCAAGTTGTGGGAATGTGATGTGCTGTGTGCAAGTTGTGGGGAATGCGATGTGCTGTATGCAAGTTGTGGGGAATGCGACATGCTGTGTGCAAGTTGTGGGAATGCGGCGTGCTGTATGCAAGTTGTGGGAATGTGACGTGCTGTATGCAAGTTGTGGGGAATGCAATGTGCTGTATGCAAGTTGTGGGGAATGCAATGTGCTGTATGCAAGTTGTGGGGAATGCAATGTGCTGTATGCAAGTTGTGGGGAATGCAATGTGCTGTATGCAAGTTGTGGGGAATGCGATGTGCTGTGTGCAAGTTGTGGGGAATGCGGCGTGCTGTATGCAAGTTGTGGGGAATGCGATGTGCTGTATGCAAGTTGTGGGGAATGCGATGTGCTCTATGCAAGTTGTGGGGAATGCGATGTGATGTATGCAAGTTGTGGGGAATGCGATGTGATGTATGCAAGTTGTGGGAATGCAATGTGCTGTGTGCAAGTTGTGGGGAATGTGATGTGCTGTATGCATGTTGTGGGGAATGCGATGTGCTGTGTAAGTTGTGGGGAATGCAATGTGCTGTGTTCAAGTTGTGGGAATGCGATGTGCTGTATGCAAGTTGTGGGGAATGCGATGTGCTGTGTACAGGTTGTGGGGAATGCGATGTGCTGTGTACAAGTTGTGGGAATGCGATGTGCTGTGTGCAAGTTGTGGTGATGTGATGTGCTGTGTGCAAGTTGTGGGGAATGCGATGTGCTGTATGCAAGTTGTGGGGAATGCGACATGCTGTGTGCAAGTTGTGGGAATGCGGCGTGCTGTATGCAAGTTGTGGGAATGCGGCGTGCTGTATGCAAGTTGTGGGAATGTGACGTGCTGTATGCAAGTTGTGGGGAATGTGACGTGCTGTATGCAAGTTGTGGGGAATGCAATGTGCTGTATGCAAGTTGTGGGGAATGCAATGTGCTGTATGCAAGTTGTGGGGGAATGCAATGTGCTGTATGCAAGTTGTGGGGGAATGCAATGTGCTGTATGCAAGTTGTGGGAATGCAATGTGCTGTATGCAAGTTGTGGGAATGCGGCGTGCTGTATGCAAGTTGTGGGAATGTGACGTGCTGTATGCAAGTTGTGGGAATGTGACGTGCTGTATGCAAGTTGTGGGGAATGTGACGTGCTGTATGCAAGTTGTGGGAATGCGGCGTGCTGTATGCAAGTTGTGGGAATGTGACGTGCTGTATGCAAGTTGTGGGAATGTGATATGTGCTGTATGCAAGTTGTGGGGAATGCGATGTGCTGTGTACAAGTTGTGGGGAATGCGATGTGCTGTGTACAAGTTGTGGGGAATGCAATGTGCTGTGTTCAAGTTGTGGGAATGCAATGTGCTGTATGCAAGTTGTGGGGAATGCGATGTGCTGTGTACAAGTTGTGGGAATGCGATGTGCTGTATGCAAGTTGTGGGAATGTGATGTGCTGTGTGCAAGTTGTGGGAATGTGATGGGCTGTGTGCAAGTTGTGGGGAATGCGATGTGCTGTGTGCAAGTTGTGGGGAATGTGATGTGCTGTGTGCAAGTTGTGGGAATGTGATGTGCTGTATGCAAGTTGTGGGGAATGCGACATGATGTGTGCAAGTTGTGGGAATGTGGCGTGCTGTATGCAAATTGTGGGAATGCGGCGTGCTGTATGCAAGTTGTGGGAATGCGGCGTGCTGTATGCAAGTTGTGGGAATGTGACGTGCTGTATGCAAGTTGTGGGGAATGCGATGTGCTGTGTACAAGTTGTGGGAATGCGATGTGCTGTATGCTAGTTGTGGGAATGTGATGTGCTGTGTGCAAGTTGTGGGAATGTGATGTGCTGTGTGCAAGTTGTGGGGAATGCGATGTGCTGTATGCAAGTTGTGGGGAATGCGACATGCTGTGTGCAAGTTGTGGGAATGTGGCGTGCTGTATGCAAGTTGTGGGAATGCGGCGTGCTGTATGCAAGTTGTGGGAATGCGGCGTGCTGTATGCAAGTGGGAATGCGACGTGCTGTATGCAAGTTGTGGGGAATGTGACGTGCTGTATGCAAGTTGTGGGGTGCAATGTGCTGTATGCAAGTTGTGGGAATGCATGTGCTGTATGCAAGTTGTGGAATGCGATGTGCTGTATGCAAGTTGTGGGGATGCGATGTGCTGTGTGCAAGTTGTGGGGAATGCGATGTGCTGTGTGCAAGTTGTGGGGAATGCGGCGTGCTGTATGCAAGTTGTGGGGAATGCGATGTGATGTATGCAAGTTGTGGGAATGCGATGTGCTGTATGCAAGTTGTGGGAATGCAATGTGCTGTGTGCAAGTTGTGGGAATGCAATGTGCTGTGTGCAAGTTGTGGGGAATGTGATGTGCTGTATGAAAGTTGTGGGGAATGCGATGTGCTGTGTGCAAGTTGTGGGGAATGTGATGTGCTGTATGCATGTTGTGGGGAATGCGATGTGCTGTGTAAGTTGTGGGGAATGCGATGTGCTGTATGCAAGTTGTGGGGAATGCGACATGCTGTGTGCAAGTTGTGGGAATGTGGCGTGCTGTATGCAAGTTGTGGGAATGCGGCGTGCTGTATGCAAGTTGTGGGAATGCGGCGTGCTGTATACAAGTGGGAATGCGGCGTGCTGTATGCAAGTTGTGGGGAATGTGACGTGCTGTATGCAAGTTGTGGGGAATGCGACGTGCTGTATGCAAGTTGTGGGGAATGCAATGTGCTGTATGCAAGTTGTGGGAAATGCAAGTTGTGGGGAATGCAAGTTGTGGGGAATGCAATGTGCTGTATGCAAGTTGTGGGAATGCAATGTGCTGTATGCAAGTTGTGGGGAATGCGATGTGCTGTGTGCAAGTTGTGGGGATGCATGTGCTGTATGCAAGTTGTGGGAATGCAATGTGCTGTATGCAAGTTGTGGGGAATGCGATGTGCTGTATGCAAGTTGTGGGGAATGCGATGTGCTGTGTGCAAGTTGTGGGGAATGCGATGTGCTGTGTGCAAGTTGTGGGGAATGCGGCGTGCTGTATGCAAGTTGTGGGGAATGCGATGTGATGTATGCAAGTTGTGGGAATGCGATGTGCTGTGTGCAAGTTGTGGGAATGCAATGTGCTGTGTGCAAGTTGTGGGGAATGTGATGTGCTGTATGAAAGTTGTGGGGAATGCGATGTGCTGTGTGCAAGTTGTGGGGAATGCAATGTGCTGTATGCAAGTTGTGGGGGAATGCAATGTGCTGTGTGCAAGTTGTGGGGAATGCTATGTGCTGTGTGCAAGTTGTGGGGAATGCGATGTGCTGTATGCAAGTTGTGGGGAATGCGATGTGCTGTGTGCAAGGTGTGGGGTGCTGCGATGTGCTGTATGCAAGTTGTGGGGAATGCGATGTACTCTATGCAAGTTGTGGGGAATGCGATGTGATGTATGCAAGTTGTGGGAATGCGATGTGCTGTATGCAAGTTGTGGGAATGCAATGTGCTGTATGAAAGTTGTGGGGAATGCGATGTGCTGTATGCAAGTTGTGGGAATGTGATGTGCTGTGTGCAAGTTGTGGGAATGTGATGTGCTGTGTGCAAGTTGTGGGAATGTGATGTGCTGTGTGCAAGTTGTGGGGAATGCGATGTGCTGTATGCAAGTTGTGGGGAATGCGACATGCTGTGTGCAAGTTGTGGGAATGCGGCGTGCTGTATGCAAGTTGTGGGAATGTGACGTGCTGTATGCAAGTTGTGGGGAATGCAATGTGCTGTATGCAAGTTGTGGGGAATGCAATGTGCTGTATGCAAGTTGTGGGAATGCAATGTGCTGTATGCAAGTTATGGGAATGCAATGTGCTGTGTGCAAGTTGTGGGGAATGCGATGTGCTGTGTGCAAGTTGTGGGGAATGCGATGTGCTGTATGCAAGTTGTGGGGAATGCGATGTGCTGTGTGCAAGGTGTGGGGTGCTGCGATGTGCAAGTTGTGGGGAATGCGATGTGCTGTATGCAAGTTGTGGGGAATGCGATGTACTCTATGCAAGTTGTGGGGAATGCGATGTGATGTATGCAAGTTGTGGGAATGCGATGTGCTGTATGCAAGTTGTGGGAATGCAATGTGCTGTATGAAAGTTGTGGGGAATGCGATGTGCTGTATGCAAGTTGTGGGAATGTGATGTGCTGTGTGCAAGTTGTGGGGAATGCGACATGCTGTGTGCAAGTTGTGGGAATGCGGCGTGCTGTATGCAAGTTGTGGGAATGTAACGTGCTGTATGCAAGTTGTGGGGAATGCAATGTGCTGTATGCAAGTTGTGGGGAATGCAATGTGCTGTATGCAAGTTGTGGGGAATGCGATGTGCAAGTTGTGGGGAATGCGATGTGCTGTGTGCAAGTTGTGGGGAATGCGATGTGCTGTGTAAGTTGTGGGGAATGCGATGTGCTGTATGCAAGTTGTGGGGAATGCGATGTGCTGTATGCAAGTTGTGGGGAATGCGATGTGCTGTATGCAAGTTGTGGGGAATGCGATGTGCTGTATGCAAGTTGTGGGAATGCAATGTGCTGTATGCAAGTTGTGGGGAATGCGATGTGCTGTATGCAAGTTGTGGGGAATGCGATGTGCTGTATGCAAGTTGTGGGGAATGCGGCGTGCTGTATGCAAGTTGTGGGAATGCGGCGTGCTGTATGCAAGTTGTGGGGAATGCGATGTGCTGTATGCAAGTTGTGGGAATGCGATGTGCTGTATGCAAGTTGTGGGAATGCGATGTGCTGTATGCAAGTTGTGG
>CM026391.1:13586293-13653065 GCA_014843695.1 Archivesica marissinica
CAGTACCACATACAACAACCGTATACAATACTAGTACCACACACAACCACCGTATACAATACTAGTACCTCACACAACCACCGTATGCAATACTAGTACGACACACAACCATCACATACAATAATAGTACCACACACAACCACCGTATACAATACTAGTACCTCACACAACCACCGAATGCAATACTAGTACCACACACAACCACCATATACAATACTAGTACCTCACACAACCACCGTATGCAATACTAGTACCTCACACAACCGCCGTATACAATATTAGTACCTCACACAACCACCGTATGCAATACTAGTACCTCACACCACCACCGTATACAATACTAGTACCTCAAACAACCACCATATACAATACTAGTACCTCACACAACCACCATATACAATACTAGTACCCCACAACCACCGTATACAATACTAGTACCCCACACAACCACCATATACAATACTAGTACGCCACACAACCACCATATACAATACTAGTACCCCACACAAACCATACCATACCACACACAACCACCGTATACAATACTAGACCCACACCACCACCGCTCAATACTAGTCCCAAAACCCAAATAGTCCCACACTACGACCACACACAACCACCGTATGCAATACTAGTACCTCACACAACCACCGTATACAATACTAGTACCTCACACAACCACCGTATACAATACTAGTACCTCACAACCACCGTATACAATACTAGTACCACACAAGCACCGTATGCAATACTAGTACCAAACACAACCACCGTATGCAATACTAGTACCACACACAACCACCATATACAATACTAGTACCTCACACAACCACAGTATGCAATACTAGTACATCACACAACCACAGTATACAATACTAGTACCTCACACAACCACCGTATACAATACTAGTACCTCCAACAACCACCGTATGCAATACTAGTACTTCACATAACCACCGTATGCAATACTAGTACCACACACAACCACCATATACAATACTAGTACCTCACACAACCACCGTATGCAATACTAGTACATCACACAACCACAGTATACAATACTAGTACCTCACACAACCACCGTATACAATACTAGTACCTCCAACAACCACCGTATGCAATATTAGTACTTCACACAACCACCGTATGCAATACTAGTACCACACAACCACCGTATACAATACTAGTACCTCACACAACCACCGTATACAATACTAGTACTTCACACAACCACCGTATACAATACTAGTACTTCACACAACCACCGTATACAATACTAGTACCTCACACAACCACCGTATACAATACTAGTACTCCACACAACCACCGTATACAATACTAGTACCACACACAACCACCGTATGCAATACTAGTACCACACACAACCACCGTATGCAATACTAGTACCACACACAACCACCATATACAATACTAGTACCTCACACAACCACCATATACAATACTAGTACCTCACACAACCACCATATACAATACTAGTACCTCACACAACCACCGTATACAATACTAGTACCACACACCACCACCGTATACAATACTAGTATCACACACAACCACCGTATGCAATACTAGTACAACACATAACCACCGTATACAATACTAGTACCTCACACAACCACCGTTGACAATACTAGTACCCCACACAACCACCGTATACAATACTAGTACCTCACACAACCACCGTATACAATACTAGTACCACACACAACCACCGTATACAATACTAGTACCACACAACCACCGTATACAACACTAGTACCTCACACAACCACCATATACAATACTAGTACCTCACAACCACCGTATACAATACTAGTACCACACAAGCACCGTATACAATACTAGTACCACACAACCACCGTATACAACACTAGTACCTCACACAACCACCATATACACTACTAGTACCTCACAACGATCGTATACAATACTAGTACCACACACAACCACCGTATTCAATACTAGTACCTCACACCACCACCGTATACAATACTAGTACATCACACAACCACCGTATTCAATACTATTACCTCACACAACCACCATATACAATACTAGTACCACACACAACCACCGTGTTCAATACTAGTACCTCACACAACCACCGTATACAATACTAGTACTACACACAACCACCGTATACAATACTAGTACCTCAAACAACCACCGTATTCAATACTAGTACCTCACTCAACCACCATATACAATACTAGTACCTCACACAACCACCGAATGCAATACCAGTACCACATACAACCACCATATACAATACTAGTACCTCACACAACCACCGAATGCAATACTAGTACCACACACAACCACCATATACAATACTAGTACCTCACACAACCACCGTATGCAATACTAGTACCTCACACAACCACCGTATACAATACTAGTACCTCACACAACCACCATATGCAATACTAGTACCTCACACAACCACCGTATACAATATTAGTACCTCACACAACCACCGTATGCAATACTAGTACCTCACACCACCGTATACAATACTAGTACCTCAAACAACCACCATATACAATACTAGTACCTCACACCACAATCATATACAATACTAGTACCTCACAAGCACCGTATACAATACTGGTACCACATACAACCACCGTATGCAATACTAGTACCACACAAGCACCGTATACAATACTAGTACCAATCAAGCACCGTATGCAATACTAGTACCTCACACAACCACCGTATGCAATACTAGTACATCACACAACCACAGTTTACAATACTAGTACCTCACACAACCACCGTATACAATACTAGTACCTCCAACAACCACCGTATACAATACTAGTACTCCACACAACCACCGTATACAATACTAGTACCACACACAACCACCGTATGCAATACTAGTACCACACACAACCACCGTATGCAATACTAGTACCACACACAACCACCATATACAATACTAGTACCTCACACAACCACCATATACAATACTAGTACCTCACACAACCACCATATACAATACTAGTACCTCCAACAACCACCGTATGCAATACTAGTACTTCACAAAACCACCGTATGCAATACTAGTACCACACACAACCACCATATACAATACTAGTACATCACACAACCACCGTATGCAATACTAGTACATCACACAACCACAGTATACAATACTAGTACCTCACACAACCACCGTTTGCAATACTAGTACCTCCAACAACCACCGTATACAATACTAGTACTCACACAACCACCGTATACAATACTAGTACCTCACACAACCACCGTATGCAATACTAGTACCACACAACCACCGTATACAATACTAGTACTTCACACAACCACCATATACAATACTAGTACCTCACACAACAACCATATACAATACTAGTACCTCACACAACCACCGTATACAATACTAGTACCTCACAACCACCGTATACACTACTAGTACCACACAAGCACCGTATGCAATACTAGTACCAAACACAACCACCGTATGCAATACTAGTACCACACACAACCACCATATACAATACTAGTACCTCACACAACCACAGTATGCAATACTAGTACATCAAACAACCACAGTATACAATACTAGTACCTCACACAACCACCGTATACAATACTAGTACCTCCAACAACCACCGTATGCAATAATAGTACTTCACATAACCACCGTATGCAATACTAGTACCACACACAACCACCATATACAATACTAGTACCTCACACAACCACCGTATGCAATACTAATACATCGCACAACCACAGTATACAATACTAGTACCTCACACAACCACCGTATACAATACTAGTACCTCCAACAACCACCGTATGCAATATTAGTACTTCACACAACCACCGTATGCAATACTAGTACCACACAACCACCGTATACAATACTAGTACCTCACACAACCACCGTATACAATACTAGTACTTCACACAACCACCGTATACAATACTAGTACTTCACACAACCACCGTATACAATACTAGTACCTCACACAACCACCGTATACAATACTAGTACTCCACACAACCACCGTATACAATACTAGTACCACACACAACCACCGTATGCAATACTAGTACCACACACAACCACCGTATGCAATACTAGTACCACACACAACCACCATATACAATACTAGTACCTCACACAACCACCATATACAATACTAGTACCTCACACAACCACCATATACAATACTAGTACCTCACAACCCCGTATCAATACTAGTACTCACACAACCACCGTATACAATACTAGTACCACACACAACCACCATACAATACTAGTACATCACACAACCACCGTATACAATACTAGTACCTCACACAACCACCGTATACAATACTAGTACCTCACACAACCACCGTATACAATACTAGTACCTCACACAACCACCGTATACAATACTAGTACCTCACACAACCACCGTATACAATACTAGTACCACACACAACCACCGTATACAATACTAGTACCACACAACCACCGTATACAATACTAGTACTTCACACAACCACCATATACAATACTAGTACCTCACACAACCACCATATACAATACTAGTACCTCACACAACCACCGTATACAATACTAGTACCTCACAACCACCGTATACACTACTAGTACCACACAAGCACCGTATGCAATACTAGTACCAAACACAACCACCGTATGCAATACTAGTACCACACACAACCACCATATACAATACTAGTACCTCACACAACCACAGTATGCAATACTAGTACATCAAACAACCACAGTATACAATACTAGTACCTCACACAACCACCGTATACAATACTAGTACCTCCAACAACCACCGTATGCAATACTAGTACTTCACATAACCACCGTATGCAATACTAGTACCACACACAACCACCATATACAATACTAGTACCTCACACAACCACCGTATGCAATACTAATACATCACACAACCACAGTATACAATACTAGTACCTCACACAACCACCGTATACAATACTAGTACCTCCAACAACCACCGTATGCAATATTAGTACTTCACACAACCACCGTATGCAATACTAGTACCACACAACCACCGTATACAATACTAGTACCTCACACAACCACCGTATACAATACTAGTACTTCACACAACCACCGTATACAATACTAGTACTTCACACAACCACCGTATACAATACTAGTACCTCACACAACCACCGTATACAATACTAGTACTCCACACAACCACCGTATACAATACTAGTACCACACACAACCACCGTATGCAATACTAGTACCACACACAACCACCGTATGCAATACTAGTACCACACACAACCACCATATACAATACTAGTACCTCACACAACCACCATATACAATACTAGTACCTCACACAACCACCATATACAATACTAGTACCTCCAACAACCACCGTATGCAATACTAGTACTTCACAAAACCACCGTATGCAATACTAGTACCACACACAACCACCATATACAATACTAGTACATCACACAACCACCGTATGCAATACTAGTACATCACACAACCACAGTATACAATACTAGTACCTCACACAACCACCGTTTGCAATACTAGTACCTCCAACAACCACCGTATGCAATACTAGTACTTCACACAACCACCGTATGCAATACTAGTACCACACACAACCACCGTATGCAATACTAGTACCACACAACCACCGTATACAATACTAGTACTTCACACAACCACCATATACAATACTAGTACCTCACACAACAACCATATACAATACTAGTACCTCACACAACCACCGTATACAATACTAGTACCTCACAACCACCGTATACACTACTAGTACCACACAAGCACCGTATGCAATACTAGTACCAAACACAACCACCGTATGCAATACTAGTACCACACACAACCACCATATACAATACTAGTACCTCACACAACCACAGTATGCAATACTAGTACATCAAACAACCACAGTATACAATACTAGTACCTCACACAACCACCGTATACAATACTAGTACCTCCAACAACCACCGTATGCAATAATAGTACTTCACATAACCACCGTATGCAATACTAGTACCACACACAACCACCATATACAATACTAGTACCTCACACAACCACCGTATGCAATACTAATACATCGCACAACCACAGTATACAATACTAGTACCTCACACAACCACCGTATACAATACTAGTACCTCCAACAACCACCGTATGCAATATTAGTACTTCACACAACCACCGTATGCAATACTAGTACCACACAACCACCGTATACAATACTAGTACCTCACACAACCACCGTATACAATACTAGTACTTCACACAACCACCGTATACAATACTAGTACTTCACACAACCACCGTATACAATACTAGTACCTCACACAACCACCGTATACAATACTAGTACTCCACACAACCACCGTATACAATACTAGTACCACACACAACCACCGTATGCAATACTAGTACCACACACAACCACCGTATGCAATACTAGTATCACACACAACCACCATATACAATACTAGTACCTCACACAACCACCATATACAATACTAGTACCTCACACAACCACCATATACAATACTAGTACCTCACACAACTACCGTATACAATACTAGTACCACACACCACCACCGTATACAATACTAGTATCACACACAACCACCGTATGCAATACTAGTACAACACATAACCACCGTATACAATACTAGTACCTCACACAACCACCGTTGACAATACTAGTACCCCACACAACCACCGTATACAATACTAGTACCTCACACAACCACCGTATACAATACTAGTACCACACACAACCACCGTATACAATACTAGTACCACACAACCACCGTATACAACACTAGTACCTCACACAACCACCATATACAATACTAGTACCTCACAACCACCGTATACAATACTAGTACCACACAAGCACCGTATACAATACTAGTACCACACAACCACCGTATACAACACTAGTACCTCACACAACCACCATATACACTACTAGTACCTCACAACCACCGTAAACAATACTAGTACCACACACAACCACCGTATTCAATACTAGTACCTCACACCACCGCCGTATACAATACTAGTACATCACACAACCACCGTATTCAATACTATTACCTCACACAACCACCATATACAATACTAGTACCACACACAACCACCGTGTTCAATACTAGTACGTCACACAACCACCGTATACAATACTAGTACTACACACAACCACCGTATACAATACTAGTACCTCAAACAACCACCGTATTCAATACTAGTACCTCACACAACCACCATATACAATACTAGTACCTCACACAACCACCGAATGCAATACCAGTACCACATACAACCACCATATACAATACTAGTACCTCACACAACCACCGAATGCAATACTAGTACCACACACAACCACCATATACAATACTAGTACCTCACACAACCACCGTATGCAATACTAGTACCTCACACAACCACCGTATACAATACTAGTACCTCACACAACCACCGTATGCAATACTAGTACCTCACACAACCACCGTATACAATATTAGTACCTCACACAACCACCGTATGCAATACTAGTACCTCACACCACCACCGTATACAATACTAGTACCTCAAACAACCACCATATACAATACTAGTACCTCACACCACAATCAGATACAATACTAGTACCTCACAAGCACCATATACAATACTGGTACCACATACAACCACCGTATGCAATACTAGTACCACACAAGCACCGTATACAATACTAGTACCACACAAGCACCGTATGCAATACTAGTACCTCACACAACCACCGTATGCAATACTAGTACATCACACAACCACAGTTTACAATACTAGTACCTCACACAACCACCGTATACAATACTAGTACCTCCAACAACCTCCGTATGCAATACTAGTACTTCACAAAACCACCGTATGCAATACCACAACCACACACAACCACCATATACAATACTAGTACATCACACAACCACCGTATGCAATACTAGTACATCACACAACCACCGTATACAATACTAGTACCACACACAACCACCGTATGCAATACTAGTACCTCACACAACCACCGTATACAATACTAGTACTTCACACAACCACCATATACAATACTAGTACCTCACACAACCACCATATACAATACTAGTACCTCACACAACCACCGTATACAATACTAGTACCTCACACAACCACCGTATACAATACTAGTACCTCACACAACCACCATATACAATACTAGTACCTCACACAACCACCGTATACAATACTAGTACCTCACAACCACCGTATACAATACTAGTACTTCACACAACCACCGTATACAATACTAGTACCTCACACAACCACCGTATACAATACTAGTACCTCACACAACCACCGTATACAATACTAGTACCACACAACCACCGTATACAATACTAGTACCTCACACATCCACCGTATACAATACTAGTACCTCATACAACCACCGTATACAATACTAGTACCTCATACAACCACCGTATACAATACTAGTACCTCATACAACCACCGTATACAATACTAGTACCTCATACAACCACCGTATACAATACTAGTACCTCATACAACCACCGTATACAATACTAGTACCTCACACAACCACCGTATACAATACTGGTACCTCATACATCCACCGTATACAATACTAGTACCTCATACAACCACCGTATACAATACTAGTACCTTATACAACCACCGTATAAAATACTAGTACCTCATACAACCACCGTATACAATACTAGTACCTCACACAACCACCGTATACAATACTAGTACCACACAACCACCGTATACAATACTAGTACCACACAACCACCGTATAGAATACTAGTACATCACACAACCACCGTATACAATACTAGCACCACACACAACCACCGTATACAATACTTTTTACTAATTTTCCAACTTAAAAATTCGTCATTGTACAACATATATATACATAAAAGCATTCTCATGAATAATATGTCAATATGAGAAAAGCATATACTCAACACAACTCAACTCAACTTGTTTATTGCATAAGGGCATATGCATGCTAAGAGCAAATCATAATTATTCATAAATACATGCGTACATACATACTAAATATATGAAATTTAAAACAGATAAACTATAATCTTAACTTTGACAATATCATAAGTTTATGACACTGCCGATTTAAGATGTAATCGAATCCGATATTGACCAATTCCGTCAGGTTTCAGTCCATTTAACATTCCTATTCATTTGCTCTCATACAATTATCTCCTTCTGTACTGTCTGCGACGCCTGTGATAGCGCCAGTTTGTACTACACTTCACTATCTGACCAGTACATTAAAAGGGAAAATCTATATGACAATATAATAATGGATTCATGTCTGCAAATTATTGGTCATGACAGAATTTGTTAATTCGATTAGCCCAGTGGTTAGCGAGCTCGCTTCTCACAAATGCAACCCGGGTTATATCCTCGGACCGGGAAGTATGTGAGATGGTACGGTGGTCGCCAGATCGGACAGGTGGATTTTCTCCGGGTACTCCGGTTTCCTCCCACATGAATGACCACATTTACGCTTTCATCCACGCCAACGAGAGTGATTAATATACGTTGTTAAAACTTGCTTCGCAATCGTTGTAAAATAAATAAAGTTTAAACAAAAACGCCGTTATTTGTATTGCACATGCGGATAAATGGATCGAAATAGGATTTAAGATATGTGTTGTTCCGCGTTCGTTGTCCGTCTTTATTTCCGAGGAGGCTGGTTGTCCAGAAATTAATAGTTCTTGCGATATTTAAATATTATACGTGTTGATTAATCTGAAGAAACAAGGGGTATCCGAGTTGTTAGGGACGCGTAATCGAGTTTCTGAAACGTTGGTCACAGAGGCATCCCGGTCTCCATCCAACCATTAACTCTTTCAATGCCGAGTAAATTCAACGCAATGTGCAAACAACATACACCCAGATCAGCTGCGGTTTAGTGCTGCGTCTGATCAGGATCTATGTTGTTTGCCATTCGGCGGCAGAGCTTTAGCTCACCTGTCTGAAGAACAATCAGCATATAGCCTGATCAGACGACACGTTCTGTTCCGTCTGAGTATGTTTACGTTTATTTATCGTCGCTACCAGTTGCCCATATGAGCAACGCCTCCTGAAGAGATTAGTCATTTTAGATTTTGGAGGATAGTGCAATGATACAGACAGAAACCCATTCCAGAGTCTCCTCTGGTTCTTTTATGTAAACAGTGTATAACACCGACACGAAACCTCGCTTAAAGTCCCGTCTGAAAAACTGTTAATTTTAATAGGGTCAGACGGGGGATCGAACCTGCGATCCCTGGATTACCAGTCCAACGTCTTAACCGGAATATAACCTTTTATTCAATAAAGTGGTGGTTTCATTATGCTACACTACATTACATATTCCTCACACGTTACGTTAGAATTGTCAAATATTTATAAACTGGAATAGTATACTAAAGGACATAGAAAAACGCACACCTACATTATATGAGTATTATTATTACATGAAAACGAAATCAAAAGGATTGTATCAAAGATATATCGGACGGTATTCGAATATTCGAATAGTTGGTAGACGTCTATCAAAAACTCAAAATCACTCAAACTCTTGCCAAGCCTAATTTCTGTTTTACGCATAAACGTCATCTTCTTCAAATGATTATTCAGATTGATATTGTACCCGACTATGTTACATCCAATTTGCATAGATTACACCTAACAGTTTTCTTATTCTCAGAGTGATTCAAGCATTTCCAAACGTGTGACTGTGCGAGTAGCATTTTTGAGGACAATATAATAGTCTTACTAAATATTCGAATACTGGAATAGTATTCGGATATTAGAACGTTCGAGTGAATATTCGAATATTTGGATATTCGTTGCCATCCCTACATTATATAGTTATTGTTTTTCACTGTGCGTTTTCTATGTCCTCTAGTATATATTTATACTTTCAGGTTCTCTGGTTAAATTCATACGTGGCTGTACCGGTGTTTGGATTGGTTCCGGCTGCGTGGCACAGGTAGATAACATGACACTGTGCTATCAGATCTGCTCTACAGACAACTGTAATACAGCCACCCGCCATCATATAGACATTAGTATATGGACGATCCTTCTATTGGTTCTACAGCCACCCGCCATCATATAGACATTAGTATATGGACGATCCTTCTATTGGTTCTACAGCCACCCGCCATCATATAGACATTAGTATATGGACGACCTTTAATACTAGTATATGTACGACCTTTGATACTAGTGTATGGACGACATTTCTTCTAGTTTTATGGCAGTCCACTGACTATGGTATAAATACCTGTATATGGACGATTGTTAACACTAGTATGTGGACGACGTTTCTGCTAGTTCTATGGTCGATTTTAAATACTAGCTTAAGAGTAAACCATAGTGTTTGTTTATTATAATGTCACCCCTACTGAAATGGCCAGCCATTTCTGACGATATACCAATCAGCCATATCTGAATGAACGCCTGACAAGATTCGAAGCTACGATCTTCCACTCCGCAAGTGGTCGCCTTATGTTTATAGCCACTTGACAATGGCGTCTGTATATGTACGTTTATAAATACTACTATATGTACGATATTATATTTACAGAAATCCACAATCAAATAAACCATGTTCATGAACGTTTCTACGATCTACCACTCCCTAAGTGGTCGCCTTATGTTTATAGCCACTTGACAATGGCGTCTGTATATGTACGTTTATCAATACTACTTACTATACATGTGTATGTACGATATTATATTTACAGTAATCCACAATCAAATAAACCATATTCATGAACGTGTTTAGAGTAGTCAGAGTCATATTCGCTGATGGTTGAGTTTGCATCATTGCACAATCATATATCTATGTCTACATCTATGTCTATATCTATAGATATATGGTAGCTACTCTATTAACCCTTTCAACGTTATAACTAGACAGCCAACAACCTTTAACACGCACTCAATAGCAGACAACGTCTAAATTAACTAGTCTTCATAGGGACATTACGAAACTGGTCTCACCGCAGGCTTTATCATCTGTAATACGCGCATTAGAGAAATAACAACGTTCTCTTTCAGTGTCAGACTTGCGTTCCTTGTACTAAATAGTAGCGTGGAGCTAACCAAGCTCGACATGATCACGCACATCAATGTATTTGCATGTATCATTTGTTTCAGATGTACGGAGCTGTATCCTTAGTTTGAAGCTCTGTACTAAAACATTTGTGTAATACCGTTTGTGTAATATCGATTGGTGTAATACCGTTTGTGTAATACCGTTTTGTGTAATACCGTTTGTGTAATATCGATTTGTGTAATACCGTTTGTGTAATATCGATTTGTGTAATAACGTTTGTGTAATATCGATGTGTGTATTACCGTTTGTGTAATATTGATTTGTGTAATAACGTTTGTGTAATATCGTTTGTGTTATACCGTTTGTGTAATACCGATTTGTGTACTACCGTTTGTGTAATACAGATGTGTGTACTACCGTTTGTGTAATACAGATTTGTGTAATACCGATTTGTGTAACACTGTTTGTGTAATACCGTTTGTGTAATACCGTTTGTGTAATACCGTTTGTGTAATACCGTTTGTGTAATACAGATTTGTGTAATACCGATTTGTGTAACACCGTTTGTGTAATACCGTTTGTGTAATACAGATTTGTGTAATACAGATTTGTGTACTACCGTTTGTGTAATACAGATTTGTGTAATACCGATTTGTGTAACACCGTTTGTGTAATACCGTTTGTGTAATACCGTTTGTGTAATACCGTTTGTGTAATACCGTTTGTGTAATACAGATTTGTGTAAATACCGATTTGTTTAACACCGTTTGGGTAATACCGTTTGTGTAATACCGTTTGTGTAATACAGATTTGTGTAATACCGTTTGTGTAATACCGTTTGTGTAATACAGATTTGTGTAATACCGTTTATGTAATACCGATGTGTGTAATACCGTTTGTGTAATACCGATGTGTGTAATACCGTTTGTGTAATACCGATTTGTGTAATACCGTTTGTGTAATACCGATTTGTGTAATACCGTTTGTGTAATACAGATTTGTGTAATACCGTTTGTGTAATACCGTTTGTGTAATACCGTTTGTGTAATACGGATTTGTGTAATACCGTTTGTGTAATACAGATTTGTGTAATACCGTTTGTGTAATATCGTGTGTGTAATACCGTTTGTGTAATATGGATTTGTGTAATACCGTGTGTGTAATATGGATTTGTGTAATACCGTTTGTGTAATACCGTGTGTGTAATACCGTTTGTGTAATACAGATTTGTGTAATACAGATTTGTGCAATACCGTTTGTGTAATACCGTTTGTGTAATATGGATTTGTGTAATATGGATTTGTGTAATATTGATTTTGCAAGAGGAATATGAACTTAAGCTGTATGGAATTCCGATTAAATGTGGATGCATGGATTAATTGTTTGTAACTTTGGTAGATATAGTTCGACAGCCCAACCTGTGTAAATCCACAGACTGTCCGCAAGCCGGCTGGATAGCTGCATCACATGAGAGTTCGACAGCCCAACCTGTGTAAATCCACAGACTGTCCGCAAGCCGGCTGGATAGCTGCATCACATGAGAGTTCGACAGCCCAACCTGTGTAAATCCACAGACTGTCCGCAAGCCGGTTGGATAGCTGCATCACATGAGAGTTCGACAGCCCAACCTGTGTAAATCCACAGACTGTCCGCAAGCCGGTTGGATAGCTGCATCACATGAGAGTTCGACAGCCCAACCTGTGTAAATCCACAGACTGTCCGCAAGCCGGCTGGATAGCTGCATCACATGAGAGTTCGACAGCCCAACCTGTGTAAATCCACAGACTGTCCGCAAGCCGGCTGGATAGCTGCATCACATGAGAGTTCGACAGCCCAACCTGTGTAAATCCACAGACTGTCCGCAAGCCGACTGGATAGCTGCATCACATGAGAGTTCGACAGCCCAACCTGTGTAAATCCACAGACTGCCCGCAGGCCAGCTGGATAGCTGCATCACATGAGAGTTCGACAGCCCCAACCTGTGTAAATCCACAGACTGTCCGCAAGCCGGCTGGATAGCTTCGGCAAATGAGAGTTCGACAGTCCAACCTGTGTAAATCCACAGACTGTTCGCAAGCCGGCTGGATAGCTGCATCACATGAGAGTTCGACAGCCCCAACCTGTGTAAATCCACAGACTGTCCGCACGCCGGCTGGATAGCTTCGGCACATGAGAGTTCGACAGCCCCAACCTGTGTAAATCCACAGACTGCCCGCAAGCCGGCTAGATAGCTTCGGCACATGCGAGTTCGACAGCCCAACCTGTGTAAATCCACAGACTGTCCGCAAGCCGACTGGATAGCTGCATCACATGAGAGTTCGACAGCCCAACCTGTGTAAATCCACAGACTGTCCGCAAGCCGGCTGGATAGCTGCATCACATGAGAGTTCGACAGCCCAACCTGTGTAAATCCACAGACTGTCCGCAAGCCGGCCGGATAGCTGCATCACATGAGAGTTCGACAGCCCAACCTGTGTAAATCCATAGACTGTCCGCAAGCCGGCTGGATAGCTGCATCACATGAGAGTTCGACAGCCCAACCTGTGTAAATCCACAGACTGTCCGCAAGCCGGCTGGATAGCTTCGGCACATGAGAGTTCGACAGTGTGGAGTGCTATTTTGATGTGATAATGGAGGGAATTCCACAAGTGTGACCCTGAATATAAGAACGATTGCCTAAAAAGTATTTGGCTTAGGATGGTAAAGTTGGAGATTGTCGGATTGACTAATCTCTTCAGGGGGTGTCGCTCATATGGGCAACCGGTAGCGACGATAAATAAATGCAAAACACACACTCTATCATAGCGATTAATTCCACTGGAATAAGATCTCGATAGCGATACATAAAATGGTATAAGCACTTGTTTAGCAATCGAGATAAACTAAATGTGTATGCAAACTAATCCCAAAGAGACCAACATACGACTACAAACCCAAGCTGTCATCCTACAAAATATACACTCGATACGACTCATTTAAGAATATTAGTTTAAACTTTATTTATTTTACAACAATTGCGAGGCAAGTTTTAACATCTTATATTAATCACTCTCGTTTTGCCCGGATAAAAGCGTATATGACCATCCGTGTGAGAGGAAACCGGAGTACCCGGAGAAAGCACACCTGTCCGATCTGGCGACCGCCATACCATACTATCTCAAATACCTCCCGGTCCGAGGATTGAACCCGGGTTACATTGGTGAGAAGCGAGCGCGCTAACCACTGCACTAATCGAACAACCCTAATATATTAAGTTAATTAATGGCATTGCATAACGTGTAAGATACGGCAGGTGCCATCCACAGTTAGCTATATGCCTGGTGTCGAGCTCCGATACATAGAACTTACGAATTATTATGTCAGCTTGTACACTGTTAATAATAGTATTGTGGAATCGAACTTGCGACCCTTGAATATGCAGTCGAATGTATTAACTACTGGACTACGGGCCTTTAAATTCATGAGACTCTTACAGCAACTGCATATATATGTTCGCATTAAATATCACAGGTCGGGGGGGGGGCATTAAATGCAACTTAATTTGAACAATCTGTATCACAGTTCGGTAGGCCATTAAATGCAACTTAATTTGGACAATCTGCATCACAGGTCGGGAGGCCATTAAATGCAACTGAATGCGGACAATCTGTATCACAGGTCGGGAGGCCATTACATGCAACTGAATGCGGACAATCTGTATTACAGGTCGGGAGGCCATTAAATGCAACTGAATGCGGACAATCTGTATCACAGATCGGGAGGCCATTAAATGCAACTGAATGCAGACAATCTGTATCACAGGTCGGGAGGCCATTAAATGCAACTGAATTTGAACAATCTGTATCACAGGTCGGGAGGCCATTATATGCAACTGAATGCGGACAATCTGTATCACAGGTCGGGAGGCCATTAAATGCAACTTAATTTAGACAATCTGTATCACAGGTCGGGAGGCCATTAAATGCAACTGAATGCGGACAATCTGTATCACAGGTCGGGAGGCCATTAAATGCAACTTAATTTGATGAAAACACCGAAAATCAGCCTGCTTTTATACAAGTTATTGATGGTCCAGGGTGGACCGTGTAGGTCCGTGTCGCTGCCGTGTAGGTCCGTGTCGCTGCCGTGTATGTCCGGGATTGTCCGTGTAGGCCCGTGTCGCTGCCGTGTAGGTCTGTGTCGCTGCTGTGTAGGTCCGTGTCGCTGCCGTGTAGGTCCGGGATTGTCCGTACAGGTCCGTGTCGCTGCCGTGTAGGTCATGGATGGTCCGTGTAGGTCCGTGTCGCTGCCGTGTAGGTCCTGGATGGTCCGTGTAGGTCCGTGTCGCTGCCGTGTAGGTCCTGGATGGTCCGTGAAGGTCCGTGTCGCTGCCGTGTAGGTCCTGGATGGTCCGTGTAGGTCCGTGTCGCTGCCGTGTAAGTCCTGGATGGTCCGTGTAGGTCCGTGTCGCTGCCGTGTAGGTCCGGGATGGTCCGTGTAGGTCCGTGTCGCTGCCGTGTAGGTCCTGGATGGTCCGTGTAGGTCCGTGTCGCTGCCGTGTAGGTCCTGGATGGTACGTGTCGCTGCCGTGTAGGTCCGAGATGGTACGTGTCGCGGCCGTGTAGGTCCGGGATGGTCCGTGTTTATCCGGGGTTATCCGTGTCTCTGTCGTGTTAGTACGTGTTAGTCCGTCGCTCTGCCCTGACTGTTCGGGACGGATCCTTGGTCATCCGTGCGGGCGCCATGTTGATTGTGTGTTGCTACCCTGTGTGTGCGTGTTTGTACGGGTTAGTCCATGTAGCTGCCGTGTTGCCACCGGCGTGATGGTCATTGGACGACCGTCGACTCTGAAAAAAACCAAAAAGAGCACGGGTCGTCCCGGATCTTGATCCAGCGGGATCCGGGACTGCCGTGTTCATCCGTGTTTATATGGGACTGGGACTTATCTAAATATCTTTAATAAAGGAGCTTAAGAAACTGCATGTCTTGTTTTGCACAAAACGAAATGCGTTCCATAACTGTTGTTTCGAATCCCATTGGGGGGGGGGGTGTCAAATTCTACCATGCGAGAACGCTAATCATAAAGACTTTATCTAACGAGAGAACTCATTACAGACGGATCTGTAGCGACGATAAATTAACGTAAAACACACACACAGAATTCATTTGAACAATTAAGTCAATCTGCCATGAGGCCCTCAACAAATTAAAACATGAAATAACATAATGAAACATGCATACAACGAGTAAAACTTTCATAGGAAATAAGATATAAACTGCAAGAACTAATACTTATATTCATGTATAAATGTAAACGATCAGTTATAAGTTATTGGTATGCTCTCTGCACACACCCCATTGGCTTTACCCTGGTGCTCGTTAGTGCCTGGTATAGAGCTGGAAGAGACATCCGGAATCTTCATTGACCGATACAAGTTGGATACTCGCCATTTGACCTAAGTTGTCTTATGACCTTAACCCTTAAAAGAAACGAAACATAAAAGGACGTTACTTAATTTTGGAAATGAATCGCGGGTAAATAGTTTTCGTCGGGATATGAACTACAGTGGGCGTGGTTAATGTGGCGGGAGGCATCCACGCAAACTTTAAACACGCCCAATGTTGTTCATACCCAATGGCAACTATTAACCCGCTTTCATTACTTATATTTACATTAATTATTCTTTTCAATGACAGAATATAGCGCATTTCGTATTTAAAATGTATTTAGTCCAGATTGGAGACTTACCGTGTGCCGAACCTTGTAAGTATAATTATAGATTATTCTTGGAACGGCGTAAAATGGAATACGATAAACGCTGCTAATGCGCATGACCGTGACTTCGAGTACACATGTCAGCTGCATATCATTAGTGAACAAATGTATACGGAAATGTATACAAACATGGCATGTACGTTCATAGAAGGAAATGCAATAATGATGTAAATGTATGTGAATAAGACGGATATTTGTAACAACTCAGGATTCCTAGCAGCGCCTTTAAGTCTATCAGCAAATGATTCCGCCACACGAGGAACAATCAATCATACTTATCCACGTACTAACCTGACATACACATTCTCTTTCTTCTGTCCATGCTGTATATACAATATGGAAAATCACAACTAATATGTTATGCTTTCTCCTAAGTAGAAATGTTGGCGGACAAAATGGACTTATTCCAAAAAAATAATTCTGTGATTGCGAGAACGAATATTTATCTATTAGTGAAATGTCAGCGCACACAATGGGGCAAAAGCAATCATGATTCATATAGCATTATCCTATATAACTATATAATGAAGGCAATCTTATATATAGTGAAGGCAATCCTATATCCTATATATAGTGAAGGCAATCCTATATATAGTGAAGGCAATCCTATATACTATATATAGTGAAGGCAATCCTATATCCTATATATAGTGAAGGCAATCCTATATCCTATATATAGTGAAGGCAATCCTATATCCTATATATAGTGAAGGCAATCCTATATCCTATTTATAGTGAAGGCAATCATATATCCTATATATAGTGACGGCAATCCTATATCCTATATATAGTGCAGGCAATCATATATACTATATATAGTGCAGGCAATCCTATATATAGTGAAGGCAATCCTATATCCTATATATAGTGCAGGAAATCCTATATATAGTGAAGGCAATCCTATATCCTACATATAGTGAAGGCAATCCTATATCCTATATATAATGAAGGCAATCCTATATATAGTGCAGACAATCCTATATATAATGAAGGCAATCCTATATATAATGAAGGCAATCCTATATCCTATATATAGTGCAGACAATCCTATATATAATGAAGGCAATCCTATATCCTATATATAGTGCAGACAATCCTATATATAGTGAAGGCAATCCTATATCCTACATATAGTGAAGGCAAATCCTATATATAATGAAGGCAATCCTATATCCTATATATAGTGAAGGCAATCCTATATCCTATATATAGTGAAGGCAATCCTATATATAGTGAAGGCAATCCTATATCCTATATATAGTGAAGGCAATCCTATATCCTATATATAGTGAAGGCAATCCTATATCCTATATATAGTGAAGGCAATCCTATATCCTATATATAGTGAAGGCAATCCTATATCCTATATATAGTGAAGGCAATCCTATATCCTATATATAGTGAAGGCAATCCTATATCCTATATATAGTGAAGGCAATCCTATATCCTATATATAGTGAAGGCAATCCTATATCCTATATATAGTGCAGGCAATCCTATATATAGTGAAGACAATCGTATATCCTATATATAGTGAAGGCAATCCTATATATAGTGAAGGCAATCCTATATATAGTGAAGGCACTCCTATATCCTATATATAGTGAAGGCAATCCTATATCCTATATATAGTGAAGGCAATCCTATATATAGTGAAGGCAATCCTATATATAGTGAAGGCAATCCTATATCCTATATATAGTGAAGGCAATCCTATATCCTATATATAGTGAAGGCAATCCTATATCCTGTATATAATGAAGGCAATCCTATATCCTATATATAATGAAGGCAATCCTATATCCTATCCTATATATAGTGAAGGCAATCCTATATATAGTGAAGGCAATCCTATATCCTTTATATAATGAAGGCAATCCTATATCCTATATATATAGTGAAGGCAATCCTATATATAGTGAAGGCAATCCTATATCCTATATATAGTGAAGACAATCCTATATCATATATATATTGAAGGCAATCCTATATCCTATATATAGTGAAGGCAATCCTATATCCTATATATAGTGAAGGCAATCCTATATCCTATATATAGTGAAGGCACTCCTATGTATAGTGAAGGCAATCCTATATCCTATATATAGTGCAGGCAATCCTATATCCTATATATAGTGAAGGCAATCCTATATATAGTGAAGGCAATCCTATATATAGTGAAGGCAATCCTATATTCTTTATATAATGAAGGCAATCCTATATATAGTGAAGGCAATCCTATATCCTATATATAGTGAAGGCAATCCTATATATAGTGAAGGCAATCCTATATCCTATATATAGTGAAGGCAATCCTATATATAGTGAAGGCAATCCTATATCCTATATATAGTGAAGACAATCCTATATCATATATATATTGAAGGCAATCCTATATCCTATATATAGTGAAGGCAATCCTATATCCTATATATAGTGAAGGCAATCTTATATATAGTGAAGGCAATCCTATATCCTATATATAGTGAAGGCAATCCTATATCATATATATATTGAAGGCAATCCTATATCCTATATATAGTGAAGGCAATCCTATATCCTATATATAGTGAAGGCAATCTTATATATAGTGAAGGCAATCCTATATCCTATATATAGTGAAGGCAATCCTATATCATATATATATTGAAGGCAATCCTATATCCTATATATAGTGAAGGCAATCCTATATCCTATATATAGTGAAGGCAATCCTATATCCTATATATAGTGAAGGCAATCCTATATCATATATATAGTGAAGGCAATCCTATATCCTATATATAGTGAAGGCAATCCTATATCCTATATATAGTGAAGGCAATCCTATATCCTATATATAGTGAAGGCAATCCTATATCCTATATATAGTGAAGGCAATCCTATATCCTATATATAGTGAAGGCAATCATCCTATATATAGTGAAGGCAATCCTATATATAGTGAAGGCAATCCTATATATAGTGAAGGCAATCCTATATCCTATATATAATGAAGGCAATCCTATATATAGTGTCATCACTCGTGTTCTCATGTTCGACAGTATCACCATTCGGCTTAGAAGCAAATGAATTAGCAAACCTGTGTTGCTATTTGCAGAGTATATGAACACAGCCGCATAGGAAGGGAAAACGGCACACGCCTCTGTTTAGTTTAATCATATTTTATTTGCTATTTTACATATATAGTACCTATAGACTTAACATTTATTAAATATGATAAAATGCAAAATGGGTTGGGCAACAAGTTCTAGCAACATTAATTACACGCCGCTGTCATAGTATAAACCCCAATATTACTGTTTTATATGAGCTTTATACCTGCTCAAAATGTTAATAACCGATGAATACTAATCATACATAATATTTTTTAAAAATGTTGAGCATAAACCCAATTATTACCGACTATTGTGAGCCATGTAACAGGGTGCCAATGTGAGCCGTAAGCTATTATTCTTTCTTTTGTTCCTTTATCCGGCATAAAGCAACTATCGTCAATGTGCCACGTGAGAGTACTTCTGTGAGTAATGACTAATTGTAGCAATTCCCAGCTTATACGACTTGTCTGACAACTGAAACTGTAATTGTTGCTATTACATCCCAGAGGATTAGGGTGATTCTCCACCATTTCTCTGTTTGTGTCTTATTCATATTGAAGCATTAAAGAATGGATTAATGGTCATTCTACAGTGAACCATTAGGCGTAATATACATCTATAGAAAGCTTTGCGATTAATCTTAGATCGTATCACACTAGTCCGTGTCTTCTTCTGTTTCCTATCCATCAGAGATCTTATCACACTAGTACGTGTCTTCTTCAGTTTCCTATCCATCTGAGAACTTATCACACTAGTCCCGTGTCTTCTTCAGTTTCCTATCCATCAGAGATCTTATCACACTAGTCCCGTGTCTTCTTCAGTTTCCTATCCATCTGAGAACTTATCACACTAGTACGTGTCTTCTTCAGTTTCCTATCCATCTGAGAACTTATAACACTAGACCCGTGTCTTCTTCAGTTTCCTATCCATCAGAGATCTTATCACACTAGTACGTATCTTCTTCAGTTTCCTATCCATCTGAGAACTTATCACACTAGTCCCGTGTCTTCTTCAGTTTCCTATCCATCTGAGAACTTATCACACTAGTCCCGTGTCTTCTTCAGTTTCCTATCCGTCTGAGATCTTATCACACTAGTCCGTGTCTTCTTCAGTTTCCTATCCGTCTGAGAACTTATCACACTAGTCCCGTGTCTTCTTCAGTTTCCTATTCATCTGAGAACTTATCACACTAGTACGTGTCTTCTTCAGTTTCCTATCCATCTGAGAACTTATCACACTAGTCCCGTGTCTTCTTCAGTTTCCTATCCATCAGAGATCTTATCACACTAGTACGTGTCTTCTTCAGTTTCCTATCCATCTGAGAACTTATCACACTAGTCCCGTGTCTTCTTCAGTTTCCTATCCATCAGAGATCTTATCACACTAGTACGTATCTTCTTCAGTTTCCTATCCATCTGAGAACTTATCACACTAGTCCCGTGTCTTCTTCAGTTTCCTATCCATCTGAGAACTTATCACACTAGTCCCGTGTCTTCTTCAGTTTCCTATCCGTCTGAGATCTTATCACACTAGTCCGTGTCTTCTTCAGTTTCCTATCCGTCTGAGAACTTATCACACTAGTCCCGTGTCTTCTTCAGTTTCCTATCCGTCTGAGAACTTATCACACTAGTACGTGTCTTCTTCAGTTTCCTATCCGTCTGGCATCCGGAAGGTACTAACAGATACTTGCAGGAAACGAAATGAGCCAGACAACGTTTTGGAATGGACTAGTATGATACTTTTAATTTGGTTCCTCTTAGAGGTAAATCGAAACGTCGATCAGATGGAGATTTGAAAATGTAGAAATGTTTAACATATACAAGAGGACATAGCAAATGCACACCTATATTATATGATTATTAGTACATGAAAACGAAATACGAATGATTCCATCACAGATATATCACATCTTTATTACAAAACACAAACTGAACAACTAAAAATATTCCAAAATGTTTAAAACTATGTATTTATATAGTTATTGTTTTTCATGTAAAGCACACGTATCTGAAATGTGCGTTTTCCATGTCCTCTAGTATATATATGTATACATAGGATGCGATCAGATCGTATACCAGGCGGATACTGTTTTTCAACAGTCCGAACACACACGTTGAACACGGTTTGGAAAGACTGTCACTTGGTTCAATCCCAATTCGTACAACTACAAATCGCATCACAATAGCATCGCATCGCATCGCAACAGTATCCACTGAAATCGTTCTCGGATGGCATTTGTTCTGAACATACATCAGAACACACTGACGTGAAACGGACGAGGCGCACAGAAGAGAACTAGGCGAATGATGCGGACATACTTTACGGATGTGCGACGGATATAACTTTGTTAAATACTGGTCGGTTCGTCATATTTTGTCTGATAAACTATTATCGAGCGATACACTTTGTTCATCAGACACGTATCACAAGCTATATATTTGAAAAGTTATTCAACAGGGACAACTAGTTATAAATAATGTTCAACCGAACACCCTAACAACTGAAGAGTATTTTGTGGATCAAAAGAATGTATGACATTGGTGACATTGACGAGGTGGTGCAAGACTTACGTAAATGTCGTGCTGTTCAATAAAAGGTAAGTGGTCGCTGGTGCAATTTTATTAACATATATATCAATGGTAACAGGCCTATAGACAGGTTTTAATAAAATTCCTATGTACCTCCCACCTGAGGATGTCGGTTGAATCGCGCATTATTTCTATGCATTACCGATGATATAAATCGAAACTTTAGATAATCACTATGTACCATCCAGGAACGTTTGATATCGGTCTGATAAACTGTCAGTTTAGCTATCGATCACAAGCGTTAGATATATAATTACTGTATTGTACAGCTTGTCAATATACAGGCGTCAACTGTAATTGTACAATCAAACAAGGAGGAAATTGTGAGAACGTAGTTTTGACATTTTCTTACACATCGGCATTGATATGTATGTAGAGAGACCATGAACAATGTCTTCAAATACATTGTTTATCCCAAATATATTATTTATCCCAAATGCATTGTTTATCCCAATTACATTGTTTATCCCAAATACATTGTTTATCCCAAATACAATGTTATCTAAAATACATTATTTATCGCAAATACATTATTTATCCCAAATACATTGTTTATCCCAAATATAATAGAGGACATAGAAAACGCACACTTCGGATAAGTGTGTTTTTACATGAAAAACAATAACTATATAAATACATAGTTTTAAACATTTTGGAATATGTTTAGTTGTTCAGTTTGTGTTTTGTAATAAACATGTGATATATCTTTGATGTAATTTCGTGTTCATGTAATAATAATCATATCATGTAGGTGTGCGTTTTCTATGTCCTCTAGTACGTATTATAATATATTAACTCTAATAATATGTACACTACTAATACAATGTAACCCAGGTAATAATGGTCACGTGCCGAAATATCAACTATTTTCAATTTACAGCATGTAGTCCAGAACTAAGCATGAACAGACTGATTCTTCGTGTCATTTAAGCCGCCTATTGGTGATGTAACATTTCTAAATGCTAATATATGTTATACATTGCACACACATAGGAATCGGTGACGTCGTATTCCTAAATAAAGTAAGTATGCTAAATGCATTCAAGAATCAGTTCAAAATGACTACGACTTATAAACAGAGGATTATGCTTAAAATGCATTCAGAACTTACTTCAATAAAGTGCATTGCTACATTCCTACATTGCTAGTTGGTCAGTACACCACTCAATATCCGATCCAACATTATATACATTGTTACACGTTGATACGTTACTGTATTTAGGAATACGACATCACAGATTCCTATGTGTGTGCAATGTATAGATTCCAACATGTATATACATTGTTACATGTTGATACGTTACTGTATTTAGGAATACGACATCACCGATTCCTATGTGTGTGCAATGTATAGATTCCAACATGTATATACATTGTTACATGCTGATACGTTACTGTATTTAGGAATACGACGTCACAGATTCCGATGTGTGCGCAATGTATAGATTCCAACATTTATATACATTGTTACATGTTGATACGTTACTGTATTTAGGAATACGATGTCACAGATTCCGATGTGTGCGCACTGTATACATTCGCTGGAACTGGTATTAGTGAAATGTTTTTAGTTTATTTCTGTGCCTGGCAGTAACTCTGTACCAGGCTAAAAATCCATAGCACCGAAGCTCCATCGAGTACTGCCCAAGGGGCAAAACTGTTTACCACAACGGAATATAATTGGGTAAACATAGTCCATTCAATGACAAGCAATATTCGTAATGCTGAAGGCTGCGAGTATAAGATGTAGTATCAGGGAATAGAATGGGGATAAATCACCTAAATGAGTTTGTTTCTAGAAATTACAAGAGTCCTTCTGCCCGTTTGCAGCCATCTGATTTACAGGGGAAGTACGTAATATGTTGGGGATTTAGAAAGAATAAACTGGCTGATGTACATTGTAAGATCAAACAGCAGCAACATGTACCCTATTCATGCACAATACAAACATAACTTAAAGCTAATGAGTTACTAAATATATATTTATTTTCGTCCGCTATATCAACTACTCTGTTTTCTTCATCCGCAATGCAATCGTTCCAGTCTAATTCTGCAATGAGTAAACAATCATAGTTATTTTCAGGTTACAGTTTCTGGTACAGTGTAAGCTTTCTTTCCATCTTTACTCAGTTTGCTTGATTCTTGTGATCACAGTAATACGTGTAACTTGTAAGACATTGTACAATAGGTGTAGAAACAATCTATAAAGTAGTGAATAGCAGGCGCAGACATACAATGCCCCTCGGTGGTATTTGACGCATGGACACTTCGCTGACCACATGCGTTCACCGATGTCTTCTCAATGAATCCTACCACTACTTAATCCCCTACATCTACCATCTGTACATCAACAAAGCTTCACTAAACTATGTGAGTTATCCTGTCCACAAAAGACCTGGCCTAGTTGCTAAGGCGTCGCATACGGAACAAAAGGTCAGGGGTTCGTTCTGATATGACAGGTTGGTGAACCGCCAGCTAGTTAAATAAAGGTTACCGATTGCCTATCAGCCTGGCTCCTAGTTTAAACATATTTTATTTCCCAATATAATACATATTGAACAATGCATACATCACAAAATACAGAAAAGGGACAGGATTCAGGAAGTACGGATGTTCATAAAAAGGCGTCTCATACGTCAGTAATTGCAGGCCCTTTCAATAGGGGTAACACCATAATAAACAAACACTACATTTTACTTTACTGACCATGGCCTGGGGGTTATAAAACTTTTCTCCAATCTCAGACTCAGTCTCAAGCTTCTGATTGGTTCAGCTAAGTGTACATATCAGCCTCAACCAATCATATCACTTGAGCTTGAGTTTGAGATTTGAGAAAAGTTTTATAACCTCCGACCATGACACACAGACGGAACCATTCCTAGCGGCGATGGTTAACTACATGTTTCTTACCATGGTATTATATCTGCAATGTTTAGAGCGGTTGGGTATTCAGACGAACCAATGCATTAAACCTGGTAGTATTTGATAGCAGTATCTTGCACATGCTGTTTATTTGTATAGTCGTGGATATTACCCGACATTATTCCCCGGCGACCTATCGTATGGACACAGAATACTTATGTCGTATTACTACTCGACGGGGAGCACTTGGTTATTGGATTGCATCTAGTGTATGAATAGTTGGAGCTGCCATTAATTGCTTCCATTTGAATCAGCATTTCGGCGTTATAGGCAGAGAGAGGAGCGATAGTGAGTCCTTATTTCAATTGATATATAAACCTCTAACGAATCCCTATCAATGCATACAACTCAAAGGGGATTTCCATTAATCTATAAACCACTAAAGAATTCCTATCAATGCATACAACTCAAAGGGGATTTCCATTAATCTATAAACCTCTAAAGAATTCCTATCAATGCATACAACTCAAAGGGGATTTCCATTAATCTATAAACCTCTAAAGAATTCCTATCAATGCATACAACTCAAAGGGGATTTCCATTAATCTATAAACCTCTAAAGAATTCCTATCAATGCATACAATCCAAAGGGGATTTCCATTAATGTATAAACCTCTAACGAATTCATATCAATGCATACAACTCAAAGGGGATTTCCATTAATGTATATAAACCTATAACGAATTCCTATCAATGCATACAACCCAAAGGGGATTTCCATTAATGTATAAACCTCTAACGAATTCATATCAATGCATACAACTCAAAGGGGATTTCCATTAATATATATAAACCTCTAACGAATTCATATCAATGCATTCAACCCAAAGGGGATTTCCATTAATGTATAAACCTCTAACGAATTCATATCAATGCATACAACTCAAAGGGGATTTCCATTAATGTATAAACCCCTAACGAATTCATATCAATGCATACAACTCAAAGGGGATTTCCATTAATGTATACACCTCTAACGAATTCATATCAATGCATACAACGCAAAGTGGATTTCCATTAATAAATAAACCTCTAACGAATTCCTATCAATGCATACAACCCAAAGGGGATTTCCATTAATGTATACACCTCTAACGAATTCCTATCAATGCATACAACTCAAAGGGGAGTTCCATTAATGTATATAAACCTCTAACGAATTCCTATCAATGCATACAACTCAAAGGGGAGTTCCATTAATGTATATAAACCTCTAACGAATTCCTATCAATGCATACAACTCAAAGGAGATTTCCATTAATGTATATAAACCTCTAACGAATTCCTATTAATGCATACAACCCAAAGGGGATTTCCAGTAATGTATACACCTCTAACGAATTCCTATCAAGGCATACAACTCAAAGGGGATTTCCATTAATGTATAAACCTCTAACGAATTCCTATCAATGCATACAACTCAAAAGGAATTACTGTCAATGTATAAAAGTCTAAGAAATGTCCACCAAAGTATAACTCGTTCAATGTATAAACCTTTCAATGTATAAAACTCAAGGGGATTTTCAATGCTGCATAAATCTCTAAGGAATTTCTATCAATGCATAAAATTCTAAGAAAGTTTCAACAATGTGTACAACTCTAGGAAACTACCATCGATGCATAAAACTGTATTAGGTATGTTCGTTAATGTATAAAACTACTAGGCAATTCAACTATAACTAATGTTTAAATTTATCCAATTGTAAACTTCCGGAAACCACCACGTATAGTTAGTGGTGATTCTTTATTAATTTCCAGAATTGGACGTAACTAACAAATTATTGTTTCATGAAAACATTTCATTTATCAACATATCTGCAACATTTCACTTTATTTAACGAGAGAACGCATTTGAACAATTAAGTCAATCTACCACGAGGCCCTCAACAAATTAAAACATCAACTAGCACAATGAAACATGTAAACAATGACGAGTAAAACGTTCATAGGAAATAATAGGAAACTGCCAACTTTTTTATATAAATGAGACATGGTCTGAGCGGGGCTAAACCCGTGACCATAAGAGATGATAGGTTACAGTGGTATACAAGTCAGCGAACTGAACCACTCGACCACGGAGGCGGACTTCGGACTGTTCTTTGCACCACCTGACATAAACCTCCGTAAGAAACTGCCAACTTTTTCATATAAATGAGACATGGTCTGAGCGGGGCTAAACCCGTGACCATCAGAGATGATAGGTTACAGTGGTATACAAGTCAGCGAACTTAACCACTCGACCACGTAGGCGGACTTCGGACTGTTCTTTGCACCACCTGACATATAAAGCGTTGAAATGTGGAACAGGGTGAGCTCTTTTGGTGTGATAAGGGAGGGAATTCCATAAGAAAGATTGTCTAAAAAGTCCAGTATTTGGCTTAGAAGTGTAAAGGTTGGAGGTTGGCGGATGATCGAAAGTTTTAAGTTCGAACATCGGAAGCAAATCTGAATGACTCTTGCAGATAGACAATTGCTAGGCCATTTAGTGTTTTAAACATTAAGTTTTTTGAAAGCTAACCCTTTCTGTGAAAGTCATCCAATTGAGAGTAGCGAAAAGTTCGGAAGAATAAGTGTTAGAATATGTCCGTTTACCTTCGTGAAGTTAGCAGTTTATGGAATTCTGTTCCCAAATGTTAACCGTCGTAGTTCCAGCTTGTTGTCCCATCCCATCTTGACAGAAGCACTTGGAACCCAAACATCCAACATCGGCATAGTTGCCGTTCTTAAAACAGTAGTAACTTTTGCCCAACATGCCACTTTTCTTGTAAACAAACTCGGCTCTCGCACATCCTGTAATGGTGTATTATTTTCAGAATGAAGTCAATAAATGAATAAATGGAGGACAAAATGAATGAATGAGTGACTTCATTTACAGAGGGTGACTCAATTAGCAATAAGACTAAGCTTCGTGCGCTTTTACGTTTATTTATCGTCGCTACCGGTTGCCCATATGATCGACGCCTCCTGAAGATATTAATCATTTTAGATTTTTGGAGGATAGTGCAATGATGCAGACAGAGACCCATTCCAGAATCTCATCTGGTTCTTTTACGTGCACGATGTAAAGCACCGACACGAGACCTCGGTTTAACGTCCCATCTGAAAGACTGTTAATTTTATTAGGGTCAGACGGGGGATCGAACCTACCAGTCCAAAGAAGCTTCATGTCCACAAAGGGTTTTTATACAAGGTCATTGCCGAATGTATATTTGGTATACTGGCATAGTGCCGACTGTACAAACAACGTGCACCCAATACTGGCTTACAATACCTACCCCGCGTCAGTGCCGGTCGTAAGATTATGTTAAACTACCAAACATAGTATTGTCTGAAATGTATTTCTATTGCATTATAATGTAATATTTCCCGTCTGTAAAAATGGCGCGGTTAACATGGACTTTGGATAACATTTTGAGTGTTATTGTGCTAGAATAGCAACAACAGACTATCCTAACTGGTCGGTAGGCGCACTAAATGTATATGCGGACCTACATCATACCTACATGTCAATAATGCATTAATATAATTTCAGAAATAAATTGCCAATCTCCCGACTTATAAACGTACGGCAGTTCATGTCATCTCCCCGTGAATCTATGGTCTCCCATCTGTTTACCATATAGCCATCAATCATAGTCCCGTTCGAGGTTACACAGTACGCTCTGGAAGAGAAGAGGTCATATTATATATTACTAGTATACCATTTATCGTGTGTGTGTGCACATTATGGTTAGGTGACTTTCAGGCTATTCGAAATGTTCAACCTTACCCGGTCAGCTATCAAAACAAATGTAAATGTAAATGTCTGATGACTCGGACACGGAAGTCATTGTATGCTGAAGCACCAGTAAATAAACGGAATCAGTTCCGAGATTTAAATGTGCATCGTACATGTTGTACTTCAAAATTGCTTACGGCAAATTAATTCTGAAACGCAAGTACAGTCAAACCTGTGTTAGTGGTCACCTCTATTAAGCAGCCAACCTGTATTAAGCAGCCAGTTTCCAGATTCCCAATGTGCTGTTTTATTATACATTTTACCTATTAAGCACAGGTTTGACTGTATTCAGTAATATGTTTATGTGTTTTACGTTTATTTATCGTCGCTACCGGTTGCCCATATGATCGACGCCTCCTGAAGATATTAGTCATTTTAGATTTTGGAGGATAGTGCATGATACAGACAGAGACCCACGATGTAAAGCACCGACGCGAGACCTCGGTTTAACGTCCCATCTGAAAGACTGTTAATGTTATTAGTGTCAGACGTGGGATCGAACCTGCGATCCCTGGATTACCAGTCCAACGTGTTACCACTGGACTACAGATCCGTCTGTCTAATATGTTTATTTATCGCAATGTGGATTATATGGTGTATCCTACGCTTGAAAGACTGGTATCTTCAACAATACACTACTCACGTCAGTTTGCATTGCGGAATAAGACGAAATTAGTAGCAGTGCTATGTTTAAGATTGTATATAGTATTACGTAAATAGGCAGAATGTAGTCCCAATAACTAATATAATTCATTTTTCTTTTTGGTAAAAATGCATTTTCATGACAGGCAGTGTATAGTTTTTGTGGGTTTTTTTAGAAATTATGTGACTTGAGAAGACTTCATACAAGTTGATGTGTAGAAAAGATGTGGTATAAGAATGCAGGCTATTGCAAGCTGGAGGTTGGTATACTGTATTATTTGGCGGAGGAATACAATGTGTAAACGCAGTGACGTTATACACAAGTGAGCACTGGCTATGTAAACCATTATAATTGAATATTCTTGTTGTGTTCCAGGTTGATTTAGTTTATACAAATTTATTTTAGCTCGATTGTGAAACAAGTTCTTACAACTTATATTAATCACTCTCGAGACCTCATTCCTGATGGAGTCCATCGCCACGAGAGAGAGAGAAGAGGCAATGTGGAATTTAAATGACTTGCCTAAGGGCACAATCGTAACGGCTACAGCGGGGCTCGAACTCCGGACCTTTCGCACCTGAAGCGAACGCGCATCCACTGCGCTATCACGACATCCACTCCATCCAGGTTGATTTGAATACCTCTTCAGAGTGGATGTGGTATCAGAAGAAATGAATGATTGGAAATATAAATGAACACACTGTATGTTTTTACTTTTTACTATGTATTTAGACAATTTATTTGTTGTTTTACAACCTTAACACAGCTTGCCTTAGTATGGCATTTCCACGATTCAATACTACGTTTCGATAGCTAGTGAGTAAGTGTCGATATCCGAACTGAGACTGTCGATTCAACATCAAGACTCATCGACTTGCATTTCTGCTAATTCTAATGTTTTCTTTCTGTTATTAGAATCTAGGATACGGCATGCTACACTACTTAAGAGTATATTGCTCTCATCTACATAGAAAGACTTACTGAGACCCGCCATACTGCATGCCTTTGTACTGTCCGTTCTGTTCACAATGCGGTCTTTCTAGACCGGGCATACCCGAGCTAGACGCGTATGTGGCTTCAACTGCTTGCAAACGCTTGTGACATGGAGCTGAAACATTAAATTCAAATATTGTAAACTCATCTCAAGTCCGCGCCATAGTTCTAATACAAACCCCCCAAACAACAACATTATAGTGAAGGGCAAACAACAGTTCTGTATAGTACGTTATAGTGACAGGCGAACAGCAGTTCTGTATGGTACGTTATAGTGACAGGCGAACAGCAGTTCTGCACGGTACGTTATAGTGACGGGCGAACAGCAGTTCTGTACGGTACGTTAAAGTGACGGGCAAACAGCAGTTATGTACGGTACGTTAAAGTGACGGGCAAACAGCAGTTATGTACAGTATGTCCAACAACATCAAACAGACGCATGCATTTCTATATGTAGTAACTATTATTAAAGTGCAGTTCATTTTTAGAAAAATGGGTAATTGTATCTAAAAAAATAGAAATTATTATTACTGGCAAAAAGTGCAGATCCTGATGAGACGGCTCGTCACGAGCTGGCTCATCTGGATCTACACTGTTTGTAAGTCTATTTAGAGGTATGTAGTGTTGAAAGGGTGAATCATATGTTATCGTATTTATCACATACATGTGTAATACAACAGTGATATAACAACAATACATAAAATGGTGTCATATGTAAATTGATAATGCTAATGGTCTGGACCACATAGGATATAACTACACAATATTTTACATATTGGATGTTTGAGGCCTAAATCTTACTTAAAACACACTTATAGAACAAGATCTGATAATTTCGTTCATTTATATATAGGGTTTTATATACTATACTCTGGTCTATTGAGAGAAATCGTGTACTTTCGTTCATTTATATATAGGGTTTTATATACTATACTCTGGTATATTGAGAGAAATCGTGTACTTTCGTTCATTTATATATAGGGTTTTATATACTACTCTGGTCTATTGAGAGATATCGTGTACTTTCGTTCATTTATATATAGGATTTTATATACTATACTCTGGTATATTGAGAGAAATCGTGTACTTTCGTTCATTTATATATAGGGTTTTATATACTACTCTGGTCTATTGAGAGAAATCGTGTACTTTCGTTAATTTATATATATGGTTTTATATACTACTCTGGTCTATTGAGATATATCGTGTACTTTCGTTCATTTATATATAGGGTTTTATATACTACTCTGGTCTATTGAGAGCAGTCATGTACAAAGTATGGCAAGTACAAAGGTATGACGACATGACAGTGTTTTAATATCACATAATAACAAAGCACAATGTGACTTCACGTTCACTATACGGCCGTATGAAAGACTGGCCAATGGATACTCAGGTGGCATCCTCGCAACACAATGCTTAAAGTACAATCACAAAGCGCACCGACTCGATTGGTTTCACACTACCTGGCTGTGCCGCTGACTGACACAATATTTACATCGATAGTGCATGTCCGTTGATGACGGTATGTGCACTGGTTGTATTCATGTTCGTATGAGGGTTCCCAACTAACGATATGCAACTGAAATGCGCACTCGACGTTACGGGCATGCGCATTCACAATGTTAGGCAGCGTTCGTCGCGAAAAAAGGAGTGTCTTACTTTTTACGCTGTTCCAATGGTGATCTATTTACCTGTTCCGGCACACGGTAAGTTGCAAATCTGGTCAAAACCATTTTAAATGCAGTGTGCTATAATTTATGTGTGTCATTGGAAAGAATAATTAATGTAAATAGAAGTAATGAATCGCAGATGATAGTTTCCATCGGAGTATGAACTACAATGGGATTGCTTAAAGTTAGCATGGATGCCTTTGGCCTCCACATACTTTATCCACACCCAATATTGTTCATACCCTGATGGAAACTATTAACCCGCGATTCATTCCTTACATATGGTATGCTGGAGGACAGCAGGTCAGTGTTGTTGTTGTTCTATAACATTATAACCAACATACACTCATCTCTCATGGTATGGCTTCTCTCGCACGTGCTTGTCCTGGTGTTGCATGACAATCCATCAGCGCATTCAGCCGTTTGAGGAATACCAAACAGGGGTATGTGCATACATCTAGCACCCTCAGCTGTATATGTACATGTATAATTGTTAATTATAGCAGGAGCATTAATTAAATCAAGTGCTTTATCTGACGTTTAGTACAAGTGTTTTACGTTTATTTATCGTCGCTACCAGTTACCCATATGAGCGACGCCTCCTGAAGAGATTAGTCATTTTAGATTTTTGGAGGATAATGCAATGATACAGACAGAGCCCCATTCCAGAGTCTCCTCTGGTTCTTTCACGTGCACGGTGTACAGCACCGACACGAGACCTCGGTTTTAACGTCCCATCTGAAAGACTGTTAATTTTATTAGGGTCAGACGGGGGATCGAACCTGCGATCCCAGGATTACCAGTCCAGCGTGTTACCACTGGACTACAGATCAGTCTGTGTTGTACAAACGGCTTGTGGTTGGGAGAATGACATCAGAAAGTAACAATATTAACGACCGTCTACAGTCTTAGTATAAACTGTAAAGCAACTGTAGACTGCACAAACAAGCACCGTCCACTTAGATTATAATGTAAATTAAATAAATAAGTATACATGTGTACACTATATAACAGTAAGTTTAAACTTTATTTATTTTACAACGATTATGAAACAAGCTTTAACAACTTATATTAATCACTCTCGTTGGCGCGGATGAAAGCGTATAAATTATGTGGTCATTCATGTGGGAGGAAATCGGAGTACCCGGAGAAAACCCACCTGTCCGATCTTGCGACCACCGTACCATCTCACATACTCATATATAACAGTACATTAAAGCAGCTGCAGTATCCACCATCAAGCACGATCTGCTAAGCTTCAGCTATATATTGCAGGCCCGTTAGCCACACTGAGGTAAATGAGGCATTCGCCTCGGTTAGAATTGGGTATGTCACGACAGGTCTGATAAAACTGCCTTCAGAATGCACAGACACGCATCCACAAAATAAATAATTCGGGGGATCGCCTCGGTTATTTTCAGATGCTGGCTTCGGCACTGAATTGAGCATACAATATTCATAGTAAAGCATTCATTATTCACTGTAGCACCAATATGTACATGTATGTAAAATTAGCTATATACTTATTCTCTTGGACTTTTCAACAGTTCTGTTACGTAATATCCGATTTATACAAATTTATTTTAGCTCGATTGCGAAACAAGTTATTTCAACTTATATTAATCACTCTCGAGACCTCATTCCTGATGGTATCCATCGCCATGAGGGAGAGAGAAGAGGAAACGTGGAATTTAAATGCCTTGCCTAAGGGCACAATCGTAACGGCTCCAGCGGGGCTCCAACTCCTGACCTTTCGCACCTGAAGCGAACGCGCATCCATTTGCGTAATATCCAGTACCACATTCAAGCAGTAATATGTGTATATACACTAGGACACTCGATGAATTGCATTTTCTACTATCACGAAACTTTCAATCCCGTATTCAACTATTTCACTCATGAACATACAAAGCTGTTACTGTTTTCACTGTTCATTCTGTGAACTATAATTCGACTATACCCTGAAAAAAACATAATATATCCTCCGTATATATGAATTAGTGTGTGCATTATCTCCCCGATCAACACTGGCTAAATGTTAATCCATTGTATTTCTTGTCTCCCGATCGACACTGGCTAAATGTTCAATTATTATATTTCCTACCTCTTGACAGGCAATTCCTAGAAGTGTGTGTATTTTGCGTTTATTTATCGTCGCTACCGGTTGCCCATATGAGCGACAATGAAGACATTAGTCATTTTAGATTTTGGAGGGTAGTGCAATGATACAAATAGAGCCCCATTTTCCTTTGGTTCTTTTACGTGCACGGTGTAAAGCATCGACACGAGACCTCGGTTTAAACATCTAAATAGTGTTAACATCGTTAACATCATCATAGCTTGTATATATATATACTAGTTAGATGTTTAAATCGAGGTCTCGTGTATGTTCTGCACATTGTTGGAATACGGACCATTCCAGAATTGCGCTGCGCGTTTTAGGAATTCCAATACTATTGCACAGTTTAAGAATTCTTATGGAATCGAGACAAAGTGTGAATATTGGATTTTCACTAAAATATGATGTTATAAATAATAGTAAAATAAATAAAATTATATAGTACTGCGATACATGATTCGTGGTTATATACAATTAAAGCAATATACAAAGTAAATAATTAATACTAGATCAGATGCGTCCAGTTTATCATTCTTATAAATACAATACAAATGTAATATCGTACACATACCTATCTGTGTTATACACACATCACAGCACTGACAGAATCCTCCGTTTAGCTTCACCTCTCCATTACAATTTGCGTTAGTAACGGCTTTGCAATTGATCCCTTGACAATAATCAGGCGGGCATACGATGGCACTGGCCGCGGCCACACATACAGAGAAACACAACAGCTTGAACATTATGTGGCAGTATATAGAACAATCTCCTTTCGTAAATGGTGTCCTCGTCAGGGAGAATGGCCTTATATTGTGATATTTGTTTTTAGATAAGTAACAGCTTGCGAAATAGTCAAACGTCACTATCCTAGATAAAGGGAATAGAGGGCAATAAACAGGTGCGTGTATAGTTATTGGCCCATTTATGTGTGCGAGTAACACGTGTATATAATATGCATATATATAATATTACATAACACGTGCATCCGAGCACATCACTTGTCGAGTATTTAGAGGTGAGATTGTAGGTCAGTAAGTGTATGGACATACTAAACTGTATATGAACAATGTGCACAACCTGTGGTGCCTACATAACACCCCACAATTGGGTAACATTATACAAGTTACAATGCCCGTGTAACATATGCAATCGCACAGCTCGCAGAGTGAGCCATTATACTTATATCACTTTAAGGTAACTTAACAAACGACCACGTAACGTCCACGTAACGTCCACGTCCACGTAACGTCCACGTAACTTCCAATCCTTCCCATATAACTCACATATAACAATACTCGTCTATGAATTGTTTTTTCAAATTTTATTTCCTGATCAATATACATAATAATTACACATCTTCAAAACATGTAATGAAAACAAAACAACAATATATCAATTTAAATAGACACGAGCTAATATCCAACAGTATTAGCACAAACCATGCATGATATTTCCATGTTATGCACAATCATGTTAAATTGTGTGATAACCAGATGTATATTGAAAGGAAAGGATGAATTTGAATGAAAGAAATAAGACTAGCAAAGGAAAGTAAGAAATATAAGTGAAAGACGTGGATGATTCATCATTGCCTACATATATCATACATTTATGGACAGATTAATCGATAAGATTCATAAACTGTCACCCTTTCTCATTGAATGTATTTTGTTTGCTTATGATAAATGAGATTGTTTCTTCAATTTTTATTTTCCTTTTGAAATATGCGACAAATTGGAGGACTCGCATTTGCATTTAAATATGAAATGTTTAGCGAGTAGTATAATATAATTTATGTTTATATCATATACAATGCTATTGTGTCTGAAATTACACAACGAAATATATTCGTAATTAAACTGAGCCACATTGTCTGTTTGCAACATTTGTTCTTAAGAATTATGTTATTTTAATCCAGAAATCCTGTATGTAATGACATTCCCAACACAAATGATAGATAGTTAGAATCATTATTCATATTGCAGAAGTCGCAAAGTTGCTATGAAACTATATTGCATTTGTATAGCAAAACGTTACTAGGAATTATGTAAAATATATATTATATTTTTTTCCAATTAGCCAATGGTAAAATATGTTCACATTTTTTCAATTTGCCTAATAATCTCGGGTTTACATTTAATTGTTAGTATCGAATATACTAGTTTGCATAACTATGCATTGTGTGATTAAATATTCAGGGATTGTATTGGTTCTAATTCTAACTGAGTTTTCCACTTATATGGTATACTGTTCAAAAGAGTGTAATATTTAAAAAAACTCCCCGGTATTAATAGTGTACAGTTGTTTTATTTATATAAAACAGAAGAATCGTGTGTGTCTATAAAATCGTATAGATGTTCTATGTACTGAATTCCCTTATTAAACCATTCTCTGTAAAATAATGTGGAACCGTCATGATTCGTTATACTCGAATTCTTCCAGAAGATTTGTTTGGACATACATTCGACATTTTCTTTGTAGTTTACTCTGGGCCATGCTATTAATATTTCTTTTAAAAACTTTTTATATCAATGTTTCAATGTCATTGCAACTGATATTACATTTAAACATAAAATCATGTCCATGTTTATCTAGCATATGTTCATACATTTGTATTAGCTTTGATTCTTTTTGTATATTAATCGTTTTATCCAACTAGCTTTTAGTGATGCAATGAAGTTCTCTATATCCAACATTTTTAATCCACCAATACAATATTCTTGAATAATTAGTTTTCGACATATTTTATCTGGTTTATCATTCCAAAGGAATTTATACATTGCCTGTTTAATGTCGTTAGTTGTTTGGTAAATATGATTATTCAAAACTGCTAATGGATATATGAGCTTTGGTATTCCACCTTTTCCATTTATTCAAGCAGTTTTCGAACAATAACATTTTATGTGTGATATTAAGATGTTGCATATCGCTTACATCATTACTGAATGTTATGTTACATTTATTAGTTTCATTATTAGTTAATGATCCTATACGGTACATTTGGATTTGTTTAACGTTAAACCTGACACATTTCCAAAAGTATCGAGGGTATTAATTAATGCTACAAAAGATTTCTCTGTGCCATCTAAAAAGAAACTTGCAAAACGTTTTTGTTTTGTGTCTATTCCGTCTGCTTTAATTCCAGATATGACATTGTCAACGTTGACTTCTATGGCTAGCAATTCAATACAAATAATGAAAAGGTATGGCGAAAGAGCCTTGACGTACTCCTCTTTTAATATTGAAATATTTAGACATATTTCCATTATTGATTATGCAAGATTTAGAGTCTCTGTAAAATAATTTAACCCAGTCAATTATTTCATTGTCAAAACCGAAATGTTTTTTACATAAAACTATGATCTATGCTGTCGACAGCTTTATTAAAATCTAAAAAGAATATTAAGCCGGGTATATTGTTTTCATTAACATAATTAATTACCTCTTCAATTAGTCTGACAGTTTCACCAATATATCGCCCTTTTATGAATCCGGTTTGGTCAGTACTTATAATTGTATCTAAACCTGGTTCAATTCTGTTCATAATGGTCTTTGTTGCTATTTTGTAATCCATATTTAGAAGTGATATAGGTCGCCAGTTGTTAATTGATACAATGTCCTTATCCGCTGTTGGTAGGAGTGTAATGATACCCTGTTTCTGGAGCTCCAACAAGTCGTTATTATCTAAAGAATAATTCAAAGAATTAATTAGAAAATGTTTTTATTTCGGAAAGTTTATTTTCAGAACAGTTTATAGAATTCGGTTGATAAGCCGTCTGAGCCTAGGCTTTTGTTGTCTTTCATATCTTTAAATGCATTGTTGCATTCATATTCTGTTAACATGCTTTGTTCTCCTTGTTGTTCATTTGGTAGTGTTGCATTGTGTCATGCTTGTACAGTTCTTCATAAAAATAGTTTGTATATTCGAGTATTTTCTTAGAGGTTTTCTCGATGTTATTTTGGTGTGTATTAAGCTTCTGAATTGTTTTTTTGTTCTGCTCGTTTAATTTCCAGGTTAGCAACAAAACATGGAATTGTCACCCTCTCCTTCTCCCCATCTCCTTCGGCTTTTGATCTAAGTAGTATACCTTAATTGTATCATCTGTGTAATTGTCTAGCTTCTCTTTTTCATCTTTTAGTCTTCTAATTACATTTTCGTCGTTTGGCTTAGCGTTCATTTCATTTTCTATAGTTTCAATATTATTATGTAATTCTGTTTCATATTGATGGTGTTCTCTCTTTTTACGGATTGAATATTTAATTGTTTCATCTCTTATACCACCTTTAATTACTTCCCACACTGTTTTAGGGTTAGCTTCGTGATTTAGTGTTGCTAGTTCGGTTATGTTGCGTTTGATTATAAATTGGGGTGATACCAATGTAAACTTTATCACCCCACCCTCCTTTGACAAGCAAGCGCGGTATATGCCTTGACAAATGCAATGGAACTGCTGCATTCATATTTACAATCTAATTTCTAGTAGTCCATTGTTTAATACAGTATTAAATTTCCATCGCTATATTTTGATCTTGGTGGGTTGATATCGAATTTTGTTCCACATTTTTGTTTTGATGTTTACATCGTTATAACTTGATGTAGCATTTGCTGGTAAATTTGGACGAATGTTTGTTTTCATTGTGAAATTAAATTATTAGTAGGGCTAGTCAAACGAATGTGAAATATTTACAGATCCACACCGTCCCATATATATATATATATATATATATATATATATATTAAGTAGATCTATATTGAAAAGGGTTTATTAAACTTTGAATTTTATTTGATAATATTTTATTGCTCTATATACATTACAAATACATAATTAGCAAGTGGGTTGGGCCACAAGTTCTAACAACATTAGTGATTGGCCTCCCCATAGAGGTGATTTGAACACTACATAATTTAATACATTTATACTAGAGGATATAGAAAACGCACACCTACATTTAATTTATATGATTATTATTACATGAAAACGAAATACGAAGGTTTCCATCAAAGTTATATCACATCTTTATTACAAAACACAAACTGAACAACTAAAATATTCTATGTTATATAAATGGTGTTCTATCTATCCATCTACCTATCTACCTATCTATCTACCTATCTATCTATCGATCGATCTATCTATCTATCTATCTATCTATCTATCTATCTATCTATCTATCTATCTATCTATCTATCTATCTATCTATCTATCTATCTATCTATCTACCTATCTATCTATCTATCTATCTATCTATCTATATATCTATCTATATACCTACCTACCTACTACACACACACACACACGCACGCACGCACTCACGCACGCACGCACGCACGCACACACACACATCTTTATCAGACATTAAATAAGCAAACTGTTCAGAGAAACTAAGAGTGTAAGAGTGTTGAATGATGTATTAATAGACTGTGCATATAATTTATTACACACCTGTATAACGTTTTAAATATGTATAGTGTATAGCATCATTTGAAATCAAAGCAAAAACTAATTCAACTAACTTCTACACATGACTGTATTTCTAATTATGAATGCATTATAAATATACAGACCTAAATTTCGTATTTCCTGCTTATTTACTCAAGACTTCAGAAAATGTTAACATATTCTGTCTGATCCAGTATTTTCTATATACAAGTTTCTAATGTAGAAACATGTAGAGTTGCTTTAATTAATATGTTTTCTATGTCATTGTATACATGTTGAGGGCATTATTTGTATTAGCCATGTGTATGTGTTATGTAAGCTCCCTCATAAAATAAAGTATTTATTATTATTATGTATATTTAACTATGGTTCGCATAATAAGACACTACGACCAAAATTAATGTGTTGCTTATGAATGAATTCTTTTTTATATTCTTGAAGTTTAATGTAATAGTATAATGTAAATTTGTTTATAATTTCTGCAATGCTTTAAGTGTAGTAACTACAGTTCGCACAGTGTGCCAACATAGACGCTCAGCCGGCACCGTTTTTTAGCGAGGAGGTCATTTTCCATAACGCATAGCGCGCACTACAGCAGCCTGATGTTAACCAATCACAGTCGTCCTTGTCACGTGTGTGGCTTTCATCCGGGAACTTCGCCATCTTTTTCTTGGAGCAGAATTTTTCCTATCTGCAATCTTCTGGATTTCTGCGTATACCTTGTATCATTACTTATTATTTCCACGTTTACACTTTCCGCCCCAACCTCCCTCCTGGTTTGACACCCAGTGCGAACTACTTACTTTTGTGTTTATGACCCACTTCATGTGTATACAATATTGTTAAGGTGGATTTTATGTCCAACTTTATGTATTTTGAACATTGTTACGGTGCATTCATTTTCACCTTTTGTTTTTCAGTTTATCTTGTTTCAAAATAAACCGTCTGTCTCCACTATGGAGTCAGACATATTCATTCCTATTCAATTGTTTGTGTTCCTTTACAAGGGTTGTGGATGTTTGGAAATGTGTTGCGTCGTGGTCCAGTGGTAGAGCTTCGGATTTGGAATCGAACGGTCCCGGATTCGATACTCTGTCAGGCCACCTATGTAGTGTCATTGAGCACCTCACACACATTGCTTAGTACTGGTTATTTGCTTAGGTCGGCTAAGCCTGCCCAGGAAAACATGTCTAAGTCCCCGCGATGGGTTTGACATTAAAGGAACATACAACATACATACATACGTGCAATGACGAGTCATTCTAGAAACAAATAGTTGGAGGTAGACCTTAGCATTGAATATTACATAAATGACCTTCGAGGCATATGTGCTGTTGGAGGCAGTATAAAGCTTTTATATGTAACCACACGATTAAACATGTTTCGCTTCAGAGATATGCATGCTCAGCATACCAAACCCCACACTAATCTCTGTGTAATGTCTGTTGCGGTTTAATCAGAATTGCAAATTATTTGAAACATCTCAAACTAGCTGTAGGCATTTGATGTGTGTGTTTTACGTTTATTTATCGTCGCTACCGGTTGCCCATATGAGCGACGCCTCCTGAAGAGATTAGTCATTTTAGATTTTGGAGGATAGTGCAATGATACAGACAGAGACCAATTCCATAGTCTCCTCTGGTTCTTTTACGTGCACGGTGTAAAGCACCGACACGAGACCTCGGTTTAACGTCCCATCTGAAAGACTGTTAATTTTATTAGGGTCAGACGGAGGATCGAACCTGCGATCCCTGGATTACCAGTCCAGCGTGTTACCACTGGACTACAGATCTAAAATATGCAACGTTATAAACGCCAACTGATTACTTGGAATTGTCCCCTGTGTAACGTTATGTAATCAATGTCGCTTTGCATTTAATGCTACAAATTGCATAACATCAAATTACACAAGATGCGACGTGCAAAGGAATTTAAAGTTGATTTACGATGTCAAAAGCCACATAATCAAAATAAATATAAACATGCCCTGGAGATAATAAGCGTATGAGAGACATCTCTAGCAGATCAAGTCCGACTTATCCCGAAATGTGTATTGGTCCATTTAGTTGGAATCCTTTGTTTAGTTTGATAAAACCACGGTTGATATATCATTTAGTTTACACACATTTGTTTTAGCTCTATTGTGAAACAAGTTCTGATAACTTATAGTAATCACTCTCGAGACCTCATTCCTGATGGAATCCATTGCCACGAGAGAGAGAGAAAAGACAACGTGGAATTTCAATGCATTGCCTAAGGGCACAATCGCAACGGCTCCAGCGGGGCTCGAACGAGCTACCATTGCGCTATCACGAGTATCCTTTGCTATTACTGTTGCTCCTTAACCAGATGTTGCGGTATGCTAATTGTGATTCATTTATATCAAAGTTTACAGATATAGTGAATCTAGCAGCTCCAACAGCAATGGTGGGATTTCCTTAACTGTAATGCTATGGGGATGGTAGATTTTTTGTCTCACCTTTCTTAAGCTTTTGATGCACATTACGATGATGATGATTGAGCTTATTTACCCTCGCCTCCGGCGAACCATGTGGGCTAACGTATACGTGCAGTCATGTGGTGCAGTCATGTGGTGCAGTCATGCACCTTACTAATTATGCCAGCCTATATATACACACGCATGAATGGCGTATATGCATTACTATAAAGTGATGAGATCATTGGAATGTTACAATTTACTCACATTGATGTTGATTGTCATTTAAAAGTACCACGTACATATTAAGTTTAACGGTTGAATTTCTTTAATACTACACCTTTACACCCAACACGGGTAAATATTATTAAGTAAATAACCAAACAATTTAACCATCATATAAAAAAACTAACAAATAATAAGATTTAAAGGGAGATCGATGCAATTGCATTGTGTGTCAAATGGTAATAGTAGGCACATGAACAACACATGCATGGTAGCGATACGTCATTGATTGCATCATTGATGATTGAGCTTATTTACCCTCGCCTCCGGCGAACCATATGGGCGAGCGATTGATTGCATCATTAGTGTCGTGTCGCTGTTAATATAATGACATAACTCCACGACAGTGTTCGGATTGTACCGTTATCCAATTAAATGATATTAATTTGGACGCGGAAGTAAACGGAAACTACCGAACTTGTTAGTGATATCTAATTAGCATATAGTAGTATAATTAGCATATAGTAGTGCCCTTGTCTACCCGACTGGACAGGTTTATCTCACATCCCCAAAACGGCGCGAAACACCAGTCTATATGTGAGAAAATTGTGTGTTTTACAATTATTTATCGTCGCTACCGGTTGCCCATATGAGCGACGCCTCCTGAAGATATTAGTAATTTTAGATTTTTGGAGGATAGTGCAATGATACAGACAGAGACCCATTCCAGAGTCTACTCTGGTTCTTTTACGTGCACGGTGTCTTTACACCGACACGAGACCTCGGTTTAACGTCCCATCTGAAAGACTGTTAATTTTATTAGGGCTAGACGCGGGATCGAACCTGCCATCCCTGATTACCAGTCCATCGTGTTAACCACTGTACTACAGATCCGTCTGTTTATTAATATGTGTATTATATTGAACAATAAGATGTAATACTCGGAACATCTACTCGTATCTACAAATCAAATTGCTTTCTGTCCATTAGAACCTTCAGTGTGTTCAGGTTGTCTAAGTGTTTGCGTGAATCACGGTTACATTTTGCTAGTGGCATATTTCTGTCTTTTCATCTTTTTACAACACTGACATACAAACACTCTACGTCATAGTAGCATGCAATTTGTTCCTCTCTAGCTCTGGCTCATTGCAGTATAAAGTATGCCAGCAAATGTCATTTATCTGCGAAATACATCGAAGTTGTCAGCCAAGTTTTATTAAGAGACATAAAATGGATTGTTTTCCACCTTTTCCACTTTTTATAGAGCACACATTATTTTTTCTTCGTTTTATGGAAATTAGATCAGAAGTTCTGCCAAGTCCCTAGAAACACAATAAGTTTTAATCAATAGCAGACTCCTTTCTCTGATACTGCTTTCGTTAACTAAGCAGACACTTGCCACGGCGCTACTATGGAAGACAGACGATTTCGTGCGAAATCTATGTCATTTACTTACATGTAATTGTATGACAATGATACAGTATGGGATTAAGTGATTTTATATTTCTGATGCTCATCACGTTTGCATGTATAACAGGTATTATATATATATACATATATTGTTAGTACAATCATTCGTATGGCGTGTGTTGTCCCTTTGCGAATCTTTCATAAATGTTGTATCTTTATACTCTTCTTCCATTTTTGTGTGTGTACTTTATCAAATATCTACACAGTTATGCATTAACGACATCTCAGGAGAACGATACGAACAAGAATGGCATAGCACTGACACACGGTCAAATGTAAATTTAGTTTAATCATATTTTATGTTGCTGTATTATGACACAGAATCTACATACAATATATGCAAAGAAAGCAAACATGGGTCGAGCCACACGTTCTTACAACATTAGAGCTCTTCCCAAATAATGGTTTAAACACACATAACAGCTATAAACAAGTTCTTACAACATTAGAGCTCTTCCCAAATAATGGTTTAAACACACATAACAGCTATAAACAAGTTCTTACAACATTAGAGCTCTTCACAAATAATGGTTTAAACACACATAACAGCTATAAACAAGTTCTTACAACATTAGAGCTCTTCACAAATAATGGTTTAAACACACATAGCAGCTATAAACAAGTTCTTACAACATTAGAGCTCTTCCCAAATAATGGTTTAAACACACATAACAGCTATAAACAAGTTCTTACAACATTAGAGCTCTTCACAAATAATGGTTTAAACAAACATAGCAGCTATTACAAGATACTACAGTAAGACTATATCACATATTAATTACAGTAAAATTAACCAAGGTACAGTCTACATCCGTTATGTCGAATTCCGTCGGACCGAACAATATACTTCGACATAACCGAAGATTGACTTAATGAAATTCGATATAAACATAGCCAGTTATATGTAAAATGATATTTGACTTTGATCCGATTTCGAGATAACCGGAATATTCGACATAACCGACTTTGACATAGCGATTGTAGACTGTATTTACACAACATAACACCAACAGACAGTTGATAATTCTCTTAATCGATGTGAATTAAAATATAAACTACATATATTTCAAACACGGAAAAGAAAACGGGTGACCAACTGTTACTTGTATTTATAATGTTTATATTTTTTATTTCCATAATTATTACGTGGCTAGTTTCTTACAAGCATAGGTATACCGATTCGAGGTAACTTAATAGCAGCCTGAGACTAAAGGTAGTAACATCTTTATTACTTTGATATTATTTTGAACATTTAATAATCGAAATCATGCTCTCCGTTATCCATTTATAAGAAATCAATCACAATTACTGAATTAGATACACGAACACGATTGAAATATTACAACGAAATTACAAACATCTGTTATCTGTCAAATTTGACACACTGAGACACTACAGGAAGTAAACAGGAACAAGTTATGATTCGGATTTTTCTGGTTTGATACTGGCTCGTGACCGTATCAAACCAGCAAACGAATTATATCAGACTGGAAAACACAGCGTATCATCATGGGTGGTAGGCCATATTGTGGTAGGCAAATAACGGCAATAAATAGGCTAACATTGGGTGGTAGGCAGTATTGTGGTGGGCAAATAACGGCAATAAATAGGCTAACAATGGGTGGTAGGCAGTATTGTGGTGGGCAAATAACGGCAATAAATAGGCTAACATTGGGTGGTAGGCAGTATTGTGGTGGGCAAATAACGGCAATAAATAGGCTAACATTGGGTGGTAGGCAGTATTGTGGTAGGCAAATAACGGCAATAAATAGGCTACATTGGTAGCGTATTGTGGTAGGCAAATAACGGCAATAATAGGCTAACATTGGGTGGTAGGCAGTGTTGTGGTAGGCAAATAACGGCAATAAATAGGCTAACATTGGGTGGTAGGCAGTATTGTGGTAGGCAAATAACGGCAATAAATAGGCTAACATTGGGTGGTAGGCAGTGTGTGGTAGGCAAATACGGCAATAAATAGGCTAACATTGGGTGGTAGGCAGTATTGGTGTAGGCAAATAACGGCAATAAATATGCTAACATTGGGTGGTAGACAGTATTGGGTAAGCAAATAACGGCAATAAATAGGCTAACATTGGGTGGTAGGCAGTATTGTGGTAGGCAAATAACGGCAATAAATAGGCTAAATTGGGTGGTAGGCAGTATTGTGGTAGGCAAATAACGGCAATAATAGGCTAACATTGGGTGGTAGGCAGTATTGTGGTAGGCAAATAACGGCAATAATAGGCTAACATTGGTGGTGGCAGTATTTGGTAGGCAAATAACGGCAATAAATAGGCTAACATTTGGTGGTAGGCAGTATTGTGGCAGGCAAATAACGGCAATAAATAGGCTAACAATGGGTGGTAGGCAGTATTGTGGTAGGCAAATAACGGCAATAAATAGGCTAACATTGGGTGGTAGGCAGTATTGTGGTAGGCAAATAACGGCAATAAATAGGCTAACATTGGGTGGTAGGCAGTGTTGTGGTATGCAAATAACGGCAATAAATAGGCTAACATTGGGTGGTAGGCAGTGTTGTGGTAGGCAAATAACGGCAATAAATAGGCTAATAGTGGGTGGTAGGCAGTATTGTGGTAGGCAAATAACGGCAATAAATAGGCTAACATTCATATCTAAGTAATACGCCTGCATATATGGACATTATTGGCTCAGGGTTAGGCCAATGACAAGACACATGCGACAAGAATAAAACCGTATCCGTGGCCTAGTGGTTAAGGCGTCCGGCTACAGAGCGGGAGATCCTATGTTCGAACCTCGTCAGGGGTTTGTTCTAATATGGCCGGTTTGTGAGCCGCCAGCTAGTTAAATAATGGTTACGGATTGCCTACCAGCGAGGCACCTGGCATACAAGCATAGAATTCGGGAAGTACTGATGTTCATCAAAAGAGGTGTCTCATAAGTCAGAAATGGCTGGCCCTTTAAATAGGGGTGACTATAATAAACAAACATTTTACTTTACTTTGCAGAAAGTATAGATCCAATACATGTTACGTTCTTTATCGTGACTGTTATCCAATCATGACAAAAAGCGGAGGACAGAGTGTTATATGTAACCTTAATTGAGAAAACGAGCCTAAACAAACAACATTCGAAGAATGCAAGATTAGGATACGCCTAATTGTACTGTGAACAGTTCCAAGTAGTTATCTTAACACATTTAACCCCAAGTAACTGATATGGACTGGTGCATGATATTTTTAGACCAATACATTAATAAGACAATTATCTTTGGACCAGTTCATTTATCAAAATGGGTAATTTTATCTAAAAATAGTAATAATTATTACTGGCAAAAAGTGCAGATCCTGATGAGACGGCTGGATCTACACGTTTTGTAAATATATTTAGAGCCCGTAGTGTTGAAAGGGTTAAACAATTGTTAGGCTATATAAGCCGTAACATTCAAACTCGTTTTGATTGAAAAATGTTTAGAACGTCAATTTCGATGTCAGTACAAAATTCCTGAATGGATTCGATGTCCAAGACGCTGCTGCAGCTTTACAATGTTGGCTATTTAATTCTTTTTGGGGGGCGGGGTGGTTTGATCAAATATATTGTCCTACTGGCGTCGCTCATATGGGTAACCGGTAGCGACGATAAATAAACGCACATCATACATTAAGTGAGAGAACAGACATTGCACATTCTTGAAACCAAAGTGCCGAACTCCGGGGTTACTGTTAAGTACAATAATGCCGTCTAGTAAATGTGTAGAAAGCAGACAATAGGGGATTCTGGTGTGTGTAAACTGGGAACTAGTAGAAACGAGATTTCCGCTGGGTGATTGTATGCAGGTCAGAATAGCCGAAACATTTATAAAAGTTCTGCGCGTTGTGCTAGAATAGCTCAGAACGTATGTCTTAACGATATACGGCACAGATCTATGCGGAATATTGGTGCATATAATGATTGTAATGACATGACTGTGCGTGCGTGTTCTGTCATGTGATATGGTGCGATTGGTCGTCAGTTCTACGCTAGATCGTTTCGCAAGCAAATCCCTATTCAAATTCGAATTGTTTCGGGAATGGGATCTATATATGAGCGGGTTTCCATATTGATTTAAATGCTAAAATCGAATTTAATTCATACTCGTTATTGTTATAAGTAGCATACAGTATATCGTAAAACTGAGCACGAGTACTAAATATATGTTATCGTTTGGTAAATACAAGATATGCTGTTAGTAACATATATGAAACATCCATGAGGTACATCGGATACAGTTTTTTTATATTATCATTAAAATGTGTAGTGTATGTGTAGTGGTAATATATAATGCTTGTGGAGTTGAAGGTACTGGGTTCGAGCCTCAATGAAGGTATATTTTTTTGTCTTTTTTAATATTTAAAATTTATATAAATATGCAACAAACATCATAAAATTCTTACCGCTGATGAGTGCGGTAGCTCAACGTATACTGCCAGTGAAGACGGAATGGAGATTTAAATTGTTAAACATTGAAATGAAATTACATGTATACTATAGACTGCCTAAAATAAAACGCATGAAATAAACAATAAAGTAAATAAAAATGAATAAATATAAAACTTTTAACAACCCCAAATTTGGAAAATATTATCTTAGATGACAAAAATGTACGAAGTACTAGCACCTTAGACCGCTCGGCTAATATCACCTTGTAATGAAATCAATTTTATTCCATTAAACTGCAAAAATCAATGCAAATGAATCGTGTAATTATGATAATGTCTCAAGTAAATTTACACTTGCAATATATAGACGGATCTGTAGTCCAGTGGTAACACGCTGGACTGGTAATCCAGGGATCGCAGGTTCGATCCCCCGTCTGACCCTAATAAAATTAACCTCACCTAATGTAATCTTTATCACTGTAATACGTTCAAAGGAAAACCATATCGTGTTTCTAATGATGTAAATGTCGGATGAGCGGATAACATACCTTTCGATGCGGATTTTATACATTAATTTAGTTATCGGGAAATATCGATTCACTTTTCTGGCGTGAATGTTAACGTCCTCATTTGTGATTAAAATAAACGTGATTTACACTCTTAATCAGTGTAATGAGAGCTAGCGGTCAGTTACTGCCGCTGAATACTCCCTAAACATAGTAGGTCCTTTAAGTGTGTTTTATTGTTGTTCCCTTTGCACAACATGCTAGCAATTGAATTCCACTATCGCTTTATATGATTATTAAATTACTATATCTCGATAGATCTCCTACAGCGTATGCAATTGGTACTTATTTGTAAAACAATGCTATCAGTTAATTAACACGATTTTGATAAAATCACAATCATCATACCGCAACATCTGCTTAGGGAACAACAGTAAAAACAAAGGAGTCTGACTGAAATGACCTATTCACATTTTGGAATAAATCAGACTGTATCTGCCAAGGAAGGAAATAGAAAATTAGAGATGTCTCTCATTATTTGAAATTAAATTAAATCTTTCAATTCGTACACCAATACCCAGCACCTACTGGCACATTCATCAAATTGTTCTACTCGTTATTTTAGAAAATGTTTTCTTTCTTCTATAGAGAAATAAGTACAATCAAACCTGTCTTAAGCAGCCAGCCAAGGGAATCACAGAAAATGGCTGCTTAGCACAGGTGGCTGCTTAATAAAGGTCAAGTGTATAGTAAATCAACATATTGGGAATCTGGAAACTGGCTGCTTAATACAGGTTGGCTGCTTAATAGAGGTGACCACTAACACAGATTTGACTGTATGTTCGTATATTGTAAATCCGGTGGTGTAATGTGACTGCTATATTGATCAGATACTGTTATATCCAGCCGTATAAGGGAATTGTTATATTATATAGGTATACACGTAGAATTGAAGGGCGAATATGTTCTAACGTAAATTTCACACGAGCCAAGCATAACGTATTATGATAACAAGTGTCTGTGATGATAACATGTGTCTAGTCTCTTATAATTCTCATAGAATGGCTATGTACTGTTATATATTATATGTGTAGTATGCATAGATGAGACTGAAATAAATACTATCATTGTTGCGGTCCAAGTGATCGGTGTAAAAAAAACAAAGATAAATTATTATACATATGCCGTGTAGATCAATATATATTGAATGTAATTTGTATATCATAACACAACAAAAACAACCGGGAAGTGCCATGGTCTATCGGTTACCACCTCAGACTGGACCAGATGATTACCTACACATGACTACCGACAGGCAGCACCACGCAAGTTCGATGCCTACAAGAGACGTGGGGTTATGTTTTCGACTTGAGAAAGTCACTATCATTAGTTTTGCATGTATTGGCTATTGCTTAGCCTGCGTACTGGTTGGTTCCATGAAACTGAGAAAGATATATATTTCTAAGAAACAAAGTACAGTGATCAAGCTAGAATATATTAGAATACAGTTAAACCAGTCTTAAGCAGCCAGCTAAGGGAATCAGAGAAAGTGGCTGCTTAGCACAGGTGGCTGCTTAATAGAGGTCAAATGTATAATAAAACAACATATTGGGAATCTGGAAACTGGCTGCTTAATAGAGGTGACCACTAACACAGGTTTGACTGTAAGCCCAAAGGTAAAACCCAAGCATATTCATAGAGTTCTTGATTCCATATAATACAAAATAGCAGACATAATTTATACACAATAAATCTCGTTATTACTAACCTAATCCTGCGTGTGCCAGGTTGAATTACAACAGTGACAGAGTGATTGCCTTGCTAACGTCAAGTTCAACAACGCAGGTTTCGGACACGCGAACATTTAAACTGAAATGACAAGATTCCGCGCATTAGCTACGTTCCTGATAACAAAATGTTGATTTTAACTTGCTAAAAGATACATTCCAGTTGATGAATACATTTGAAAGTTATTACAAAAATGATCTACCCTCGCAAAGTCAATTGTTTACATGTTATTCTCAATAGTTGTATGTGAAGGTCATTCTATGCTCTGCCATATGCATAACTAAAAGCGGTATGCTTAAATAGCATTGTAGCAAAAAAGGGGCAATGTAGAATAATTTAGATAGATAATACATATATTTTAAATCATCATTTTTAGATATTTACCGCAATAAATGTGTTCGGCATACTGCTGTAGTCACGAAATCGCGACAAAATAGATAGACGAACATGCATGTAGACGAAACCTCCTACACTTATCGTCTCCAAACCAGATATTATTAACACTATATGTCCGTAGGCTTATTGGTCGCATGTTGGGGCTTTCGCCACCTAAGCACCCATCGCTACCGACTCAATCGCCACACATATAGCTTTATTACTGCTCAAGTACACAACACATATTTCAATCGAGATTCAAGATGGCGTCATTTCAGATTCAAGAATGCTTGGACTCGCGATAAAGTCCGAGTGCCGGGAATTGAAACGCCAACTCACAAGCTGGTTCCCTGTATTCATATCTCCTCAGCCGGAGTAAACGAGCTACCTGAAACCGGAACATTGGGATATTTTGATATGCAGATTATAGGTTGTAAAACAACAAATAAATTGCCTATTAAATACATAGTAAAAAGTAAAAACATACAATATGTTCATTTATATTTCCAATATTTCATTTCTTCTGATACCACAGTCACTGTGAAGAGGTATTCAAATCAAACTGTAAAAGAGCAAAACTCTTCCAATTATAATGTTTCCCATTGCCAGTGCTCACCTGTGAATAATGTCACTGTGTTGACACACTGTATTCCTCCGCTAAATAATACAGTATACCAACCTTCAGTTTGAAATGGCCTGAATATTTATACCACACCAAGTCTTCTCAATTCACATAATTTATCAAAAAAACACAAACACTATACACTGCCTGTCATGAAAATGCATTTTACCGGGTGCAATTCTGCATATGTACGTATATACAACCTATATGGAATTTGATGCTCATGCAGGTTACCGTAGAGGGATCAATTCGTGTAAAAATCGTCGGATCGATTCCCTATAATAACATATATCCGCACGGTTGGTGACTATAAAGCATATACACTACAACATTAAAGGGATATTACATCGCAACAAGCACACATAATGCATAGCTATGTAGGAATATCGTTGGTACAACAAATTCTTCCGAACTATTTCGACCGCTACCTTTCAATCAATAAACAGTGTGTTTATGGTGTACAACTTTATACTAAATACTCCCGTGATACTGTCGTTTGGAGCTAATTACAGTCAGATAAGTCTAAAAATAAATATTCATCGGTAGTAATGTGAGATATAACGACAAAACTCTACCATAAAATGTTGTTATCCAGGATACTCGAGTCATGGATGTTGACCCTGTTTGCATCATCAGTATTTTGTTATGTCAACAAACGTCGTATACGACATTTGTGTATATACGACATGTGTTAGTAGTTGAAATACTCACATTATGTGGCAAGTATTTGAAAATAATTTATACCATATAATAGGAAATTACATTCTGCTTTTTCATCGTAGTCTCGCTTTAACCAATAAGTTAGTTGATCAGTTCACTTAAGTTCATATTCTACTATTATTACTTCAGATGACCATTGCTATAGTTACTAGAGTCTGTGAATGGTTGTCTTTAAGCTGATTTCATAATGATTTCCAAGATACCCATATAAGTCATATCTGCACATTGTTATATAGATGTATTGTCATTAATTGTCTCATTCCCCTGTTTCTACTCTGCTAGACAATTCCATAAATCATCATATTCCATAGCATATTATATATAGTTTCTCTACTTTTCAGCTTTAACATTACTATATAATTCCAATGTGCACGTTCAACGTATAGTCCTATCATTTGATTGCATTTGATTTGTGTATATGTTGAGGGCCTAATGGTAGATTAACTTTTGTTAAATGAGTTCTCTCATAAAATAAAGTGTTTATCATTATTATTTCTAGATTGCAGGAATAGGAATGCTCACTATTGCATGCCTTTTACATACAGTGGTGACACAGTGGTTTCGTAATCTTTCAATTGCATGCATACTATTTAGTATTTTCGTCTCTGATTGTGGATTTTGTAGCAGATGCGTCTTGGATTATTCTTCACATTAAGCAGTACTAATTGAACTGTTCTTGTGAGATTTATATTTAATCTCAGTATTCGTATTCATATTGGGAACGCCCACTTCGAAAAAGTTGGCTGGCTGGCTGCCTGTCTGTTCACTTGAGTGTGGATTGTCATTGGCCATGTGCATACTTTACACAGTAATAGTGCACCCAGCTATTTGAATGAACAGTTTAAATTAGCAAATGGGGTACACTCTTATTCAACCTGTTTCAGAGACAGTAACAGTTATTCCATTCCCAAGGTTACGGGTTTTGGGGGGAAATCATTCGCTTATAATGGCTGTCTGGTGTGGAACGGGTTATCGTCACATTTCAGATCTAAAAGTAATCGTAATCATTTTAAAATATCTCTGAAGAAACATTTTATGCAATCAGTAACAATCTAGTCCTTTTATCTGGTCATTTTTCTCGCTGTTCACCAATGTAACCCGGGTTCGATCCTCGGACCGGGAGGTATGTGAAATGGTACGGTGGTCGCCAGATCGGACAGGTGGGTTTTCTCCGAGTATTCCGGTTTCCTCCTACACGAATGACCACATAATTGTATACGCTTTCATCCGCGCCATCGAGAGTGATTAATTATAAGTTGTTAGAACTTGCTTCGCAATGGTTGTAAACTAAATAAAGCTTAAACTTTTAATTCAATATGTGCAATAATTGATGGACTAATATGCCTTTCCAATGTCATATGATCAATTCTAAGGACCACAATGAAAATAATAATTTACGCTTTATTGCTCTCTTTGTGTTATCCTTGGTGTTGATTATATGTCATCATCTACGCGGCATCATCGGTGGATGTGCACGTGTACTATGTTGACATTGAATTTGTATTTGTTTTTTTTGGACATATATTCAATTTTACCAGAATAAAACTATAACATACTATACCTGTGGTATACTTCAGACGTCACGTGCCTGTTAGAGTGTTCTCAGTGTATGTCAGATGACGGTGATGAGTGTGTGCGAACCCCGCCGCCAGCCACTCCATGCACGAGTCATGAAGACATGAAGGGACCCGTGAACTGCATGGTAGCTAAGAAAACAGATGCTGCAGGTTATACTTCATGCTTATAGTTCTCCCATAAATGCCAAGATTTACTCAAAATTCGCCTGAATGGACAAGTTGTCAGTGAAAAGCCATGGCACGAGAATTTACCACCAAGCACAGGTCGCTTCCCAATGTATGACCATTTAAAACAATGTACTAATACAGACGATTCAGGTTCGAATTCGTCTAAATGAAATGTAATGCACACTCCCGACCTCCAGCTGTCAATTAGTTTCTGCATAGAATCCATATCTGTTGTATTTCTGGTATATTTCTCTTATTTAACCGTTTCATACCTCTATCATTTTCCTTACTAAGAATACTTGGGTTTCGTCTCGAAAATTATTGATTTTGTTATAATAACCTTTTAGCAGAAATATGACGGTTTACAGGACCGTATGCATATTCGTATTGAGACATATACGCTATGCATTATCCTATTGCAAGTCTGACGATGACGTTTATATGTATACATGGTTTAAAGGTTATACACCCGATTGTACGTATGGTTTACCTATTAAAGTCCCGTACACCAATATTTGAATAATGTCTACTGCAAATGCATTGCTAAAATTTTGAATATGGCACAGAACACAATTCTAGGTCTATAACAATCGGTGGATCCATTCTTTTGTGGAGATGATAAATACGATATATGATGATACTGAGTGGTCAAAGATGTTAAAGGACACAGTAAACCACAGTGTCTAATTTCAGTTTTAAAATGTCTGGGTGGATAATAGCAGACTTAAGAGAATGGGAGGCGCGGCCAATGTATGGAACTTAAATACCTCTATAAATATTTCATTAAGAACATGGCTGTGCATGCATCATAATCGTTAAGGCAAGTGTATAATTGTTGCGGGTCGACCGGTGTTCGGCCTAGATCCCACATATGTTGTTGAAGGTCAGTATCTCTAAATTGTATTGATTGATATATGGGTCATGTTGCGCGTAGTGTGGCAACAACACATTTCTTGTATTTATGAAACAAAAAAATCTTCACACATAATTTCCATTCAAATCAATGTATTGATCCTGTCTCTAATTTTGCTAAATGTTATTAGCATGGGAATTAGTTGGCGTCATATATATTAACCACAACTTTGTGTCAAAGCTGGACTCTTTAGTTGGTTGGTATTGGGCAAGCCTGCGCCCAAACACCAGCCTGTCGTGAACAAGTTTGATTATTTGTGATTTGGACACTGATTCATCATACTTTTGAATTAATGAATGAAGATCAATATATTATCCTTTCCAAATAGGTTATTTTATTTTATGTGCGTGCGTGCGTGCGTGCGTGCGTGCGTGCGGCGTGCGTGTGTGCGTGCGTGTTACATCATTTACATGTATATCTATATACATTACCAGAAGCTAGAATTTGGTTCCTGGCCATCAGGCAGCTGAACTTGTCGGCTATAGCATCCTATGGAAGACTGTGGGTACGTCAACTGCTGCTGGTGGTAATCTGGATTGTTACTCCGAATCCCCGAGTCTGTATAAGTGGGGTTGAACTATTGCGCTTAAACACGAGTTATTGTAGGCCTGCACTGTCTGATTGTTTTTCCACGTGTCCATGGTTGAAGTCATGAATAGTACATAATTGTAAGTTCTCTGCGTTACAACGTATAGCTGAGAACGAATGTCTTAACACGGCCTGTGAACACAAAATACACGGCGGATTAGTCGAGTATTTCGTGCAGAAATATGTTCATACAGGTATTTATAGGGTGATTTTGTGTGGTAATCACTTCTACACTAGGATAACGCGAGGGCTATTCGATATTTAATATTCAAATTCACATTTTTATACTGAAATTCCGGATAACAGTTTGCTTATATGACATAAACATTTTCAATACCAGTTCTTGATATGTCAGATCATAGATGAATATCCACAATGTATGTATTATGTACATTTTATGTTTTTGAGTAAGTAGGGGCATACAGGGTACCATAAGATGAAAATATCCCGTCATCTTATATCCAGAGAAACAGTTTAAAGCATTGCTAGGGGTACACGTTTCCTAATGGGTTTTTCGTGTGCGGCTTTGCTGTTTTCATGATGGATATGTAATGGTCATTTAACGTACATATGTCACATTATGTGTGAAACAGAATTATAAGATGTACATGTATGTAAATGCTGTATTGGTCCCATCCTCGCAATAAATGCTGTACCTAGCCCCGGCAACAGTTGTTGTGTTATATTTTGTGAGTGGTGGTGTTAAGACGTACAGGGTCAGATACTGTGTGATTCATGTCATGGTTATACGCCATATATTGCTCACCCTGTTATAGTCGTACAGGGGTATGCACGCATGGTTTGTGTAACTGTATGTGTTGCCATGGTTACTGTTCGTAGACTGTTCAATCGTATATTGAATATGTACCTCAATAGGTTGTCTGCATACGATAGTGGTGGCACCAGTAATGCTAACACTCGTTTTACTTTCTGTGGAAACGTGGGGCACATCTTGTTTGTCAGTGGTTTAATTCTCCTGGACCGTTGCAGTCATGAAAAGATAAAGTACATTTATTAGTGACTTAGTCGGATCTTAACCAAACCAGGACTTATTCCCAGTGTGTGTTTTACGTTTATTTATCGTCGCTACCGGTTGCCCATATGAGCGACGACTCCTGAAGAGATTAGTCATTTTAGATTTTTTGGAGGATAGTGCAATGATACAGACATAGACCCATTCCAGAATCTCCTCTGGTTCTTTAACGTACACGGTGTAAAGCACCGATACGAGACCTCGGTTTAAAGTCCCAACTGAAAGACTGTTAATTTTATTAGGGTTAGATGGGGGATCGAACCTGCGACCCCTGGATTACCAGTTCAGCGTGTTAACCATTGGACTACATATCCATCTTATTCCCAGTGACTCAATGATTATTTAAATACTAATTAGCAGTAATATCAACACAAATCCAAATCAAACACGCACGTTCTATTTATGTGGGAAAACACAAACACAAAACAATCTGAAATTTCGTTTCCGCCTTCATTTATTCAAACTGGTTCTTTTTTCATTACTGTTATAAGTTTTCATTCATGTAGTCAATATTTAGGTGAATTTCAATTACTATGTTAAATATCGTGCATTGACATTTGTCAAGTACCAGCCCGTCATGTGATGTCACACGACCACCCCACACGACATGTCTTGCTACTGCTATAAAACAAATACATTTATGCAAACTAAAATGTACTCATTGTCTATATGTTCTGCTTTCTAATTGCAGTTTGAATTGGTAAACCAATGTGGTATGTCAGATTATCGCAGTGGTTAGCGCGCTCGCTTCTCACTAATGCAACCCGGGCATGTTCCCCAGACCGGGAAGTATGCGAAACCGTACGATGGTTGCCATGTGGGCTTTCTCCGGGCACCCCGGTTTCCTCCCACATGAATGGCCGCATTTAAGCTTTCATCAGCGCCAACGAGAGTGATTAATATAAGCCGTTAAAGCTTGTTTCGCAATCGTTGTAAAATTAATAAAGTTTAAGCTTAAAACAGTATTTATAGCACTAACAAAGTACTGCATGTGAATAGAGCAAGGATATACGCACATCTGTTTCCAAAGAAGCCACATTCTCTGGACAATCATGTTCTAAGTAACAAACCAGACATCGTGTGTGACACAGCACTGTCCATGGAGCATATCCATACCAGTGATCTGTATCTGAATGGTTCAACACCAAAGGTCGTTGCATTATTCAGAACTTTCGACTAGTCTTCTAAATTCTTTTAACAAAAATTGACATTCTGCCAAAATGTAACAAATTAAGTAGTTATGCACTTTTGACTGAGGTGAAAACTACATCGCCACCAATAATTGGTATCCGCCCGAAAATAAAATGCTGGAGGGCAGTGCTGCGCTGCTTCCACTGTCAATGATTTATTTCTTACTGACAGATATATCATAATGAATGCATACAATAATGAATAAAGTAAATTAAATATTATTATGCTTGATTGAGAGTGAACATTATTTGCTTATAATTTTTATATTACCAGTAAATAGATAAAGGTCTAACTGAGGGTAACATTTTTTATTTTTTAAATTTTTTTTAGATTCTATTTATTGATTTATTTTTTATTATTTAATATTTTGTCATATAATGTCTAGATTTAGACTACAAATGTGTTTCTTTGCGATATAATAGCCCCTCTTTCATAAACAAGATGGTACCACGATGGTCGGTCAAATAACAAATGCACGCAATGTATTAAATCAGGTTTAATCCTCCGCATCGAGAATTATTTAAATACACATCAAAACATATTAGATACATGATGTGTTAATTACTGTAAATAAATTTTATGAAAATATAAGCTTATCGTCCGATTTTTAAATTGGTAAATGATAAAATAAATTTGGATGTAAGAGAACAACATCTTACGTCATGACTATGACGTGGCATTCATACTCGACAACTCTGATTTATATTAGTTCTACACTATGTATCAAGGGTAGTATCCATTGGTGACCATTTCATTGAAATGAATCGACTTATGTTTAATCTCAATGTTTACATTCCTAATGTCCCATACGTCCGCCTATCACCAAGGATAAGCTAAGCATATTTACGTTCAGAATATCCCCATGCTACCAATGTATTCACCTTCACCTTCATAATTGTCCCCATACCTCCACACTATAATTAAGGATTTGTCAGACAATAATCAGATTGTGTAGTGACAGATATGCTATTCTCTCGCTTGCGTGATCTACATGTACGCCCGCTTTCTCTTTTAAGATACACTTGCTTGACTGAAACTGAAGTATAGTCGATACATTCAGTGCGTCTTCGTGAAGACGGTTCATTTCCTACCACAATAAATATCAAACATATTGTGATTGTTTATGCTCTTATTCGTGAGCGATATGTTCCTGACCTAGCTATCTCCTTTCCGGACAATTAACCTTCCCTAACTGACCAACTCCCGGATTGGTCACGACCTCGCACATCCACCGTATACAATAATAGTACCTCGCACATCCACCGTATACAATACTAGTACCTCGCACAACAACCGTATACAATACTAGTACCTCACACAACCACCGTATACAATACTAGTACCTCGCACATCCACCGTATACAATACTAGTACCTCACACAACCACCATATACAATACTAGTACCACACACAACCACCGTATACAATACTAGTACCACACACAACCACCGTATACAATACTAGTACCTCGCACATCCACCATATACAATACTAGTACCTCACACAACCACCATATACAATACTAGTACCACACAACCACCGTATACAATACTAGAACCTCACACAACCACCGTATACAATACTAGTACCACACACAACCACCGTATACAATACTAGTACCTCACACAACCACCGTATACAATACTAGTACCACACACAACCACCGTATACAATACTAGTACCACACACAACCACCGTATACAATACTAGTACCTCACACAACCACCATATACAATACTAGTACTACACACAACCACCATATACAATACTAGTACCTCACACAACCACCATATACAATACTAGTACCTCACTCAACCACCATATACAATACTAGTACCTCACACAACCACCATATACAATACTAGTACCTCACACAACCACCGTATACAATACTAGTACATCACACAACCACCGTATGCAATACTAGTACAACACATAACCACCGTATACAATACTAGTACCTCACACAACCACCGTATACAATACTAGTACCTCACACAACCACCGTATACAATACTAGTACCACACACAACCACCGTATACAATACTAGTACCTCACACAACCAGCGTATACAATACTAGTACCTCCAACAACCACTGTATACAATACTAGTACCTCACACAACCACCGTATACAATACTAGTACCTCGCACATCCACCGTATACAATACTAGTACCACACAACCAGCGTATACAATACTAGTACCACCAACAACCACCGTATACAATACTAGTACCTCGCACATCCACCGTATACAATACTAGTACCTCACACAACCACCGTATACAATACTAGTACCTCACACAACCACCGTATACAATACTAGTACCTCACACAACCACCGTATACAATACTAGTACCACAAACAACCACCGTATACAATACTAGTACCACACACAACCACCGTATACAATACTAGTACCACACACAACCACCGTATACAATACTTACTAGTACCTCACACAACCAGCGTATACAATACTAGTACCTCCAACAACCACCGTATACAATACTAGTACCTCGCACATCCACCGTATACAATACTAGTACCTCACACAACCACCATATACAATACTAGTACCACACACAACCACCGTATACAATACTAGTACCTCACACAACCACCATATACAATACTAGTACCTCACACAACCACCATATACAATACTAGTACTACACACAACCACCATATACAATACTAGTACCTCACACAACCACCATATACAATACTAGTACCTCACTCAACCACCATATACAATACTAGTACCTCACACAACCACCATATACAATACTAGTACCTCACACAACCACCGTATACAACACTAGTACCGCGCACATCCACCGTATACAATACTAGTACCTCACACAACCACCGTATACAATACTAGTACCACACACAACCACCGTATACAATACTAGTACCACACACAACCACCGTATACAATACTAGTACCTCACACAACCAGCGTATACAATACTAGTACCTCCAACAACCACCGTATACAATACTAGTACCTCACACAACCACCGTATACAATACTAGTACCTCGCACATCCACCGTATACAATACTAGTACCACACAACCAGCGTATACAATACTAGTACCTCCAACAACCACCGTATACAATACTAGTACCTCGCACATCCACCGTATACAATACTAGTACCTCACACAACCACCGTATACAATACTAGTACCTCGAACAACCACCATATACAATACTAGTACCTCACACAACCACCGTATACAATACTAGTACCTCACACAACCACCGTATACAATACTAGTACCACACACAACCACCGTATACAATACTAGTACCACACACAACCACCGTATACAATACTAGTACCACACACAACCACCGTATACAATACTTACTAGTACCTCACACAACCAGCGTATACAATACTAGTACCTCCAACAACCACCGTATACAATACTAGTACCTCGCACATCCACCGTATACAATACTAGTACCTCACACAACCACCATATACAATACTAGTACCACACACAACCACCGTATACAATACTAGTACCTCACACAACCACCATATACAATACTAGTACCTCACACAACCACCATACAATACTAGTACTACACACAACCACCATATACAATACTAGTACCTCACACAACCACCGTATACAATACTAGTACCTCACCACCACCATATACAATACTAGTACCTCACACAACCACCATATACAATACTAGTACCTCACACAACCACCGTATACAATACTAGTACCTCCAACAACCACCATATACAATACTAGTACCACACACAACCACCGTATACAATACTAGTACTACACACAACCACCATATACAATACTAGTACCTCACACAACCACCATATACAATACTAGTACCTCACACAACCACCATATACAATACTAGTACCTCACACAACCACCATATACAATACTAGTACCTCACACAACCACCGTATACAATACTAGTACCTCACACAACCACCGTATACAATACTAGTACCTCACACAACCACCGTATACAATACTAGTACCACACACAACCACCGTATACAATACTAGTACCACACACAACCACCGTATACAATACTAGTACCTCACACAACCACCGTATACAATACTAGTACCTCACCAACCACCTATACAATACTAGTACTCACACAACCACCGTATACAATACTAGTACCACGCACATCCACCGTATACAATACTAGTACCACACACAACCAGCGTATACAATACTAGTACCTCCAACAACCACCGTATACAATACTAGTACCTCGCACATCCACCGTATACAATACTAGTACCTCACACAACCACCGTATACAATACTAGTACCTCACACAACCACCATATACAATACTAGTACCTCACACAACCACCGTATACAATACTAGTACCTCACACAACCACCGTATACAATACTAGTACCACACACAACCACCGTATACAATACTAGTACCACACACAACCACCGTATACAATACTAGTACCACACACAACCACCGTATACAATACTAGTACCTCACACAACCACCGTATACAATACTAGTACCTCACACAACCACCGTATACAATACTAGTACCTCACACAACCACCATATACAATACTAGTACCACACACAACCACCGTATACAATACTAGTACCTCACACAACCACCATATACAATACTAGTACCTCACACAACCACCATATACAATACTAGTACTACACACAACCACCATATACAATACTAGTACCTCACACAACCACCATATACAATACTAGTACCTCACACAACCACCATATACAATACTAGTACCTCACACAACCACCATATACAATACTAGTACCTCACACAACCACCGTATACAATACTAGTACATCACACAACCACCGTATACAATACTAGTACCTCACACAACCACCGTATACAATACTAGTACCTCACACAACCACCGTATACAATACTAGTACCACACACAACCACCGTATACAATACTAGTACCTCACACAACCAGCGTATACAATACTAGTACCTCCAACAACCACCGTATACAATACTAGTACCTCACACAACCACCGTATACAATACTAGTACCTCGCACATCCACCGTATACAATACTAGTACCACACAACCAGCGTATACAATACTAGTACCTCCAACAACCACCGTATACAATACTAGTACCTCGCACATCCACCGTATACAATACTAGTACCTCACACATCCACCGTATACAATACTAGTACCTCGAACAACCACCATATACAATACTAGTACCTCACACAACCACCGTATACAATACTAGTACCTCACACAACCACCGTATACAATACTAGTACCACACACAACCACCGTATACAATACTAGTACCTCACACAACCACCGTATACAATACTAGTACCACACACAACCACCGTATACAATACTAGTACCTCACACAACCACCGTATACAATACTAGTACCTCACACAACCACCGTATACAATACTAGTACACACACAACCACCTATACAATACTAGTACCACACACACCTATACAATACTAGTACCACACACAACCACCGTATACAATACTAGTACCTCACACAACCACCGTATACAATACTAGTACCTCCAACAACCACCGTATACAATACTAGTACCTCGCACATCCACCGTATACAATACTAGTACCTCACACAACCACCATATACAATACTAGTACCACACACAACCACCGTATACAATACTAGTACCTCACACAACCACCATATACAATACTAGTACCTCACACAACCACCATATACAATACTAGTACTACACACAACCACCATATACAATACTAGTACCTCACACAACCACCATATACAATACTAGTACCTCACACAACCACCATATACAATACTAGTACCTCACACAACCACCATATACAATACTAGTACCTCACACAACCACCGTATACAACACTAGTACCTCGCACATCCACCGTATACAATACTAGTACCTCACACAACCACCGTATACAATACTAGTACCACACACAACCACCGTATACAATACTAGTACCACACACAACCACCGTATACAATACTAGTACCTCACACAACCAGCGTATACAATACTAGTACCTCCAACAACCACCGTATACAATACTAGTACCTCACACAACCACCGTATACAATACTAGTACCTCGCACATCCACCGTATACAATACTAGTACCACACAACCAGCGTATACAATACTAGTACCTCCAACAACCACCGTATACAATACTAGTACCTCGCACATCCACCGTATACAATACTAGTACCTCACACAACCACCGTATACAATACTAGTACCTCAAACAACCACCATATACAATACTAGTACCACACACAACCACCGTATACAATACTAGTACCTCACACAACCACCATATACAATACTAGTACCTCACACAACCACCATATACAATACTAGTACCTCACACAACCACCATATACAATACTAGTACCTCACACAACCACCATATACAATACTAGTACCTCACACAACCACCATATACAATACTAGTACCTCACACAACCACCGTATACAATACTAGTACCACACACAACCACCGTATACAATACTAGTACCACACACAACCACCGTATACAATACTAGTACCTCACACAACCAGCGTATACAATACTAGTACCTCCAACAACCACCGTATACAATACTAGTACCTCACACAACCACCGTATACAATACTAGTACCTCGCACATCCACCGTATACAATACTAGTACCACACAACCAGCGTATACAATACTAGTACCTCCAACAACCACCGTATACAATACTAGTACCTCGCACATCCACCGTATACAATACTAGTACCTCACACAACCACCGTATACAATACTAGTACCTCAACAACCACCATATACAATACTAGTACCTCACACAACCACCGTATACAATACTAGTACCTCACACAACCACCGTATACAATACTAGTACCACACACAACCACCGTATACAATACTAGTACCACACACAACCACCGTATACAATACTAGTACCACACACAACCACCGTATACAATACTAGTACCTCACACACCACGTATACAATACTAGTACCTCCACACAACCCACACCACCATATACAATACTAGTACCTCACACAACCACCATATACAATACTAGTACCACACAACAACCACCGTATACAATACTAGTACCACACACAACCACCGTATACAATACTAGTACCTCACACAACCACCATATACAATACTAGTATACACACAACCACCATATACAATACTAGTACCTCACACAACCACCATATACAATACTAGTACCTCACACAACCACCATATACAATACTAGTACCTCACACAACCACCGTATACAATACTAGTACCTCACACAACCACCGTATACAATACTAGTACCTCACACAACCACCGTATACAATACTAGTACCACACACAACCACCGTATACAATACTAGTACCTCACACAACCACCGTATACAATACTAGTACCTCACACAACCACCGTATGCAATACTAGTACCTCACACAACCACCATATACAAT
>CM026391.1:13662806-13695306 GCA_014843695.1 Archivesica marissinica
CACTTCTCCCAAAATAATAACACAATTTAAGGACGCAATCTCGGTCTTTCTCACTTCTCCCAAAATAATAACACAATTTAAGGACGCAATCGCAGGCTTTCTCACTTCTCCCAAAATAATAACACAATTTAAGGACGCAATCTCGGTCTTTCTCACTTCTCCCAAAATAATAACACAATTTAAGGACGCAATCGCAGGCTTTCTCACTTCTCCCAAAATAATAACACAATTTAAGGACGCAATCTCGGTCTTTCTCACTTCTCCCAAAATAATAACACAATTTAAGGACGCAATCGCAGGCTTTCTCACTTCTCCCAAAATAATAACACAATTTAAGGATGCAATCTCGGTCTTTCTCACTTCTCCCAAAATAATAACACAATTTAAGGACGCAATCTCGGTCTTTCTCACTTCTCCCAAAATAATAACACAATTTAAGGATGCAATCTCAGTCTTTCTCACTTCTCCCAAAATAATAACACAATTTAAGGACGCAATCTCGGTCTTTCTCACTTCTCCCAAAATAATAACACAATTTAAGGACGCAATCTCGGTCTTTCTCACTTCTCCCAAAATAATAACACAATTTAAGGACGCAATCGCGGGCTTTCTCACTTCTCCCAAAATAATAACACAATTTAAGGACGCAATCTCGGTCTTTCTCATTCTCCCAAAATAATAACACAATTTAAGGACTCAATCTCGGGTCTTTCTCACTTCTCCAAAATAAGACACAATTTAAGGACTCAAGGTTTTTTTTTGTCGCGGGCTTTCTCACTTCTCCAAAATAATAACACAATTTAAGGACGCAATCGCGGGCTTTCTCACTTCTCCCAAAATAATAACACAATTTAAGGACGCAATCTCGGGCTTTCTCACTTCTCCCAAAATAATAACACAATTTAAGGACGCAATTTCGGGCTTTCTCACTTCTCCCAAAATAATAACACAATTTAAGGACGCAATCTCGGTCTTTCTCACTTCTCCCAAAATAATAACACAATTTAAGGACGCAATCTCGGTCTTTCTCACTTCTCCCAAAATAATAACACAATTTAAGGACGCAATAGGGGCTTTCTCACTTCTCCCAAAATAATAACACAATTTAAGGAAGCAATAGCGGGCTTTCTCACTTCTCCCAAAATAATAACACAATTTAAGGATGCAATCTCGGTCTTTCTCACTTCTCCCAAAATAATAACACAATTTAAGGACTCAATCGCGGGCTTTCTCACTTCTCCCAAAATAATAACACAATTTAAGGACGCAATCTCGGTCTTTCTCACTTCTCCCAAAATAATAACACAATTTAAGGACGCAATTGCGGGCTTTCTCACTTCTCCCAAAATAATAACACAATTTAATGACGCAATCGTGGGCTTTCTCACTTCTCCCAAAATAATAACACAATTTAAGGACGCAATCGCAGGCTTTCTCACTTCTCCCAAAATAATAACACAATTTAAGGACGCAATCGCGGGTTTTCTCACTATGACCTAGAATGAGTCCTGTACGTCCATATTTGGCCTATCTCACAATCATCCATATATTTCCGCCTCACCCAGTTAATGTGTAAAATACAATAGCAATCCTTTTAAAAATGATTCTGGATCCAGATAATCCACAAATTCTTATATTTTTATGTTATATTTCGGGTTTTACGCCTGCATCAGCACCATTTTGGGCTATATCGCCGGTGGGCAGTTTACCTAACAACATCTTCCCTGGGCAGGCTCCAGCGGTTAACCAGTACTTGGGCGCACCAACCTCCGTAAGAAACTGCCAACTTTTTCATATAAATGAGACATGGTCTGAGTGGGGCTCGAACCCGTGACCATCAGTGATGATAGGTTACAGTGGTATACAAGTCAACGACCATAACCACTCGACCACGGAGGCGGACTCCACAAATTCTAAATGCATTCGAACATGACCAGAGACGCTCACATTTCCACCAAATTTCACAACAATCTGCGTATAACTGTTTTGCGTAATACTGCTAACAGATCAAGGAAGACGAAACAACACTACCTCCTTGGCAGCAGCAACCATAACTACATTACGCATAGACAAGAAATCGTCGATTACTATAACTCGTTTGTAAAATTACCTGTTTTGGCACTGGGAGGCAATATTCTGGCCATACATCTGCATGAGGACAGCCTTGGCCTGGTCAATGAGAAATGGGTCTGGAGGGGACACACCATCTATACTGTAATAAATATATATAAAAAATCTTGTACAATGCTGACTGACAAGCATTCAGATTATCGTGGGATGTAGAAGTCCACATGAGAAATAACTGATGGCGAGTTACATATGTTGTACTAATGTGTGATACAAACTATTCATTCTGAGTACTGACCAAAGTAGCATTTTTTCTAGAGTAAAATGACAAGGGCCACCCTGTCCTTTAGCCCCGCCATTTTAATTTTTTTTTACTTATTTTTTTTTTACTTATAATTTTTTTTATATATACCGAGTCAAAAAAGAAACGATACCTGGTGTTTATGTGTCTATAATTTCAACATTTATTAAGAAAATTCTTTGAAAAATCATAAGATGATAGTCCAACATGTTAGAAAGAGGAGCACATAAAGCATAATGAGCCTCCGAAACTGTCTGCTGCGTGATGACGTAATTCGTCGGACAGGGGTCTAATGGAGTTTTCACACAGACGCCAATACCGAGTATGGGCACCATTTGCGTCTCTCACTGCAATGCACCGCCGTCGCATCGAACCGAAGAGTATCTGAATCTCTTGCTGGTCAATATTTGTCCACTCCTGACGCAAAACATCCCTCAGTTGGTTTAACGTTACCGGCTGACGTCATTTGATGCGGCGGTCTAACGTATCCCACAAATGTTCTATGGGTGACAAGTCTGGTGACAAAGCAGGCCACGGCAGGGTTTCAATATTGTTCTGCTCCAATAATGTGGTGGAAATCCGAGCAGTATGACACCTGGCGTTGTCCTGTTGGAACAATGTGATGTTTCTGTTGGCGTTAAAGAACGGCACAACAACTGGCGCAAGGATCTCATCACAGTACCGCTGGGCGTTTAGGTTCCCGTCCACCACTAACAGTTCAGTGCGATTGCCGAAGGTGATACCGCCCCACGCCATAACGCTTCCGCCCCCGAACAGATCGACCTGACGTACACATGCGTCGGCGTAACGTTCACCGCGTCTGCGATATACCCGCTCTCTGCCATCCGCTTGACGCAAACAGAACCGCGATTCATCGCTAAACATCACCGAATTCCACTGTAACCGAGTCCAGCGAGCACGTTCCGTCGTCCATTCCCGCCGTACGTCACTGTGACGTCATGTCAAGATGGGTCCAACGTATGGCCGATAGGCACGAATGCCACGTTCACCGAGCCCATTCCTGACTGTTTGTGCACTGATGCGATTGTTGGTCATCCCAATGGCACGCATTCTCTGATTGTGGTTTAGCCTAGGCATTTTGTTAGAGGTAACAATGGGTATGTAAGGTGTTTTTCCTCGATGATAATGCAATACCAGTACAATAAACCAGTTTTCCGATTTGTACATGTGTAGGAAGTTGTCTTTGTTGAGGAGCGAGTGCAAATCGGAAATTCGGCGTTCCAGGATTATCGGGTGTTTATTTACCTGTGTTTATGGTTGGCTGACGTTGCAATAAGATACCCAGTACTGATACGTAATAATATATTAAACCTTTCTATGGTTTTATCTGTTTTACGTCATTTTTAGTTTGGTATCGTTTCTTTTTGACTCAGTATATATATATATATATATATATGCCTCAACAGGTGTTTTTAGTCGGGCAGACGACCTATATAACTTGTATATATAACTTGTCCACCTGTTTCACCAATATGTACTGCCTTACTGCCTCGTTTAATCAATCACCGTAATTTAGCAAAATTTTATATAGGGTCTAACCGAAAATACCTCACCCTGCACCTAGTCACGGCTCAAAATGTACCCTGTCTCTTTTTTTGACCCACCCTGCCATTTTTTCCACTCTAGAATAAACCCTAGACACGAGAAAGGTCTGGCTACTGACACGAGACAGGTCTGGCTACTGACACTAGACAGGTCTGACTACTAACACGAGACAGGTCTGGTTACTAACACAAGACAGGTCTGGCTACTAACACGAGACAGGTTTGGCTACTCACATGAGACAGGTTTGGCTACTGACAAAAGATAGGTCTGGCTACCGACACTAGACAGGTTTGGCTAATGACACTAGACAGGTTTGGCTACCGACAAAAGACAGGTCTGACTACCAACACAAGACAGTTTGGCTAATGACACTAGACAGGTTTGGCTATTGACACTAGACAGGTTTGGCTATTGACACGAGACAGGTTTGGCTATTGACACGAGACAGGTTTGGCTACTGACACTAGACAGGTTTGGCTACCGACAAAAGACAGGTCTGGCTACCGACACAAGACAGGTTTGGCTACCGACACAAGACAGGTTTGGCTACTGACAAAAGACAGGTCTGGCTACCGACACGAGACAGGTTTGGCTATTGATACCAGACAGGTTTGGCTATTGACACGAGGCGGTTTGGCTACCGACACAAGACACGTTTGGCCACTGACACTAGATGGCTACTGACACTAGACGGCTACTGAAACAAGACAGGTCTGGCTATTGACATGAGACAGGTTTGGCTATTGATACGAGACCGGTTTGGCTAGACAGGTTTGGCTATTGATACTAGACAGGTTTGGCTATTGATACTAGACAGGTTTGGCTATTGACACGAGACAGGTCTGGCTATTGACATGAGACAGGTTTGGCTATTGATACTAGACAGGTTTGGCTATTGATACTAGACAGGTTTGGCTATTGATACTAGACAGGTTTGGCTATTGACACGAGACAGGTTTGGCTATTGATACTAGACAGGTTTGGCTATTGACATGAGACAGGTTTGGCCATTGACATGAGACAGGTTTGGCTATTGATACTAGACAGGTTTGGCTATTGACATGAGACAGGTTTGGCTATTGACACGAGACATGTTTGGCTATTGACACGAGACAGGTTTGGCTATTGACACGAGACAGGTTTGGCTATTGACATTAGACAGGTTTGGCTATTGATAATAGACAGGTTTGGCTATTGATAATGGACAGGTTTGGCTACTGACATGAGACGCGCCTGGCTACAAACACCTCTGGCTACTCACACAAGACCATAAAAACCACACTGCAGTAATATGCAATTTATTTATTCATTTAAACAATACTGCAGTGGCAATTTAGGCAAAACATTTCTAGGTACAGTCTACATCCGCTATGTCGAATTCCGTGGGACCGAGCAAAATACATTGACATAATCAAAGTTAAGACAGTTATATATAAAATGATAGTGTCTGAAACGCGACTTTGATCCGACTTCGAGATATCAGGAGAATACGACATAACGGATGTAGACTGTATATAAAAAAAACTAAAATACCAACTTACACTCTAGTACAACCTCCAGTTTCCAGTGATACACACATTATCAGGTTTTTCTGAAGATATAAAATGACATTTTATGTGCATTTACTCTACTGATATAGCAGAGCTTTCATTAACCCATTTCATTCTGGATACCGTTCAAACAGTATTTGCAAAGAACATAGAGCCAGATCAGCCGCCACGGAACATGCCGTCTGATCAGGCTCTATGCTGTTTGCTATTCAGATCATCTTGCTAAGGCACTTCACTATGTAGCAAACAACATAGATCCTGATCAGCAAGCAGCGTTACGCTGCGGCTGATCTGGATCTATGTTGTTTGCAAAAGCCTTTAAATGTATCCAGAATGAAATGGGTTAACAGGAATTGGGTGTAAATAACTCCATGAAAATGAACCAAAATAATACCCGAAATACATTTTGTCCTTTTGTCTATATAAAAAATTCCTGAAATTATGAAAATAAAACACAATTCCTGAATATCTATTATCCCCAATGACCGTAATATCGGTGAATACTAATAAGCGGTGATATTAGAATAAATCCAAATGAAGCGCACATGTTCATTTTGTGCATACTATTGACAATTTCCGTCAGCTTTCTGCAACTGTCCATAGCAAAAACTAGCTGAAATGTCATTTCTACGGGTAAATTTACCGTAATTTATTCAAAACTTGTTTTTTCCTCTTACACTCGTAAGTTTGTGTTCATGTTGTCAATATTTAGGTGAATTTCAATGGATTTGTTATCTATCGGCTGCATTTGACATTTGTAAGGTGCCCGCTACTCATGTGACATCACGTGATTGCCTTATATGGCATTTATTGCTACTGGTATAAACTTGTGAGGTGAAATTTACATCGTCACCGGTTATTGGTATCACCGCGTTTATAAAAGATGGAGGCATGTGCTGTTGCTTTCACTTTGTTTTTGATTTAATTATGATTTATTTCCTACTAACTAATATTGCATACAATAAAATAAATATGATTATGCTTAATTGAGAGTGAACATTATTTGCACAGCCTCGTTTTGGAACAAAAATACACAGGCTATTGCTTATGTCACCGGTTACCGGTATACCCAGGATACTGAAATCATCGTCTCGCTGACTAGAATGGAAAAATATTTATAAACAATTCCAGCTATAATCTTACTATTCCGGGCAACAAATCATCTATTCACCAAAGAATAAAGAAGTGCTACAGTTAGACGGTGTATGTGAGAACTACTCCCCCTTAGCAGCATCGCTTCACTATTTTGAACTGACGATTTAAAACAAATTGTTCCAAGTTGGGGTGATCCCAGAAAGAGGCTGCATAAATTAATCAATTAAAAACTACCACAAAGAGACGAAAATAGAAGTAAGGAACAGAAACTGCAATGCCATCCCTCTACCCTGCTACCCTCTATAGACCAACCATCGTTACAAATGTAATCATGTTATAAGAGAATACAGACATACGTACATAGCCAACTACCAACCAAAACCATCGTGATATAGCTACAAGAGAATACAGACATACGTACATAGCCAACTATCAACCAAAACCATCGTGATATAGCTATAAGAGAATACAGACATACGTACATAGCCAACTATCAACCAAAACCATCGTGCTATAAGAGAATACAGACATACGTACATAGCCAACTATCAACCAAAACCATCGTGCTATAAGAGAATACAGACATACGTACATAGCCAACTATCAACCAAAACCATCGTGCTATAAGAGAATACAGACATACGTACATAGCCAACTATCAACCAAAACCATCGTGATATAGCTATAAGAGAATACAGACATACGTACATAGCCAACTATCAACCAAAACCATCGTGCTATAAGAGAATACAGACATACGTACATAGCCAACTATCAACCAAAACCATCATGCTACAAGAGAATACAGACATACATACATAGCCAACTATCAACCAAAACCATCATGCTACAAGAGAATACAGACATACGTACATAGCCAACTATCAACCAAAACCATCATGCTACAAGAGAATACAGACATACGTACATAGCCAACTATCAACCAAAACCATCGTGCTATAAGAGAATACAGACATACGTACATAGCCAACTATCAACCAAAACCATCATGCTACAAGAGAATACAGACATACGTACATAGACAACTATCAACCAAAACCATCGTGCTACAAGAGAATACAGACATACGTACATAGCCAACTATCAACCAAAACCATCGTGCTACAAGAGAATACGGGCATACGTACATAGCCAACTATCAACCAAAACCATCGTGATATAAGAGAATACAGACATACGTACATAGCCAACTATCAACCAAAACCATCGTGATATAGCTACAAGAGAATACAGACATACGTACATAGCCAACTATCAACCAAAACCATCGTGATATAAGAGAATACAGACATACGTACATAGCCAACTATCAACCAAAACCATCGTGATATAGCTACAAGAGAATACAGACATACGTACATAGCCAACTATCAACCAAAACCATCGTGCTATAGCTACAAGAGAATACAGACATACGTACATAGCCAACTATCAACCAAAACCATCGTGATATAAGAGAATACAGACATATGTACATAGCCAACTACCAACCAAAACCATTGTGCTATAAGAGAATACAGACATACATACATAGCCAACTATCAACCAAAATCATCATGCTATAAGAGAATACAGACATACGTACATAGCCAACTACCAACCAAAACCATCGTGCTACAAGAGAATACAGACATACGTACATAGCCAACTATCAACCAAAACCATCGTGCTATAAGAGAATACAGACATACCTACATAGCCAACTATCAACAAAAACCATCGTGCTACAAGAGAATACAGACATACGTACATAGCCAACTATCAACCAAAACCATTGTGCTATAAGAGAATACAGACATACGTACATAGCCAACTATCAACCAAAACCATCGTGCTACAAGAGAATACAGACATACGTACATAGCCAACTATCAACCAAAACCATCATGCTATAGCTACAAGAGAATACAGACATACGTACATAGCCAACTATCAACCAAAACCATCGTGCTATAAGAGAATACAGACATACGTACATAGCCAACTATCAACCAAAACCATCGTGCTACAAGAGAATACAGACATACGTACATAGCCAACTATCAACCAAAACCATCGTGATATAAGAGAATACAGACATACGTACATAGCCAACTATCAACCAAAACCATCGTGATATAGCTACAAGAGAATACAGACATACGTACATAGCCAACTATCAACCAAAACCATCGTGATATAAGAGAATACAGACATACGTACATAGCCAACTATCAACCAAAACCATCGTGATATAGCTACAAGAGAATACAGACATACGTACATAGCCAACTATCAACCAAAACCATCGTGCTATAGCTACAAGAGAATACAGACATACGTACATAGCCAACTACCAACCAAAACCATTGTGCTATAAGAGAATACAGACATACGTACATAGCCAACTATCAACCAAAACCATCGTGATATAAGAGAATACAGACATATGTACATAGCCAACTACCAACCAAAACCATTGTGCTATAAGAGAATACAGACATACATACATAGCCAACTATCAACCAAAATCATCATGCTATAAGAGAATACAGACATACGTACATAGCCAACTACCAACCAAAACCATCGTGCTACAAGAGAATACAGACATACGTACATAGCCAACTATCAACCAAAACCATCGTGCTATAAGAGAATACAGACATACGTACATAGCCAACTATCAACCAAAACCATCGTGCTACAAGAGAATACAGACATACGTACATAGCCAACTATCAACCAAAACCATTGTGCTATAAGAGAATACAGACATACGTACATAGCCAACTATCAACCAAAACCATCGTGCTATAAGAGAATACAGACATACGTACATAGCCAACTATCAACCAAAACCATCGTGCTATAAGAGAATACAGACATACGTACATAGCCAACTATCAACCAAAACCATCGTGTCTATAAGAGAATACAGACATACGTACATAGCCAACTATCAACCAAAACCATCGTGCTATAAGAGAATACAGACATACGTACATAGCCAACTATCAACCAAAACCATCATGCTACAAGAGAATACAGACATACATACATAGCCAACTATCAACCAAAACCATCATGCTACAAGAGAATACAGACATACGTACATAGCCAACTATCAACCAAAACCATCATGCTACAAGAGAATACAGACATACGTACATAGCCAACTATCAACCAAAACCATCGTGCTATAAGAGAATACAGACATACGTACATAGCCAACTATCAACCAAAACCATCATGCTACAAGAGAATACAGACATACGTACATAGACAACTATCAACCAAAACCATCGTGCTACAAGAGAATACAGACATACGTACATAGCCAACTATCAACCAAAACCATCGTGCTACAAGAGAATACAGACATACGTACATAGCCAACTATCAACCAAAACCATCGTGCTATAAGAGAATACAGACATACGTACATAGCCAACTATCAACCAAAACCATCGTGCTATAGCTACAAGAGAATACAGACATACGTACATAGCCAACTATCAACCAAAACCATCGTGATATAAGAGAATACAGACATACGTACATAGCCAACTATCAACCAAAACCATCGTGCTATAAGAGAATACAGACATACGTACATAGCCAACTATCAACCAAAACCATCGTGCTATAAGAGAATACAGACATACGTACATAGCCAACTATCAACCAAAACCATCGTGCTACAAGAGAATACAGACATACGTACATAGCCAACTATCAACCAAAACCATCGTGATATAAGAGAATACAGACATACGTACATAGCCAACTATCAACCAAAACCATCGTGATATAGCTACAAGAGAATACAGACATACGTACATAGCCAACTATCAACCAAAACCATCGTGCTATAGAGAATACAGACATACGTACATAGCCAACTATCAACCAAAACCATCGTGATATAGAGAAACAGACATATGTACATAGCCAACTACCAACCAAAACCATTGTGCTATAAGAGAATACAGACATACATACATAGCCAACTATCAACCAAAATCATCATGCTATAAGAGAATACAGACATACGTACATAGCCAACTACCAACCAAAACCATCGTGCTACAAGAGAATACAGACATACGTACATAGCCAACTATCAACCAAAACCATCGTGCTATAAGAGAATACAGACATACGTACATAGCCAACTATCAACCAAAACCATCGTGCTACAAGAGAATACAGACATACGTACATAGCCAACTATCAACCAAAACCATTGTGCTATAAGAGAATACAGACATACGTACATAGCCAACTATCAACCAAAACCATCGTGCTACAAGAGAATACAGACATACGTACATAGCCAACTACCAACCAAAACCATCATGCTATAGCTACAAGAGAATACAGACATACGTACATAGCCAACTATCAACCAAAACCATCGTGCTATAAGAGAATACAGACATACGTACATAGCCAACTATCAACCAAAACCATCGTGCTACAAGAGAATACAGACATACGTACATAGCCAACTATCAACCAAAACCATTATGCTATAAGAGAATACAGACATACGTACATAGCCAACTATCAACCAAAACCATCGTGATATAGCTATAAGAGAATACAGACATACGTACATAGCCAACTATCAACCAAAACCATCGTGCTACAAGAGAATACAGACATACGTACATAGCCAACTACCAACCAAAACCATCATGCTATAGCTACAAGAGAATACAGACATACGTACATAGCCAACTATCAACCAAAACCATCGTGCTACAAGAGAATACAGACATAGCCAACTATCAACCAAAACCATCGTGCTATAAGAGAATACAGACATACGTACATAGCCAACTATCAACCAAAACCATCATGCTACAAGAGAATACAGACATACGTACATAGCCAACTATCAACCAAAATCATCATGCTATAAGAGAATACAGACATACGTACATAGCCAACTGCCAACCAAAACCATCATGCTACAAGAGAATACAGACATACGTACATAGCCAACTATCAACCAAAACCATCATGCTACAAGAGAATACAGACATACGTACATAGCCAACTATCAACCAAAACCATCATGCTACAAGAGAATACAGACATACGTACATAGCCAACTATCAACCAAAACCATCATGCTACAAGAAAATACAGACATACGTACATAGCCAACTATCAACCAAAACCATCGTGATATAGCTATAAGAGAATACAGACATACGTACATAGCCAACTATCAACCAAAACCATTGTGATATAGCTATAAGAGAATACAGACATACGTACATAGCCAACTATCAACCAAAACCATCGTGCTACAAGAGAATACAGACACACGTACATAGCCAACTATCAACCAAAACCATCGTGCTACACGAGAATACAGACATACGTACATAGCCAACTATCAACCAAAACCATCGTGCTATAAGAGGCTCAGTGTATCCAAACTGCTGGTCTTCGGGGACAGTCTGACAGTGGCGGGTCGGATGAACCTCCCTCCAGACTACGAGCTGCCCGAGCGACTGGTCAGTGCTAAGGTTTAGTAACGAGTGGTATTTCAGGTAGGTAGAAAAATCCAGCAGATCATCTTTAGGTAAGTGACTTGATATGAGGTAGTTCTGAAATATGAAAATCATATGTATGAGAATGTTTGACATGTAAAATATGTTTGTATATACTGTCAACCACTTGAAGACATATTTCATTTCAAACTGATGGTCACAATCACCAAGAAATATGATACACCAGTATTTCTCAAGTATTGAAATAATGAAATCCATCCTTTTTAACATTTTTAATGTACTGTATATTCCCAGACATAAGTCGATCTCGGCCATAAGTCCAGGGTACAAATATGGTTTTAAAAAGCTGTTTTTAAGCTGGATCATTCTGATAATACAGCGTTAGTACTCGTGTACTGACTCTATATATTTTGGTGCTTGTAGCCTAATCTATGACCGGGTTGAGCATTCAAATCTTATTATTAACGGACTTAACTTAATCACCTTAGTTTATAATATACGAGTGTTAACTAAACATCTTAGTACGCTCGCCAAGTCCGCCTCCGTGGTAGAGTGGTTACGGTTGCTGACTTGTATACCACTGTAACCTAGCATCACTGATGGCCACGGGTTCGAGCCCCGCTCAGACCGTGTTTCATTTATATGAAAAAGTTGGCAGTTTCTTACAGAGGTTGGTGCACCCAAGTATTGGTTAACCGCTGGAGCCTGCCCAGGAAAGGTGTTGTTAGGTAAACTGCCCGTCGGCGATATAGCCCAAAAATGGTGCTGATACAGGCGTAAAACCCGAAATATAACATAACATATAATATAGTACGCTCGCCCACATGGTTCGCAGGAGGCGAGGGTAAATAAGCTTCATCATTGGATACTTCCATAAGTCGAGTGTACTTTGTGGATAATCGTTATGACAATTGGTTTTTTCTCTCATTTTTGAATGGAACTGGGCTAAATTCGAAATATCTAGTCGACTTTATTCCATTGCCAATCATACAAAATGCACAACAATGAAGTTAGTGTATCAGCTTTTCTATGGTTTATAATGTAAAATAAGTATCTAAACCAATTATTATATTAAATCAAAATAAAATGGACAAAAATTTAAAGTTCCAACAAATTTTAAAAAAACATTTGTTTGCATGTTTCTCTGCCATAAATCTACGTATTACTTTCAACACATTCCTGGAAGAGAAAAAGGTCGACTTGTGTTCGGGAATATACGGTACTTGTTATGCTGGTAGTAATATAAACCGGTAATTCTATTGTGACTAGGATATCCTCTTTTTTTGTTTCGACTATTTGCTTTGTTTTTCCGTAACAAAAGTTTAAACTTAATTTATTTTACAACGATTGCGAAACAAGTTTTAACAACTTATATAAATCACTCTCGTTGGCGCGGATGAAACCGGAGCACCCGGAGAAAACCCACCTGTCCGATCTGGCAACCACCTTACCATCTCGCATACTTCCCGGTCCGAGGATCGAACCCGGGTTTCATTGGTGCATTTTCCGTAACAAATAGCAATGAAATTAATGTGTGTACATCACTTCTGGTATGTTATAGTAAAATTGCTATCGCTCGCATACAGTGCAAATTTGTTTTTACGGACATCAATACGACTTTAATACATTCAAATGAGCATTTTTCCACTATTTTCAAGCTTCCAATTTTTGTTGTGAAAATTTATATTTGCACGACTTGTGTGGACACCGAAAAACACACAATCGAGACATGTCAACGACAATCTCTTACCGGTATTTCAACACGATTTTGAATTCGCAAGGGTGTTCTTTCGCAAAAATATGAATAAATAGTCATTTACAGTGTCGCTAATTCTTTTATTGCCAGAAGTTTGAAGAAACATTTCGGACAGCACACTCGAGTCATTAACCCATTCAACACCAAGTAACTGACATGGACTGGTCCATGATATTTTTAGACCAATAAATTAATAACAAAATTACATTTGGATCAGTTCATTTATCAAAATGGGTAAATAAATTTCTAAAAATAGTTATATTACTTGAAAAAAGTGCAGATCCTGATGAGACGGCTCGTCACGAGCCGGCTCATCTGGATCTACACTTTTTTGTAAGCCAATTTAGAGGTCTGTGGTGTTGAAAGGGTTAAATAACGGGAGAGAAAACGAGCAATTTATTAATGAAATGGACCACACATTACTAAATTACATATGTGTACTTTTTACCTGTGAATTTGTGTAGCATATTCATACAATACACGTGTAGTGCACAATTTAGTACACATAGAAACATGGGTGTATTATGTTAACCTACCTTGTAAAACAAACATGATCCTAAAATGGAGTAACTTCTTCGACAACCGTAGTAACTGTCAGACTGAAAAATACAAGCCTATCTTACTGGAATATCTGTCAGACTGGAAAGAAATAACTCATTGGAATAACTGTTGGACAGGAATAAAACATTTATGTCCAACTGGAATAACTGTCGGACTGGAATGAAATAACTCAATGGAATAACTGTCAGACTGGAAAAAACAATACACCGGATCGGAACGATTTGAATGAAATGTCACGCCCTACTTTCTAGAAAAAATAAGAACTAAACAACACATTTGTTATCTGCTTCATTTTGTCTAAGGCTAAAGGTTAAATATATCTATTCTTCATCATTTACAAAGCACAGGTTTTTGTGTCGGGTGCACTCAGAATGTAGGATAAATAGAATATTAGGTTACTGTCTTATCGGCAGAGCCTCGCCTTGTATTTTTTCTTCGACTCGCCTAATAAATTAAAATTTATAAGACAGTAACCTAATATTCTATTTATCCTACATTCTGAGTGTGCACCCGACACAAAAACAAACAAACTAGCCATGACAGCTTACAAACTCGCTACGCACTTGATAATATGTCGCGCATTGATATTTCTATTTATAGATAAATGATAAATGACATTTCTCTGACAACAGTAGTTTCCAGAGGGGTCTCATCGAGTGCTGTTAATTCATCCCAAACAACCTGAAAGTTTGCCTGTACACGACTTTCTTCTTGGGACATTTTCCAAACTCGGCAGACAACACAATGTGACGACAGACGCTTTGTTTATTTACAAACCGTAATCTGGGTCATAAAAGTAGTCTGTCACGAAAGCTTTATTAGGCACTGACTAATAAAGCAAAGTAAGATAAATATTCTATAAATATATATATGTCGCGGTATGGGTTTAGTCAGCATTATGGAGATTATATATAAACGGCCCGGCTAGCTCAGTAAAGCGTTCTCCCTGTAGGTGAAAGGTCCTGGGTTTGAGGACTGTGTTGGCTGCACATTTTTCTCACTCTATGACAGTTGGCACCCAACGAGGGACCGTGACTGGATATATACTTCAAGATCATATTCACCATGTTCTCAATCCCTGGAAATTTGTGGAAGAATTCCACTTTGGTATAGAAGTATGTCGTGGTACGGACATAGCCACCATTTAGGGAGATTATGTGTAAGCGGCCCGGCTAGCTCAGTCGGTAGCATGTTCGCCCTGTAAGCAAAAGGTCCTGGGTTCGAGCCCAGGGTTGGCTGCACACGATCTCCCCAATGGTGACTAAGTCTGTACTGGGACATAAAGTACGATGACATGACAAATAGATTGAAATGAAAGATGCAAGGGGGTTATTGAGAATCACTCCACATACCTGGTACGTGCCAAGAAATAGTGAAATGAATTGTAATAACTGGTTTGCTTTACCTGTTGATACAGTTGCGAAACTAGTTGGCATTGACATTATGTTAAGTTATATTTCGGGTTTTACGCCTGCATCAGCACCATGTTTGGGCTATATCGCCGGCGGGCAGTTTACCTAACAACACCTTTCCTGGGCAGGCTCCAGCGGTTAACCAGTACTTGGGTGCACCAACCTCCGTAAGAAACTGCTAACTTTTTCATATAAATGAGACACGGCCTGAGCAGGGCTCGAACCCGTGACCATCAGTGATGATAGGTTACAGTGGTATACAAGTCAGCGACCGTAACCACTCGACCACGGAGGCGGACTGGCATTGACGTACAAAACCAACACTAGATAAATAATAAACAGGTCTTATACGTGGTTTGTTGACATAATAAAATAATGTAAATAAGGTCGACATTTATTCGTAACACAACGCGTTTATCCTGAATAACACAAGGTAGGGTACATATTTACCGTGATATCTCACATGTGTGCCTAATCTTAGTTAAATTATCTCTAAACGAAAGTATCACGTGTTTAGTATTGATTCCAATGACAAGCAAACGTCAATACAGGAGCTTGGATGACCGGTATATGAAATCCTATTGTATACCACAAACACTGTTTATTGATTCAATGTTAGAAGAATTTGTAGTAGTAGCAATGCATTTATACGTGAAAAATGCATTATTTTCCTTTTTGCGATGTAATGTCGCTTTAAGAGGTAATTTGTAATCAATGCATTTAATATGGTTGATCAGTCAGGTCAACAATCTGTCATCACCATCTTTGTATCTCCAGTAAAACATTACTTTTAGTAGATATCATTCATTACAAACAATCTGGTTTAAGTGGTTCATTGACATCTGAAGATTGAGCTTTTTTACCCTCGCCTCCGGCGAACCATGTGGGCGAGCGTCATTGACATATATAGCTATTGTTTAAATCAGAGACATATAACATAGAGATTTGTAACATCACCAAATATGACGGCTGTTTACCAAATGAGATGGCTGTTTACCAAATGTGATGGCTGTTTACCAAATCTGATGGCTGTTTACCTAATCTGACATCTGTTTACCAAATATGACAGCTGTTTACCAAATCTGACAGCTGTTATAATAACAATAATAAGATATACACATTTATATTAGCTTGATTGCGAAACAAGTTCTTACAACTTACATACTAATCACTCTCCTCGAAACCTCATTCCTGTTGGAATCCATTGTCATGAGGGAGAGAGAAGAGGCAACGTGGAACTTAAATGCCTTGCCTAAAGGACACAATCGTAACAGCTCGAACTCCGGGCCTTTCGCACCTGAAGAGAACGCGCTACCACTTCGTTATCACAACTTCCTAATAATAAGTGGGTATCATTTCTTAGTCCTTACCATATCGCCAAAGTCAGCAGCTTCAAAATCTGTAAGTACTCTATCTGCACAGCTCTGTAACATAGAATACATGCATGATTAGCCTTACCTACACAGGCCCCGTGTCACAGTAATCTATCTGCACAGCTCTGTAAGATAGAATACATGCATGATTAGCCGTACCTACACCCACCCTGTGTCTCAGTAATCTATCTGCACAGCTCTGTAACATAGAATACATGCATGATTAGCCGTACCTACACAGGCCCCGTGTCAGTAATCTATCTGCATAGCTCTGTAACATAGAATACATGCATGATTAGCCGTACCTACACAGGCCCCGTGTCAGTAATCTATCTGCATAGCTCTGTAACATAGAATACATGCATGATTAGTCGTACCTACACCCACCCTGTGTCTCAGTAATCTATCTGCACAGCTCTGTAACATAGAATACATACATGATTAGCCGTACCTACACAGGCCCTGTGTCTCAGTAATATATCTGCACAGCTCTGTAACATAGAATACATGCATGATTAGCCGGTTTCACTAGAGTCCACAAGCCCACAGGCGCTTGATTTGAAATGTATTAAGCTATTGCTGACCTGTCCATTGCTCGGCAAGCTGTAGTGCCAAGGACGTGAACCCCCACTGTCGCGCGAGTCGTAAATAAACAGCCAAGTATGTATAGTGTACATGGTATGGCTGATAAATGTGTAATATGGCCTGGATCAGCCAAGTATGTATAGTGTACATGGTATGGCTGATAAATGTGTAATATGGCCTGGATCAGCCAAGTATGTATAGTGTACATGGTATGGCTGATAAATGTGTAATATGGCCTGGATCAGCCAAGTATGTATAGTGTACATGGTATGGCTGATAAATGTGTAATATGGCCTGGATCAGCCAAGTATGTATAGTGTACATGGTATGGCTGATAAATGTGTAATATGGCCTGGATCAGCCAAGTATGTATAGTGTACATGGTATGGCTGATAAATGTGTAATATGGCCTGGATCAGCCAAGTATGTATAGTGTACATGGTATGGCTGATAAATGTGTAATATGGCCTGGATCAGCCAAGTATGTATAGTGTACATGGTTTGGCTGATAAATGTGTAATATGGCCTGGATCAGCCAAGTATGCATAGTGTACATGGTTTGGCTGATAAATGTGTAATATGGCCTGGATCAGCCAAGTATGTATAGTGTACATGGTTTGGCTGATAAATGTGTAATATGGCCTGGATCAGCCAAGTATGTATAGTGTACATGGTATGGCTGATAAATGTGTAATATGGCCTGGATCAGCCAAGTATGTATAGTGTACATGGTATGGCTGATAAATGTGTAATATGGCCTGGATCAGCCAAGTATGTATAGTGTACATGGTATGGCTGATAAATGTGTAATATGGCCTGGATCAGCCAAGTATGTATAGTGTACATGGTATGGCTGATAAATGTGTAATATGGCCTGGATCAGCCAAGTATGTATAGTGTACATGGTATGGCTGATAAAGTGTAATATGGCCTGTTGGCTGATAAATGTGTAATATGGCCTGGATCAGCCAAGTATGTATAGTGTACATGGTTTGGCTGATAAATGTGTAATATGGCCTGGATCAGCCAAGTATGTATAGTGTACATGGTTTGGCTGATAAATGTGTAATATGGCCTGGATCAGCCAAGTATGTATAGTGTACATGGTATGGCTGATAAATGTGTAATATGGCCTGGATCAGCCAAGTATGTATAGTGTACATGGTATGGCTGATAAATGTGTAATAGCCTGGATCAGCCAAGTATGTATAGTGTACATGGTATGGCTGATAAATGTGTAATATGGCCTGGATCAGCCAAGTATGCATAGTGTACATGGTATGGCTGATAATGTGTAATATGCCTGGATCAGCAAGTATGTATAGTGTACATGTTTGGCTGATAAATGTGTAATATGGCCTGGATCAGCCAAGTATGCATAGTGTACATGTTTTGGCTGATAAATGTGTAATATGCCTGGATCAGCCAAGTATGTATAGTGTACATGGTATGGCTGATAAATGTGTAATATGGCCTGGATCAGCCAAGTATGTATAGTGTACATGGTATGGCTGATAAATGTGTAATATGGCCTGGATCAGCCAAGTATGTATAGTGTACATGGTTTGGCTGATAAATGTGTAATATGGCCTGGATCAGCCAAGTATGTATAGTGTACATGGTATGGCTGATAAATGTGTAATATGGCCTGGATCAGCCAAGTATGTATAGTGTACATGGTATGGCTGATAAATGTGTAATATGGCCTGGATCAGCCAAGTATGTATAGTGTACATGGTATGGCTGATAAATGTGTAATATGGCCTGGATCAGCCAAGTATGTATAGTGTACATGTTTTGGCTGATAAATGTGTAATATGGCCTGGATCAGCCAAGTATGTATAGTGTACATGGTATGGCTGATAAATGTGTAATATGGCCTGGATCAGCCAAGTATGTATAGTGTACATGGTATGGCTGATAAATGTGTAATATGGCCTGGATCAGCCAAGTATGTATAGTGTACATGGTTTGGCTGATAAATGTGTAATATGGCCTGGATCAGCCAAGTATGCATAGTGTACATGTGTTGGCTGATAAATGTGTAATATGGCCTGGATCAGCCAAGTATGTATAGTGTACATGTTTTGGCTGATAAATGTGTAATATGGCCTGGATCAGCCAAGTATGTATAGTGTACATGGTATGGCTGATAAATGTGTAATATGGCCTGGATCAGCCAAGTATGTATAGTGTACATGGTTTGGCTGATAAATGTGTAATATGGCCTGGATCAGCCAAGTATGTATAGTGTACATGGTATGGCTGATAAATGTGTAATATGGCCTGGATCAGCCAAGTATGTATAGTGTACATGGTATGGCTGATAAATGTGTAATATGGCCTGGATCAGCCAAGTATGCATAGTGTACATGGTTGGCTGATAAATGTGTAATATGGCCTGGATCAGCCAAGTATGTATAGTGTACATGTTTTGGCTGATAAATGTGTAATATGGCCTGGATCAGCCAAGTATGTATAGTGTACATGGTATGGCTGATAAATGTGTAATATGGCCTGGATCAGCCAAGTATGTATAGTGTACATGGTATGGCTGATAAATGTGTAATATGGCCTGGATCAGCCAAGTATGTATAGTGTACATGGTATGGCTGATAAATGTGTAATATGGCCTGGATCAGCCAAGTATGTATAGTGTACATGGTATGGCTGATAAATGTGTAATATGGCCTGGATCAGCCAAGTATGTATAGTGTACATGGTATGGCTGATAAATGTGTAATATGGCCTGGATCAGCCAAGTATGTATAGTGTACATGGTATGGCTGATAAATGTGTAATATGGCCTGGATCAGCCAAGTATGCATAGTGTACATGGTATGGCTGATAAATGTGTAATATGGCCTGTATCAGCCAAGTATGTATAGTGTACATGGTTTGGCTGATAAATGTGTAATATAGCCTGGATCAGCCAAGTATGATAGTGTACATGATTTGGCTGATAAATGTGTAATATGGCCTGGATCAGCCAAGTATGCATAGTGTACATGGTATGGCTGATAAATGTGTAATATGGCCTGGATCAGCCAAGTATGTATAGTGTACATGGTATGGCTGATAAATGTGTAATATGGCCTGGATCAGCCAAGTATGTATAGTGTACATGGTATGGCTGATAAATGTGTAATATGGCCTGGATCAGCCAAGTATGTATAGTGTACATGGTATGGCTGATAAATGTGTAATATGGCCTGGATCAGCCAAGTATGTATAGTGTACATGGTATGGCTGATAAATGTGTAATATGGCCTGGATCAGCCAAGTATGTATAGTGTACATGGTTTGGCTGATAAATGTGTAATATGGCCTGGATCAGCCAAGTATGTATAGTGTACATGGTTTGGCTGATAAATGTGTAATATGGCCTGGATCAGCCAAGTATGTATAGTGTACATGGTATGGCTGATAAATGTGTAATATGGCCTGGATCAGCCAAGTATGTATAGTGTACATGGTATGGCTGATAAATGTGTAATATGGCCTGGATCAGCCAAGTATGTATAGTGTACATGGTATGGCTGATAAATGTGTAATATGGCCTGGATCAGCCAAGTATGTATAGTGTACATGGTATGGCTGATAAATGTGTAATATGGCCTGGATCAGCCAAGTATGTATAGTGTACATGATTTGGCTGATAAATGTGTAATATGGCCTGGATCAGCCAAGTATGCATAGTGTACATGATTTGGCTGATAAATGTGTAATATGGCCTGGATCAGCCAAGTATGCATAGTGTACATGTTGTTATGGCCTGATCAGCCAAGTATGATAGTGTACATGTTATGGCTGATAAATGTGTAATATGGCCTGGATCAGCCAAGTATGTATAGTGTACATGGTTGGCTGATAAATGTGTAATATGGCCTGGATCAGCCAAGTATGTATAGTGTACATGATTTGGCTGATAAATGTGTAATATGGCCTGGATCAGCCAAGTATGCATAGTGTACATGTTTGGCTGATAAATGTGTAATATGGCCTGGATCAGCCAAGTATGCATAGTGTACATGGTATGGCTGATAAATGTGTAATATGGCCTGGATCAGCCAAGTATGTATAGTGTACATGGTATGGCTGATAAATGTGTAATATGGCCTGGATCAGCCAAGTATGTATAGTGTACATGGTATGGCTGATAAATGTGTAATATGGCCTGGATCAGCCAAGTATGTATAGTGTACATGTTTTGGCTGATAAATGTGTAATATGGCCTGGATCAGCCAAGTATGTATAGTGTACATGGTATGGCTGATAAATGTGTAATATGGCCTGGATCAGCCAAGTATGTATAGTGTACATGGTATGGCTGATAAATGTGTAATATGGCCTGGATCAGCCAAGTATGTATAGTGTACATGGTTTGGCTGATAAATGTGTAATATGGCCTGGATCAGCCAAGTATGTATAGTGTACATGGTATGGCTGATAAATGTGTAATATGGCCTGGATCAGCCAAGTATGTATAGTGTACATGGTATGGCTGATAAATGTGTAATATGGCCTGGATCAGCCAAGTATGTATAGTGTACATGGTTTGGCTGATAAATGTGTAATATGGCCTGGATCAGCCAAGTATGTATAGTGTACATGGTTTGGCTGATAAATGTGTAATATGGCCTGGATCAGCCAAGTATGTATAGTGTACATGGTATGGCTGATAAATGTGTAATATGGCCGATCAGCCAAGTATGTATAGTGTACATTTTTGGCTGATAAATGTGTAATATGGCCTGGATCAGCCAAGTATGTATAGTGTACATGGTTGGCTGATAAATGTGTAATATGGCCTGGATCAGCCAAGTATGTATAGTGTACATGGTTTGGCTGATAAATGTGTAATATGGCCTGGATCAGCCAAGTATGTATAGTGTACATGGTTTGGCTGATAAATGTGTAATATGGCCTGGATCAGCCAAGTATGTATAGTGTACATGGTATGGCTGATAAATGTGTAATATGGCCTGGATCAGCCAAGTATGTATAGTGTACATGGTTTGGCTGATAAATGTGTAATATGGCCTGGATCAGCCAAGTATGTATAGTGTACATGGTATGGCTGATAAATGTGTAATATGGCCTGGATCAGCCAAGTATGTATAGTGTACATGGTATGGCTGATAAATGTGTAATATGGCCTGGATCAGCCAAGTATGTATAGTGTACATGGTTTGGCTGATAAATGTGTAATATGGCCTGGATCAGCCAAGTATGTATAGTGTACATGGTATGGCTGATAAATGTGTAATATGGCCTGGATCAGCCAAGTATGTATAGTGTACATGGTATGGCTGATAAATGTGTAATATGGCCTGGATCAGCCAAGTATGTATAGTGTACATGGTATGGCTGATAAATGTGTAATATGGCCTGGATCAGCCAAGTATGTATAGTGTACATGGTATGGCTGATAAATGTGTAATATGGCCTGGATCAGCCAAGTATGTATAGTGTACATGGTTTGGCTGATAAATGTGTAATATGGCCTGGATCAGCCAAGTATGTATAGTGTACATGGTTTGGCTGATAAATGTGTAATATGGCCTGGATCAGCCAAGTATGTATAGTGTACATGGTATGGCTGATAAATGTGTAATATGGCCGGATCAGCCAAGTATGTATAGTGTACATGTATGGCTATGTGTAATATGGCCTGTATCAGCCAAGTATGTATAGTGTACATGTTATGGCTGATAAATGTGTAATATGGCCTGGATCAGCCAAGTATGTATAGTGTACATGAGTTGGCTGATAAATGTGTAATATGGCCTGGATCAGCCAAGTATGTATAGTGTACATGGTTTGGCTGATAAATGTGTAATATGGCCTGGATCAGCCAAGTATGCATAGTGTACATGGTTTGGCTGATAAATGTGTAATATGGCCTGGATCAGCCAAGTATGCATAGTGTACATGGTATGGCTGATAAATGTGTAATATGGCCTGGATCAGCCAAGTATGTATAGTGTACATGGTATGGCTGATAAATGTGTAATATGGCCTGGATCAGCCAAGTATGCATAGTGTACAAGTGTTGGCTGATAAATGTGTAATATAGCCTAATATATATTGTTTAAATAGCTACAAAACGCGGGAAAAGGGGACAGCACTCTAGCAGAAGTCAGCGTCTATCTAACTCTGAACTTGAATATAAATAATGACTGCTCCCAATGAACAATCTCCAAACGAGGCTACATCAAAGCTGCCTTGGCTGATAACACAGGGCTGATAGATCAAAAATGAACTGCTATAATACCTCCAACAAATGCCTCAGGGATCCCGGATGGACGACTACCCGATATTTCAATGGATGACGTGGTTTCAATCATTAAAAAACATTCCAAGGTTCCTAATAAACATCTGAATAATGGTTACAGATTCTTCCATGGATCGTACGTGCATGATGTTGAAGGTAAGTTCATTCGTCAATTTCGTGTTTACAAAGATGTTGTTTGTAGACGTTTCTAGAACATTTTACACCAGTTTATATCAGTATTATTACGTAACCCAATATTTAATTGGTCTTGCAAACGATTTTCGGGCTGTTTCATGCATCTATGCTGTTTATTTAGATCTATAATCTATTATGTAAAATGCACACGCATAGTCTAATGAAATAAAATAGTATACAATTTTACGAAGCATTCCCACCGAGTGGAAAAATAAACTAAAAATTGAAAATATGTCGTACACTACACCAGCATACTTAATGGATAAAGTAAATAAACACACAAAAGTATGTAAACTTGTATATAAAGACCTTATATTAAAACAAAAACCATGCAAATTAAAATCAATTAACAAGTGGCAGACAATTTTTAAGAACGATGATTTTAACTGGGAAAAAATATTCATACAACCACTTCACATAACAATAGACACAAAATTACGTGAATTCCAGTACAAGTATTTGATGGATATAATCCCAGATAATTCATTCTTATTCAAATGCAAAATTGTAAATTCAACTTTATGTGACTTTTGTTCCATGAAAAGTGACTCAATATACCATATGTTCTGGGAATGCCATTGTGTTCAAATATTCTGGGTAGACCTAAAATTATATCTAAACAATTTTATACCCAATTTAGATACAATTACATTTGAAAATGTTTCTTTCTGTAATATATGCGAACATAATAATAACATCGGACAAATTGCTAACTTTATAATTTTACTATCTAAATATTTCATTTTCAGAAACAAGTGCAACAAAATAACACCTTCACTAGACAATTTTGTGTCATATTTATATGTGCGCATTCAGGTTGAAAAAACAATTGCATCGCTTAAAGGAAAACTTAATATGTTTAACGACAAATGGGACACATTCCTTAGACAGAATGCAGGTAATGTGTAATTGTGAGCAATTTATTGTTAATAACCTTCATTACAAATTTATATCCATCCAAATAACTCGTAGTAAATTTTTCCCTTTTTTTTTTTTATTTTTTTATTTTACTTTGTCTCTTTTGCATTTATCCTCTTCTTTCTCAAACCGCAACCTATATTATAAAATCCATATATACATTGTTTAAAGACATATTAGCTATGTGTACTTTGTACATTGACATGATATTATATGTATAATAATATGTATGATAATGTATATTTGGAACAATAAAATTGAGAAGAAAAAAAAAAAATGCACACGCATAGTCTAATGAACGACTGATGCAGACGGGTGCTGGTCAAAACGTACCCTAGTCGAAACGTAACCAAAATTTTGTTCAAGTTCACTTATAGTTTATACAAATTTATTTAGCTCGATTGCGAAACAAGTTATTTCAACTTAATAAATCACTCTCGAGACCTCATTCCTGATGGAATCCATCGCCACGAGGGAGAGAGAAGAGGCAACGTGGAATTTAAATGCCTTGCCTAAGGACACAATCGTAACGGCTCCAGCGGGGCTCGAACTCCGGACCTTTCGCACCTGAAGCGAACGCGCATCCACTGCGCTATCACGACTTCCACACTTTATGTGTTAGTTTGTACATGGTTCACGCCATATTGATAACACGACTTAAAATTTGCCTAGATCTATCAACATAAACAATATATATTATTTGCGACTTTGAAAATTAAATATGACTTGACATTTCAGTCAGTCAAAAACAATGGTTGTGACGTAAGGGCAAAGTGCTTCAGATCCATGAAAAAAAATGCAGAAGTATGGTCTTTACAAGTAAGTACTTTAAATATAATTGACTTGATGTCATGCAGTTGTTACTGATATTGTTATATTATATATATTGTAAGTACATGTACACGGAGTCAATTCAACCTTCATACTGAGTCAGTTTTGGTCAATGACTTCAAATCACTTGTCCATCACCGTGGCAGGTCTCAAATCACACTGGGGTGTCGATTTATTACATGCGAGGAAGATATACAGCTTGGTTACGGAAGGTCGGTAGCTGAACAGTCGCGATATGACCGAACCTTTTCTGCCAATAAACCAACATAACAAAGTCCATTTGAGTGAACAGAATACAATTTTATTTATAATACATGTAGTTGAATAAGTCAGTTGGTGCATGCATCACTCAATATTATCAATGTTTATATACAAAATGGTATGGTTGTCATCAATCTGGATAGACGGGTATTCAGGAATCTGGATAGACGGGTATTCAGGTTTCCTTCCACGAAAACACAAGTTTATATTTGCTCGATCTCTGTTCTTTTAGAGATACAAGTCGATGCTCTACATGTAGCTGAGCTATCCGAGCGAATGACAGTCACACATTTACAACATCACTGTTCACATAATGAGTATACATAAACATCACATAATGAGTACACATTACATATAACATCACATAATGAGTATACATAAACATCACATAATGAGTACACATTACATATAACATCACATATAATGAGTTTACATTAACAATAACATTCTATTATTTACCATTTGCTTTTTTAGGTCTCCATCCTGAACACCAAGGAGTTGGAAAGTCAGATGTGTCGTTGCGGGGCTGGTATGGGTTCATGTGCCCATGTAGCTGGACTTGTTTACCAACTCGCCCATTATAAAACGATGAACATGAAGTCAGTACCGGACATTATTTCTAAAACATCCTGTCCTCAACAGTGGCAAGTACCGCCAAGAACACATGGTATCAAGGCTAGACCGTTGAATGAAGTCAAATTTGTGAAACCAAAGTCTCAAGCGAAATCAGAATCTTGCATATGTAGTACTTTGTACAATCCAATAAACTCTGACTTTCCGGATGTGACATTTATGTCTGGCCTTCAACATATTCTACCCCTACATGATGTAAATATGCAAATTCTTCAAGTTTAACCGGATTCGTTTGAAACCCTCGACATAAAATCCACAGCATTTGGAAATGCATATGTTGGGAGCACCTATCTCATCAACTGCCTGAACCCAAATTGGATGGTAGCATTATTAAAATTCATGATGACAGCCATTTCCCCGAGCTGCCACTGTCAACCCATGACTTGACCTGTCCCGTATCAACAGTGTTTAAAGAAGACGAGAAGTTGTTTATGGATAGTCTGACTTTAAATCAATCAAAGGAAATTGAAGAAGGTACTAGAGCACAGAGTGATTGCCCCGAGTGGTATAAATTGAGGCGAAAGCGAATAACATCATCAATATTTAAGGATGTAGTCATACGAAAAAAGGACTTTGACACCCTTGTCGACAGGCCGACATCAACGTAAATTGTTCAAACACACGAGCAATGAAGCACGGCATTCAAAATGAACAAAATGCTGTGTGGGAATATGCGACACACAAACATGTAAACGTGAAGCCTTGTGGGTTTGTGATTCATCCCAATTCTTGGTAGTTCACCTGACAGAATCATTTACGACCCGAATGAAATAAGCCAGTTTGGTGTGTTGGAAGTCAAATGTCCAATGAAAAGTTCTTATAAGGATTGTACTTATTTGAAGGAGGATGAAAATGGAATATACAAACTAAAGCGGTCACATGCTTATTTTCTCCAAATTATTGGACAAATGGCTTTAACTGGGCTTACTTGGGGGGATTTTTGTGTTTGGACTAGTAGCGATATGCACATTGAGAGAATTTACTTTGATGAACAGGCATGGGTCAGTTGTTATGCGAAACTTGCTTTGTTTTACTTCGAACATTTCATGAAAAAGTTTGTATAGACAGAAATTTCTGAAAAGAATCAAATTTAAATACATGGATATTGGAAATTTGATAACTGACCGCTTAATAGAGTTGACCACTAATACAGATTTAACTATACATCTATACATGTATATATATATATATAGATTCTCTCCAAGTCTCAATATACATATCGCTTTGGAAGTCAAATGTATATATTTATACATTTCACTTCCAACACACGGGTTTATTTCATTTGGGTTTTAATTGTTTCTGTACGACAAAAAAAAAAAAATATATATATATATACAGTAATCCTACATACTTATGTTTTGATTATTTTAGTATGTATAATATGTTTGATTATTTTAGTATGTATAATATGTTAATATGGTACCCAGCATCATGATAAATACAAATGATATGATCTATATACACATGATTTATTTCTATTTTCTATAGTATCCCCATAGCATGTCAAGTTGCCATTTAAAACAATGGACCTCTGAATAAGGTCAACAAACAGCACACTGTCCAAAGCTGCAAGGCTGATCCGGTAAGTGATATTGGCAGAACAGAGTCAAAGATGTGAAACTCCTTCACACGTCTTATAGCACGCTCAACATGAATCCTTAGACGAGCAATTTCTTGAGTTTCTTCCACCTCTTCTTTTGTGAACTGGTCATGTTGAGTTAAGAAGGGTGGAATGTTTAGTCTGGCTCCTTTAGTCTTCAACATGTCTTCAATCAGAAACCCCTTGTCCGCCATAACACTGTCGCCATGTTCTAGGAGTTCAATAATTCCCGACTGTTTTGTTATTTCCTTGTTGGAGATGGACCCAGCATACAATGACGACACAAATGTTACACATCCTGCTGGTGATATACCAAGGATTTAAATGTTGTTGTGCCCTTATAGTGTGAATAAAACTCAGAATTCAATTGAGTGATGACGGTGTCTGAATTTTCAATTCCGTACAGTCCAATATTACTCGTGTTGAAGGATAAACAGCACTGAAACATTCGGGCATGAACTTGTCCACTTTCACACGACTTGGCCATATTGGTAATGACCCCAATTGGAAATACAGAAAATTACTCCACGTAATAAGTATGCGACTGACCGTTGACTGTGACACATTAAATCTACAGGCAAGATCTTGCTGGAATAGTCCTAGGCGTATCTTCACAAGAAACAAGAAGAACTGATCCACAAGCTGGAGGTTCTCATTGTGGAAGGCCATGTCAGTATTAATTTGATCACACTGGCCTTGTCTCTGAATCTGGCTCCATCTAGTCATATTCTCAGCAGTCGGTTTCAACAGGTGAAAAATATTCATAAGGAGAGTATAGGATCCAAAGCCAGTATAGAACAGTAACTGCTTGGGATCAGTCGAAAACCTGTGTACACCAAATTGAGTCATAGAAAGCTTTTCCATGCGCATTTCCAGTTTCTCTATATGTCGAGATGCCTCGGCTAACTTTTCCTCTGATGTGTATTCAACATCTGGTCCAATATAATCGTGAAACTGTGGCTGTGGGGTCGTCTCGGGTGTATGGCATACCATAGTTGCATCATCTTCTTCATAAATAAAGTGATAACGGCGTTCTGCTGAAAGTGAGAAATATAATGTACGTAGCACAAAACACTGTGATCCCAAACCCACAGAGGCTAGGGATACCGGAGGGGGATCTACTGTGCTAAGCTATTTACACATTACAATGTGACGGGCCAGTGGTAGAATGTGGGATTTCAAATAAAAAAGTCCCAGGTTCGATACTCGGTCATGGCATGTAGTTCTGTGAGCAAGGCACTTAACACACATTGCTGAGTACTGTTTAATTGTTTGGGTCATCCAAGCCTGCCCAGGAAAACATAATTAGGGCCCGCAAGATAAATAAACACACAAATTTAAATCAAAAAGAGTCAAGACTATCAAGTTTGCACAAATTACCATATTCAACAATCCTGGTACAGTTCTAGATCAATGAATTATTTGACAACTGGTTACATTCTCGGATGACAATACATTATCCGAATTCTAATCAGTGTCAATTTGATGGCCATGTTTACATTTAGTTGAGCACATGGTAAAAGTCAATGCTCATTGGTGTAATCATAAACTGAAAGTACAATTGGCACTGAATGGTTGGTTGATAATTTTAGTCTATATATGACAACCTGAGTTAAGTTGTAAAGCGTCTTGCATACATAAACTTTGGATCAATAATAGGTTATAATGCACAAACTGTTTCATATATATAGGTTATGTCTTTACCTACAGACGGATCTATAACCCAGTGGTAACACGCTGGACTGGTAATCCAGGGATCGCAGGTTTGATCCCCCATCTGACCATAATAAAATTAACAGTCTTTCAGATGGGACGTTAAACCGAGGTCTTGTGTCGGTGTTTTACACCGTACACATAAAATAACCAGAGAAGACTCTGGAATGGGTCTCTCTCTGTATCATTGCACTATCCTCCAACATCTAAAATGACTAATATCTAAAGGAGGCGTCGCTCATATGGGCAACCGGTAGCGACGATATATAAACGTAATAATAAAAAAAGTCTTTACCTCTGGTTCAAATTCAATCTCTTCCGTTTACTGGGGTTTAACCTAGGTGTTGGTGTTTTTCTCCCCGGAGTTGACTCAATCAACGGAAATAGCAATGGCACTGTTTGCTTTCTCAAACAATTCATGCCCGTCAGTGTTTTCATGAAGTCTTCAAGTTCAGGCAAGAAGTGTGCTGAACTGACCTTCGTGTGTGCATTGACCTATAAAATTAAAAGATATACTTTTTAAAAAGATTTTAGTGTGATTCTGTTGACTTGAAATGCAAATTCATTGCTTACCATATAGAATGGTGATTATAAAGAATTATGGTCATTTCGGCCCATGTAGGGCCGAAATGACCATGGGCCAAAATGACCATGGTCATTTCGGCCCATATGTCTGGTCATTTCGGCCCACCTCCATGGTCATATCGGCCCACCTCCATGGTCATTTCGGCCCATATGTATGGTCATGTCGGCACATCTCTATGTAGAATGGTCATTTCGGCCCATATGTCTGGTCATTTCGGCCCACCTCTATGGCCATTTCGGCCCATGTTTATGTTTACGTGGGCCGAAATTACCAGCTACATTGGCATTTTGGCAGGTCTATGGAAAGGATCGGAAAATATCAACAATTTTAACACAATCAGACAGTGGTCATACTAACTGAACAAACCCCAACAACGTACACGTAAATAACGCCACAGTTATGTGTTATCTTAGTACACTTTTTGGACATGTTTGACGAAATTTCGCAAAATAAACATATCCCGGTGTTACTGGTTTTCGACGACGTAGTACATAACAGACTCCTATAGATTTAGAATGTGCATACACTGCAAACAATTTTATGTCATCGAATAAACAATATTTTACAAAAATCTCAAAGAAAACCGATTGTTTACATTATGAGAAAAGGTGACAAAATGGCGGCACCTCATTTTCAGAAATCCGGAATGACGTCATTGGTTTTCGCCTAACTGTGTAAATTGTCTACAGCGCCACCATTAGTATGTAAGCAACAGTTCTTTTTTAACAAAACAATAAACTAAGGACGACTTACTTTAATAAGAGGCTTAATTTATCATTTTCACTCAAAATTCATTTGTTGGACAGCATTTTGTCTATATACTGTATCTAAAACACAACATTTAATTTAACTAGGTCAAACACACGGGGCATAAGAAGTCGTCATCCCTCCTAATTACTCTGACTAAATGCAGAACCGTAAATGGACCCATCCATCGAACACATCACACGGTGCCCAACAAAGAAAAACTAGGTGTACACAACCATATATTTCAGTTGGAGAACCTCTGTGACAACCCGTGGACCTGAAGGTGAAACACGGTGAAAATCGATATTATTAATAAGGACCCCTTGTGTGTAATAACGGACATAACTCATAAACACGGAGCAGTGAGACTATAATGACATTTTTATTCGTAAATATATTGGCGTGGCAGACGATGCATATGTCATTTTGGAGAAAAAATTGCCAATTTCTTTAAAAAATGATATTTATATGGTGACATAAAACGGATATAGTGAAGTTAGTGAAAACTGGGGTAGGTTTAAAGTTTTCACCGCTAATTTACCTTGTCTGATATATTATGATCAGTTAGAAATAGATTGGAAGTGCACAAGGTATGTTTATTTATAATTCCGGTAACTGGAGCGTGAAATATTGCGTGATCTCTCGCGACTTGCTATTTCCACAGTTGGGCGAAAACCTGTTCTGGGCGAAAACTCTTCACGCCGGGATACATGTATTACTGGGCCGAAATGACCAGACTTATTATTATTGATGGGTCGAAATGACCAAAGAAGTGACTAGGAGTAGCAACCACCACGCATCTTTACTGCGCATTATTGCGCAATCGGTGTTGCGATAAAAAACTGACCCCAAAATATGTCCTGTGTATTACGGTCTTGTATGAACAGAGCAAAGGCTTTCCGATTGAAATATTTGCATAAGTGGGAGGAGATATGACCAAAT
>CM026391.1:13699364-13724642 GCA_014843695.1 Archivesica marissinica
CCGGGTAGTTAAAGATATCATGGTACCCGGGTAGTTAAAGGTATCATGGTACCCGGGTAGTTAAAGATATCATGGTACCCGGGTAGTTAAAGATATCATGGTACCCGGGTAGTTAAAGATATCATGGTACCCGGGTAGTTAAAGATATCATGGTACCCGGGTAGTTAAGGATATCATGGTACCCGGGTAGTTAAGGATATCATGGTACCCGGGTAGTTAAAGATATCATGGTACCCGGGTAGTTAAAGATATCATGGTATCCGGGTAGTTAAAGATATCATGGTACCCGGGTAGTTAAAGATATCATGGTACCCGGGTAGTTAAAAATATCATGGTACCCGGGTAGTTAAAGATATCATGGTACCCGGGTAGTTAAGGATATTATGGTACCCGGGTAGTTAAGGATATCATGGTACCCGGGTAGTTAAAGATATCATGGTACCCGGGTAGTTAAAGATATCATGGTACCCGAGTAGTTAAAGATATCCCGGGTAGTTAAGGATATCATGGTACCCGGGTAGTTAAAGATATCCCGGGTAGTTAAAGATATCATGGTACCCGGGTAGTTAAAGATATCATGGTACCCGAGTAGTTAAAGATATCCCGGGTAGTTAAGGATATCATGGTACCCGGGTAGTTAAAGATATGATGGTACCCGGGTAGTTAAAGATATCATGGTACCCGGGTAGTTAAGGATATCATGGTACCCGGGTAGTTAAAGATATCATGGTACCCGGGTAGTTAAAGATATCATGGTACCCGGGTAGTTAAAGATATCATGGTATCCGGGTAGTTAAAGATATCATGGTACCAGGGTAGTTAAAGATATCATGGTACCCGGGTAGTTAAAGGTATCATGGTACCCGGGTAGTTAAAGATATCATGGTACCCGGGTAGTTAAAGATATCATGGTACCCGGGTAGTTAAAGATATCATGGTACCAGGGTAGTTAAAGGTACCATGGTACCCGGGTAGTTAAAGATATCATGGTACCCGGGTAGTTAAAGATATCATGGTACCCGGGTAGTTGAGGATATTATGGTACCCGGGTAGTTAAGGATATCATGGTACCCGGGTAGTTAAAGATATCATGGTACCCGGGTAGTTAAAGATATCATGGTACCCGAGTAGTTAAAGATATCCCGGGTAGTTAAGGATATCATGGTACCCGGGTAGTTAAAGATATCCCGGGTAGTTAAGGTTATCATGGTACCCGGGTAGTTAAAGATATCCCGGGTAGTTAAGGATATCATGGTACCCGGGTAGTTAAAGATATCATGGTATCCGGGTAGTTAAAGATATCATGGTACCAGGGTAGTTAAAGATATCATGGTACCCGGGTAGTTAAAAATATCATGGTACCCGGGTAGTTAAAGATATCATGGTACCCGGGTAGTTAAGGATATTATGGTACCCGGGTAGTTAAGGATATCATGGTACCCGGGTAGTTAAAGATATCATGGTACCCGGGTAGTTAAAGATATCATGGTACCCGAGTAGTTAAAGATATCCCGGGTAGTTAAGGATATCATGGTACCCGGGTAGTTAAAGATATGATGGTACCCGGGTAGTTAAATATATCATGGTACCCGGGTAGTTAAGGATATCATGGTACCCGGGTAGTTAAAGATATCATGGTACCCGGGTAGTTAAAGATATCATGGTACCCGGGTAGTTAAGGATATCATGGTACCCGGGTAGTTAAAGATATCATGGTACCCGGGTAGTTAAAGATATCATGGTACCAGGGTAGTTAAAGGTACCATGGTACCCGGGTAGTTAAAGATATCATGGTACCCGGGTAGTTAAAGATATCATGGTACCCGGGTAGTTGAGGATATTATGGTACCCGGGTAGTTAAAGATATCATGGTACCCGGGTAGTTAAAGATATCCCGGGTAGTTAAAGATATCCAGGGTAGTTAAAGGTATCATGGTACCCGGGTAGTTAAAGATATCCCGGGTAGTTAAAGATATCCAGGGTAGTTAAAGGTATCATGGTACCCGGGTAGTTAAAGATATGATGGTACCCGGGTAGTTAAAGATATCATGGTACCCGGGTAGTTAAAGATATCATGGTACCTGGGTAGTTAAGGATATCATGGTACCCGGGTAGTTAAAGATATCATGGTACCCGGGTAGTTAAAGATATCATGGTACCCGGGTAGCTAAGGTTATCATGGTACCCGGGTAGTTAAAGATATCCCGGGTAGTTAAGGATATCATGGTACCCGGGTAGTTAAAGATATGATGGTACCCGGGTAGTTAAAGATATCATGGTACCCGGGTAGTTAAGGATATCATGGTACCCGGGTAGTTAAAGATATCATGGTACCCGGGTAGTTAAAGATATCATGGTACCCGGGTAGTTAAAGATATCATGGTACCCGGGTAGTTAAAGATATCATGGTACCAGGGTAGTTAAAGGTACCATGGTACCCGGGTAGTTAAATATATCATGGTACCCGAGTATTTAAGGGTATCATGGTACCGGGTAGTTAAAGATATCATGGTACCCGGGTAGTTAAAGATATCCCAGGTAGTTAAAGATATCATGGTACCCGGGTAGTTAAAGATATCATGGTACCCGGGTAGTTAAAGATATCATGGTACCCGGGTAGTTAAAGATATCATGGTACCCGGGTAGTTAAAGATATCCAGGGTAGTTAAAGATATCATGGTACCCGGGTAGTTAAGGACATCACGGTACCCGGGTAGTTAAAGATATCCCGGGTAGTTAAGGATATCATGGTACCCGGGTAGTTAAAGATATGATGGTACCCGGGTAGTTAAAGATATGATGGTACCCGGGTAGTTAAGGATATCATGGTACCCGGGTAGTTAAAGATATCATGGTACCCGGGTAGTTAAAGATATCATGGTACCCGGGTAGTTAAAGATATCATGGTACCCGGGTAGTTAAATATATCATGGTACCCGAGTAGTTAAGGGTATCATGGTACCGGGTAGTTAAAGATATCATGGTACCCGGGTAGTTAAAGATATCCCGGGTAGTTAAAGATATCATGGTACCCGGGTAGTTAAAGATATCGTGGTACCGGGTAGTTAAAGATATCATGGTACCCGGGTAGTTAAAGATATCATGGTACCCGGGTAGTTAAAGATATCATGGTACCCGGGTAGTTAAAGATATCCAGGGTAGTTAAAGATATCTTGGTACCCGGGTAGTTAAGGACATCACGGTACCCGGGTAGTTAAAGATATCATGGTACCCGGGTAGTTAAAGATATGATGGTACCCGGGTAGTTAAAGATATCCCGGGTAGTTAAGGATATCATGGTACCCGGGTAGTTAAAGATATCACGGTACCCGGGTAGTTAAGGATATCATGGTACCCGGGTAGTTAAAGATATGATGGTACCCGGGTAGTTAAAGATATCATGGTACCCGGGTAGTTAAGGATATCATGGTACCCGGGTAGTTAAAGATATCATACATAGTCTCCTCTGGTTCTTTTTACGTGCACGGTGTAAAGCACCGACACGAGACCTCTGTTTAAAGTCTCATCTGAAAGACTGTTAATTGTATTAGGGTCAGACGGGGCATCGAATTTAAACGGCAGGTTAAGGGTTAATAATAAAATGGTTCCACTCAGGGGGTATCTATATGAAAGATACGTCTTAACTGGTATCTATATGTCTTAACTGTACATCAATCGACATAATTCCATTTATTTAAATAATTATAAAACATCGTTTTATTAAATTAACCCTAAATGGTAAGCAATGATACTTAAATAACTGTCATCGGTTCGCTTTAATAAATACATAGATTTCATTGAAATACATATTAAAAATACAGAATTGCTCCATTTATAAATTCGATATTTAATACAGTGTTTGACAGTTGGCTGTATCAATTTGTATGTTGTAGAAGGGTCTGTATAGAAATAAAAATGATATTTTAATACTACTATCGCACCACAGATCTACCCGGTGAAAATGGATACTTGAAAGGTTATCTATAAATGGGCGTTTGAGATTTATTTTTGAAATAATATCATATTTACATGCTATTTCGATGACCCCATATACTTTCGAAATTATCGGCAGTGGATATCAGATGTCTATTAATTGTTGGCAATAAATAATTGATGTAGTGATTAAAAGGCAAACTTAACGTCCGCATATATATGATCTATGTTCCACATTTAATTGCAATTAACGTTGACGAATGGTATCATAAACGTAGTGAAAGTAACGCATAGGTTGCGGAAGTAACGTAATGGTTATGTGGAATACGTAAAGTTTGTGGAAATAAAGTATGCTTACGTTGCGGAAGTAACGTAATTGTTATGAAAGTAACGTAGATGTGAAAGTAACGTAGATGTGAAAGTAACTACGTGAAAGTAACATATACGCTGTGGAAGTAACGTAATTGTTATGAAAGTAACGTAGATGTGGAAGTAACGTAATTGTTGTGAAAGTAACGTAAATGTGAAAGTGACGTATACGCTGTGGAAGTAACGTTGCTGTTGCGGAAGTAGCACACATATCATGGAAGTAACGTAATTGCTATATGGAATTAACGTTTGTAGAGGCAAGTAACATAATTACCATTAGCATAGTTCGATCTCCAATCACCGTCGTGCCAGGGTACCGTGTGAGTATCCAATGGTCACTTGTCCACGCCATCATGTCATACAATTATATTAGCATAGTTCGAACTCCAATCAACGCAGTGCCAGGGTACCGTGTGAGTATCCAATGGTCACATGTCCACGCCATCATATCATACAATTATATTAGCATAGTTCGAACTCCAGTCACCGTCGTGCCAGGGTACCGTGGGATTATCCAATGGTCACGTGTCCACCAAAGTTAGCGTTATGACATTTGTCAATTTGAATTCAATTTCTTCAATTTGAAGAAATTGCTTGCATTACATGATCACGAGATATCATGGTACCCGGGTAGTTAAAGGTACCATGGTACCCGGGTAGTTAAATATATCATGGTACCCGAGTAGTTAAGGGTATCATGGTACCGGGTAGTTAAAGATATCATTGTACCCGGGTAGTTAAAGATATCCCGGGTAGTTAAAGATATCATGGTACCCGGGTAGTTAAAGATATCGTGGTACCCGGGTAGTTAAAGATATCATGGTACCCGGGTAGTTAAAGATATCATGGTACCCGGGTAGTTAAAGATATCATGGTACCCGGGTAGTTAAAGATATCCCGGGTAGTTAAAGATATCATGGTACCCGGGTAGTTAAAGATATCACGGTACCCGGGTAGTTAAAGATATCCCGGGTAGTTAAGGATATCATGGTACCCGGGTAGTTAAAGATATGATGGTACCCGGGTAGTTAAAGATATCATGGTACCCGGGTAGTTAAGGATATCATGGTACCCGGGTAGTTAAATATATCATGGTACCCGGGTAGTTAAAGATATCATGGTACCCGGGTAGTTAAGGATATCATGGTACCCGGGTAGTTAAAGATATCCCGGGTAGTTAAAGATATCATGGTACCCGGGTAGTTAAAGATATCATGGTATCCGGGTAGTTAAAGATATCATGGTACCCGGGTAGTTAAAGATACCCTGGTACCCGGGTAGTTAAAGATATCATGGTATCCGGGTAGTTAAAGATATCATGGTACCCGGGTAGTTAAGGATATCATGGTACCCGGGTAGTTAAAGATATCCCGGGTAGTTAAAGATATCATGGTACCCGGGTAGTTAAAGATATCATGGTACCCGAGTAGTTAAAGATATCCCGGGTAGTTAAGGATATCATGGTACCCGGGTAGTTAAAGATATGATGGTACCCGGGTAGTTAAAGATATCATGGTACCCGGGTAGTTAAAGATATCATGGTACCCGGGTAGTTAAAGATATCATGGTACCAGGGTAGTTAAAGGTACCATGGTACCCGGGTAGTTAAAGATATCATGGTACCCGGGTAGTTAAAGATATCATGGTACCCGGGTAGTTGAGGATATTATGGTACCCGGGTAGTTAAGGATATCATGGTACCCGGGTAGTTAAAGATATCATGGTACCCGGGTAGTTAAAGATATCATGGTACCCGGGTAGTTAAGGATATCATGGTACCCGGGTAGTTAAAGATATCCCTGGTAGCTAAGGTTATCATGGTACCCGGGTAGTTAAAGATATCCCGGGTAGTTAAGGATATCATGGTACCCGGGTAGTTAAAGATATGATGGTACCCGGGTAGTTAAAGATATCATGGTACCCAGGTTGTTAAGGATATCATGGTACCCGGGTAGTTAAAGATATCATGGTACCCGGGTAGTTAAAGATATCATGGTACCCGGGTAGTTAAAGATATCATGGTACCAGGGTAGTTAAAGGTACCATGGTACCCGGGTAGTTAAATATATCATGGTACCCGAGTATTTAAGGGTATCATGGTACCGGGTAGTTAAAGATATCATGGTACCCGGGTAGTTAAAGATATCATGGTACCCGGGTAGTTAAAGATATCCAGGGTAGTTAAAGATATCATGGTACCCGGGTAGTTAAGGACATCACGGTACCCGGGTAGTTAAAGATATCCCGGGTAGTTAAGGATATCATGGTACCCGGGTAGTTAAAGATATGATGGTACCCGGGTAGTTAAAGATATGATGGTACCCGGGTAGTTAAGGATATCATGGTACCCGGGTAGTTAAAGATATCATGGTACCCGGGTAGTTAAAGATATCATGGTACCCGGGTAGTTAAAGATATCATGGTACCCGGGTAGTTAAATATATCATGGTACCCGAGTAGTTAAGGGTATCATGGTACCGGGTAGTTAAAGATATCATGGTACCCGGGTAGTTAAAGATATCCCGGGTAGTTAAAGATATCATGGTACCCGGGTAGTTAAAGATATCGTGGTACCCGGGTAGTTAAAGATATCATGGTACCCGGGTAGTTAAAGATATCATGGTACCCGGGTAGTTAAAGATATCATGGTACCCGGGTAGTTAAAGATATCCAGGGTAGTTAAAGATATCTTGGTACCCGGGTAGTTAAGGACATCACGGTACCCGGGTAGTTAAAGATATCCCGGGTAGTTAAGGATATCATGGTACCCGGGTAGTTAAAGATATGATGGTACCCGGGTAGTTAAAGATATCATGGTACCCGGGTAGTTAAGGATATCATGGTACCCGGGTAGTTAAAGATATCATACATAGTGTCCTCTGGTTCTTTTTACGTGCACGGTGTAAAGCACCGACACGAGACCTCTGTTTAAAGTCTCATCTGAAAGACTGTTAATTGTATTAGGGTCAGACGGGGCATCGAATTTAAACGGCAGGTTAAGGGTTAATAATAAAATGGTTCCACTCAGGGGGTATCTATATGAAAGATACGTCTTAACTGGTATCTATATGTCTTAACTGTACATCAATCGACATAATTCCATTTATTTAAATAATTATAAAACATCGTTTTATTAAATTAACCCTAAATGGTACGCAATGATACTTAAATAACTGTCATCGGTTCGCTTTAATAAATACATCGATTTCATTGAAATACATATTAAAAATACAGAATTGCTCCATTTATAAATTCGATATTTAATACAGTGTTTGACAGTTGGCTGTATCAATTTGTATGTTGTAGAAGGGTCTGTATAGAAATAAAAATGATATTTTAATACTACTATCGCACCACAGATCTACCCGGTGAAAATGGATACTTGAAAGGTTATCTATAAATGGGCGTTTGAGATTTATTTTTGAAATAATATCATATTTACATGCTATTTCGATGACCCCATATACTTTCGAAATTATCGGCAGTGGATATCAGATGTCTATTAATTGTTGGCAATAAATAATTGATGTAGTGATTAAAAGGCAAACTTAACGTCCGCATATATATGATCTATGTTCCACATTTAATTGCAATTAACGTTGACGAATGGTATCATAAACGTAGTGAAAGTAACGCATAGGTTGCGGAAGTAACGTAATGGTTATGTGGAATACGTAAAGTTTGTGGAAATAAAGTATGCTTACGTTGCGGAAGTAACGTAATTGTTATGAAAGTAACGTAGATGTGAAAGTAACGTAGATGTGAAAGTAACTACGTGAAAGTAACATATACGCTGTGGAAGTAACGTAATTGTTATGAAAGTAACGTAGATGTGGAAGTAACGTAATTGTTGTGAAAGTAACGTAAATGTGAAAGTGACGTATACGCTGTGGAAGTAACGTTGCTGTTGCGGAAGTAGCACACATATCATGGAAGTAACGTAATTGCTATATGGAATTAACGTTTGTAGAGGCAAGTAACATAATTACCATTAGCATAGTTCGATCTCCAATCACCGTCGTGCCAGGGTACCGTGTGAGTATCCAATGGTCACTTGTCCACGCCATCATGTCATACAATTATATTAGCATAGTTCGAACTCCAATCAACGCAGTGCCAGGGTACCGTGTGAGTATCCAATGGTCACTTGTCCACGCCATCATGTCATACAATTATATTAGCATAGTTCGAACTCCAATCAACGCAGTGCCAGGGTACCGTGTGAGTATCCAATGGTCACATGTCCACGCCATCATATCATACAATTATATTAGCATAATTCGAACTCCAGTCACCGTCGTGCCAGGGTACCGTGGGATTATCCAATGGTCACGTGTCCACCAAAGTTAGCGTTATGACATTTGTCAATTTGAATTCAATTTCTTCAATTTGAAGAAATTGCTTGCATTACATGATCACGAGATATCATGGTACCCGGGTAGTTAAAGGTACCATGGTACCCGGGTAGTTAAATATATCATGGTACCCGAGTAGTTAAGGGTATCATGGTACCGGGTAGTTAAAGATATCATTGTACCCGGGTAGTTAAAGATATCCCGGGTAGTTAAAGATATCATGGTACCCGGGTAGTTAAAGATATCGTGGTACCCGGGTAGTTAAAGATATCATGGTACCCGGGTAGTTAAAGATATCATGGTACCCGGGTAGTTAAAGATATCATGGTACCCGGGTAGTTAAAGATATCCCGGGTAGTTAAAGATATCATGGTACCCGGGTAGTTAAAGATATCACGGTACCCGGGTAGTTAAAGATATCCCGGGTAGTTAAGGATATCATGGTACCCGGGTAGTTAAAGATATGATGGTACCCGGGTAGTTAAAGATATCATGGTACCCGGGTAGTTAAGATATCATGGTACCCGGGTAGTTAAGGATATCATGGTACCCGGGTAGTTAAGGATATCATGGTACCCGGGTAGTTAAAGATATCATGGTACCCGGGTAGTTAAAGATATCATGGTACCCGGGTAGTTAAGGATATCATGGTACCCGGGTAGTTAAGGATATCATGGTACCCGGGTAGTTAAAGATATCATGGTACCCGGGTAGTTAAAGATATCATGGTATCCGGGTAGTTAAAGATATCATGGTACCCGGGTAGTTAAAGATACATGGTACCCGGGTAGTTAAAAATATCATGGTACCGGGTAGTTAAAGATATCATGGTACCCGGGTAGTTAAGGATATTATGGTACCCGGGTAGTTAAGGATATCATGGTACCCGGGTAGTTAAAGATATCATGGTACCCGGGTAGTTAAAGATATCATGGTACCCGAGTAGTTAAAGATATCCCGGGTAGTTAAGGATATCATGGTACCCGGGTAGTTAAAGATATCCCGGGTAGTTAAAGATATCATGGTACCCGGGTAGTTAAAGATATCATGGTACCCGAGTAGTTAAAGATATCCCGGGTAGTTAAGGATATCATGGTACCCGGGTAGTTAAAGATATGATGGTACCCGGGTAGTTAAAGATATCATGGTACCCGGGTAGTTAAGGATATCATGGTACCCGGGTAGTTAAAGATATCATGGTACCCGGGTAGTTAAAGATATCATGGTACCCGGGTAGTTAAAGATATCATGGTATCCGGGTAGTTAAAGATATCATGGTACCAGGGTAGTTAAAGATATCATGGTACCCGGGTAGTTAAAGGTATCATGGTACCCGGGTAGTTAAAGATATCATGGTACCCGGGTAGTTAAAGATATCATGGTACCCGGGTAGTTAAAGATATCATGGTACCAGGGTAGTTAAAGGTACCATGGTACCCGGGTAGTTAAAGATATCATGGTACCCGGGTAGTTAAAGATATCATGGTACCCGGGTAGTTGAGGATATTATGGTACCCGGGTAGTTAAGGATATCATGGTACCCGGGTAGTTAAAGATATCATGGTACCCGGGTAGTTAAAGATATCATGGTACCCGAGTAGTTAAAGATATCCCGGGTAGTTAAGGATATCATGGTACCCGGGTAGTTAAAGATATCCCGGGTAGTTAAGGTTATCATGGTACCCGGGTAGTTAAAGATATCCCGGGTAGTTAAGGATATCATGGTATCCGGGTAGTTAAAGATATCATGGTACCAGGGTAGTTAAAGATATCATGGTACCCGGGTAGTTAAAAATATCATGGTACCCGGGTAGTTAAAGATATCATGGTACCCGGGTAGTTAAAGATATCATGGTACCCGGGTAGTTAAAGATATCATGGTACCCGGGTAGTTAAGGATATTATGGTACCCGGGTAGTTAAGGATATCATGGTACCCGGGTAGTTAAAGATATCATGGTACCCGGGTAGTTAAAGATATCATGGTACCCGGGTAGTTAAAGATATCATGGTACCCGGGTAGTTAAAGATATCCAGGGTAGTTAAAGATATCTTGGTACCCGGGTAGTTAAGGACATCACGGTACCCGGGTAGTTAAAGATATCCCGGGTAGTTAAGGATATCATGGTACCCGGGTAGTTAAAGATATGATGGTACCCGGGTAGTTAAAGATATCATGGTACCCGGGTAGTTAAGGATATCATGGTACCCGGGTAGTTAAAGATATCATACATAGTGTCCTCTGGTTCTTTTTACGTGCACGGTGTAAAGCACCGACACGAGACCTCTGTTTAAAGTCTCATCTGAAAGACTGTTAATTGTATTAGGGTCAGACGGGGCATCGAATTTAAACGGCAGGTTAAGGGTTAATAATAAAATGGTTCCACTCAGGGGGTATCTATATGAAAGATACGTCTTAACTGGTATCTATATGTCTTAACTGTACATCAATCGACATAATTCCATTTATTTAAATAATTATAAAACATCGTTTTATTAAATTAACCCTAAATGGTACGCAATGATACTTAAATAACTGTCATCGGTTCGCTTTAATAAATACATCGATTTCATTGAAATACATATTAAAAATACAGAATTGCTCCATTTATAAATTCGATATTTAATACAGTGTTTGACAGTTGGCTGTATCAATTTGTATGTTGTAGAAGGGTCTGTATAGAAATAAAAATGATATTTTAATACTACTATCGCACCACAGATCTACCCGGTGAAAATGGATACTTGAAAGGTTATCTATAAATGGGCGTTTGAGATTTATTTTTGAAATAATATCATATTTACATGCTATTTCGATGACCCCATATACTTTCGAAATTATCGGCAGTGGATATCAGATGTCTATTAATTGTTGGCAATAAATAATTGATGTAGTGATTAAAAGGCAAACTTAACGTCCGCATATATATGATCTATGTTCCACATTTAATTGCAATTAACGTTGACGAATGGTATCATAAACGTAGTGAAAGTAACGCATAGGTTGCGGAAGTAACGTAATGGTTATGTGGAATACGTAAAGTTTGTGGAAATAAAGTATGCTTACGTTGCGGAAGTAACGTAATTGTTATGAAAGTAACGTAGATGTGAAAGTAACGTAGATGTGAAAGTAACTACGTGAAAGTAACATATACGCTGTGGAAGTAACGTAATTGTTATGAAAGTAACGTAGATGTGGAAGTAACGTAATTGTTGTGAAAGTAACGTAAATGTGAAAGTGACGTATACGCTGTGGAAGTAACGTTGCTGTTGCGGAAGTAGCACACATATCATGGAAGTAACGTAATTGCTATATGGAATTAACGTTTGTAGAGGCAAGTAACATAATTACCATTAGCATAGTTCGATCTCCAATCACCGTCGTGCCAGGGTACCGTGTGAGTATCCAATGGTCACTTGTCCACGCCATCATGTCATACAATTATATTAGCATAGTTCGAACTCCAATCAACGCAGTGCCAGGGTACCGTGTGAGTATCCAATGGTCACTTGTCCACGCCATCATGTCATACAATTATATTAGCATAGTTCGAACTCCAATCAACGCAGTGCCAGGGTACCGTGTGAGTATCCAATGGTCACATGTCCACGCCATCATATCATACAATTATATTAGCATAATTCGAACTCCAGTCACCGTCGTGCCAGGGTACCGTGGGATTATCCAATGGTCACGTGTCCACCAAAGTTAGCGTTATGACATTTGTCAATTTGAATTCAATTTCTTCAATTTGAAGAAATTGCTTGCATTACATGATCACGAGATATCATGGTACCCGGGTAGTTAAAGGTACCATGGTACCCGGGTAGTTAAATATATCATGGTACCCGAGTAGTTAAGGGTATCATGGTACCGGGTAGTTAAAGATATCATTGTACCCGGGTAGTTAAAGATATCCCGGGTAGTTAAAGATATCATGGTACCCGGGTAGTTAAAGATATCGTGGTACCCGGGTAGTTAAAGATATCATGGTACCCGGGTAGTTAAAGATATCATGGTACCCGGGTAGTTAAAGATATCATGGTACCCGGGTAGTTAAAGATATCCCGGGTAGTTAAAGATATCATGGTACCCGGGTAGTTAAAGATATCACGGTACCCGGGTAGTTAAAGATATCCGGGTAGTTAAGGATATCATGGTACCCGGGTAGTTAAAGATATGATGGTACCCGGGTAGTTAAAGATATCATGGTACCCGGGTAGTTAAGGATATCATGGTACCCGGGTAGTTAAGGATATCATGGTACCCGGGTAGTTAAGGATATCATGGTACCCGGGTAGTTAAAGATATCATGGTACCCGGGTAGTTAAAGATATCATGGTACCCGGGTAGTTAAGGATATCATGGTACCCGGGTAGTTAAGGATATCATGGTACCCGGGTAGTTAAAGATATCATGGTACCCGGGTAGTTAAAGATATCATGGTATCCGGGTAGTTAAAGATATCATGGTACCCGGGTAGTTAAAGATATCATGGTACCCGGGTAGTTAAAAATATCATGGTACCCGGGTAGTTAAAGATATCATGGTACCCGGGTAGTTAAGGATATTATGGTACCCGGGTAGTTAAGGATATCATGGTACCCGGGTAGTTAAAGATATCATGGTACCCGGGTAGTTAAAGATATCATGGTACCCGAGTAGTTAAAGATATCCCGGGTAGTTAAGGATATCATGGTACCCGGGTAGTTAAAGATATCCCGGGTAGTTAAAGATATCATGGTACCCGGGTAGTTAAAGATATCATGGTACCCGAGTAGTTAAAGATATCCCGGGTAGTTAAGGATATCATGGTACCCGGGTAGTTAAAGATATGATGGTACCCGGGTAGTTAAAGATATCATGGTACCCGGGTAGTTAAGGATATCATGGTACCCGGGTAGTTAAAGATATCATGGTACCCGGGTAGTTAAAGATATCATGGTACCCGGGTAGTTAAAGATATCATGGTATCCGGGTAGTTAAAGATATCATGGTACCAGGGTAGTTAAAGATATCATGGTACCCGGGTAGTTAAAGGTATCATGGTACCCGGGTAGTTAAAGATATCATGGTACCCGGGTAGTTAAAGATATCATGGTACCCGGGTAGTTAAAGATATCATGGTACCAGGGTAGTTAAAGGTACCATGGTACCCGGGTAGTTAAAGATATCATGGTACCCGGGTAGTTAAAGATATCATGGTACCCGGGTAGTTGAGGATATTATGGTACCCGGGTAGTTAAGGATATCATGGTACCCGGGTAGTTAAAGATATCATGGTACCCGGGTAGTTAAAGATATCATGGTACCCGAGTAGTTAAAGATATCCCGGGTAGTTAAGGATATCATGGTACCCGGGTAGTTAAAGATATCCCGGGTAGTTAAGGTTATCATGGTACCCGGGTAGTTAAAGATATCCCGGGTAGTTAAGGATATCATGGTATCCGGGTAGTTAAAGATATCATGGTACCAGGGTAGTTAAAGATATCATGGTACCCGGGTAGTTAAAAATATCATGGTACCCGGGTAGTTAAAGATATCATGGTACCCGGGTAGTTAAAAATATCATGGTACCCGGGTAGTTAAAGATATCATGGTACCCGGGTAGTTAAGGATATTATGGTACCCGGGTAGTTAAGGATATCATGGTACCCGGGTAGTTAAAGATATCATGGTACCCGGGTAGTTAAAGATATCATGGTACCCGAGTAGTTAAAGATATCCCGGGTAGTTAAGGATATCATGGTACCCGGGTAGTTAAAGATATCCCGGGTAGTTAAAGATATCATGGTACCCGGGTAGTTAAAGATATCATGGTACCCGAGTAGTTAAAGATATCCCGGGTAGTTAAGGATATCATGGTACCCGGGTAGTTAAAGATATGATGGTACCCGGGTAGTTAAAGATATCATGGTACCCGGGTAGTTAAGGATATCATGGTACCCGGGTAGTTAAAGATATCATGGTACCCGGGTAGTTAAAGATATCATGGTACCCGGGTAGTTAAAGATATCATGGTATCCGGGTAGTTAAAGATATCATGGTACCAGGGTAGTTAAAGATATCATGGTACCCGGGTAGTTAAAGGTATCATGGTACCCGGGTAGTTAAAGATATCATGGTACCCGGGTAGTTAAAGATATCATGGTACCCGGGTAGTTAAAGATATCATGGTACCAGGGTAGTTAAAGGTACCATGGTACCCGGGTAGTTAAAGATATCATGGTACCCGGGTAGTTAAAGATATCATGGTACCCGGGTAGTTAAGGATTATGGTACCCGGGTAGTTAAGGATATCATGGTACCCGGGTAGTTAAAGATATCATGGTACCCGGGTAGTTAAAGATATCATGGTACCCGAGTAGTTAAAGATATCCCGGTAGTTAAGGATATCATGGTACCCGGGTAGTTAAAGATACCCGGGTAGTTAAGGTTATCATGGTACCCGGGTAGTTAAAGATATCCCGGGTAGTTAAGGATATCATGGTACCCGGGTAGTTAAAGATATCATGGTACCCGGGTAGTTAAAGATATCATGGTACCCGGGTAGTTAAAGATATCATGGTACCCGGGTAGTTAAAAATATCATGGTACCCGGGTAGTTAAAGATATCATGGTACCCGGGTAGTTAAGGATATTATGGTACCCGGGTAGTTAAGGATATCATGGTACCCGGGTAGTTAAAGATATCATGGTACCCGGGTAGTTAAAGATATCATGGTACCCGGTAGTTAAAGATATCCCGGGTAGTTAAGGATATCATGGTACCCGGGTAGTTAAAGATATCATGGTACCCGGGTAGTTAAAGATATCATGGTACCCGGGTAGTTAAGGATATCATGGTACCCGGGTAGTTAAAGATATCATGGTACCCGGGTAGTTAAGGATATCATGGTACCCGGGTAGTTAAAGATATCATGGTACCCGGGTAGTTAAAGATATCATGGTACCCGGGTAGTTAAAGATATCATGGTACCCGGGTAGTTAAAGATATCATGGTACCCGGGTAGTTAAAGATATCATGGTACCCGGGTAGTTAAAGATATCATGGTACCCGGGTAGTTAAAGATATCATGGTACCCGGGTAGTTAAAGATATCATGGTACCCGGGTAGTTAAAGATATCATGGTACCCGGGTAGTTAAAGATATCATGGTACCCGGGTAGTTAAAGATATCATGGTACCCGGGTAGTTAAAGATATCATGGTACCCGGGTAGTTAAAGATATCCCGGGTAGTTAAAGATATCATGGTACCCGGGTAGTTAAAGATATCATGGTACCCGGGTAGTTAAAGATATCATGGTACCCGGGTAGTTAAAGATATCATGGTACCCGGGTAGTTAAAGATATCATGGTACCCGGGTAGTTAAAGATATCCAGGGTAGTTAAAGATATCATGGTACCCGGGTAGTTAAGGACATCACGGTACCCGGGTAGTTAAAGATATCCCGGGTAGTTAAGGATATCATGGTACCCGGGTAGTTAAAGATATGATGGTACCCGGGTAGTTAAAGATATCATGGTACCCGGGTAGTTAAGGATATCATGGTACCCGGGTAGTTAAAGATATCATGGTACCCGGGTAGTTAAAGATATCATGGCACACGGGTAGTTAAAGATATCCCGGGTAGTTAAAGATATGATGGTACCCGGGTAGTTAAGGATATCATGGTACCCGGGTAGTTAAGGATATCATGGTACCGGGTAGTTAAAGATATGATGGTACCCGGGTAGTTAAGGATATCATGGTACCCGGGTAGTTAAAGATATCCCGGGTAGTTAAAGATATCATGGTACCCGGGTAGTTAAAGGTATCATGGTACCGGGTAGTTAAAGATATCATGGTACCCGGGTAGTTAATGATATCATGGTATCGGGTAGTTAAATATATCATGGTACCCGGGTAGTTAAAGTATCATGGTACCCGGGTAGTTAAAGATATCATGGTACCCGGGTAGTTAAAGATATCATGGTACCCGGGTAGTTAAAGATATCATGGTACCCGGGTAGTTAAAGATATCATGGTACCCGGGTAGTTAAGGATATTATGGTACCCGGGTAGTTAAGGATATCATGGTACCCGGGTAGTTAAAGATATCATGGTACCCGGGTAGTTAAAGATATCATGGTACCCGAGTAGTTAAATATATCATGGTACCAGGGTAGTTAAAGGTACCATGGTACCCGGGTAGTTAAAGATATCCCGGGTAGTTAAGGTTATCATGGTACCCGAGTAGTTAAAGATATCCCGGGTAGTTAAGGATATCATGGTACCCTGGTAGTTAAAGATATGATGGTACCCGGTAGTTAAAGATATCATGGTACCCGGGTAGTTAAGGATATCATGGTACCCGGGTAGTTAAAGATATCATGGTACCCGGGTAGTTAAAGGTATCATGGCACCCGGGTAGTTAAAGATATTATGGTACCTGGGTAGTTAAAGGTATCATGGCACCCGGGTAGTTAAAGATATCATGGTACCCGGGTAGTTAAAGATATCATGGTACCCGGGTAGTTAAATGTGAACCCGACAAATCTGGCGTACACTGGAAATACATAGCATTGATCGATCAACAACACTTTCAAATTTAATCTGTTTTTTATTCTAAAACGACCAACACACCCACTGCTACTTGGATACCATAATACCCGTTGTGCTCCTTAGCTCAAAATAGAACTGAGTTATAAAACATTTTAATCATTCAAGTTAAGATTGTCAGAAAGTTACGAAATTCTGAATACGGTTTTCATTGAGATAGCTAAATATACGATCTATTCTGGCTTTAAGTGTTTACTTAAACTGGCAATTTTCAATTACATGTCACTGTTAATTCTCTAATTGGAACCAATAACAGTGACGTCATAGTATGTCAAATAAACGACCGACTGTGCAGTAAATGTGATTTTATTTATAGGGAATTGGGTAGAATATATTACAAAACTGATATTACAACAGTATTGACTTTTTGCATGCTGGGTAAATTAAGGCTTTAAATAGGTCAAATAATTGTAGTAGACGATAATTTATTAATGTGATTTTCTGCTACAAATATGAAAATTACATTAATAAATTATCGTCTGCTACAATTCTTTGAACTATTTAATGCCTTAATACGACCATTTATTAATGTGTTTTTCATATTTGAAGCAGGAAACTCTGGACATTTGTCGTGGACTTTCATTAGAATTCTGTCATTATTACATCATTCTAATGAACTTACATGTCGTATTTGACTGTTTTCACAGATAGCGTACACAAAGTTAATTACTGATTAAAGCAGCATTACATCGTAATAAGGATGTTTTGTGTAAAATATAAATACTAATGTGTGTGTGCTTACAAAAATCGAAATAGTCGCTCAGAAACCATAACATTCCAATAAATTTAAACCGTCGTATACGCGAATTTGTTTATCAACACACGAAATAAACACGCACAGCGCGCATGCGTGAAACAACAGAGGATGTAGAAAACAACGTATATATTTTGAACATGAAATACTAGCTATCTATCTTCCTCTAATGTCGAACCCCTCGCGGGGATGTAGAAATGTCCCTAAAAGACGCTAACAGAGGTATGAATAAACATATCAAGTAATTTAATTAAAAAAGACAACGTGGGACAAATGGGGATGATGCATTCCGAATGTAAACACGTGCGAATGATGCGTTCCGGCTGTAAGCAAATGCGTGACCGATCGACTCGGAAAGTCCTACTTTCGGTTTCGAGTTTGTTTTATCGCAAAAAAACACTGTTTACCAAATGAACATAAGCATACAAAGTGTAATGTTAGAATGTGTAGCAGCATTGCTACCCATACGTAAAAATTGAATTTTTCAAATATATTTTATTTCATACGATGTAATGCTGCTTTAAAAATACATGAAAGAAATCACACCAATATTATAATATATTATATATATTATACCTTTACTATAGTCAAGTCAAAACCGTTTATTTGCTCATTTCACGCACAGTCTGCATCCGTTATGTCGAATTCCGTCTGACTGGACAAAATACTTCGACATAACCGAAGTTTTACTTAACGAACTTCGATATAAACGGAGCCAAGTATATATAAAATGATAGTGTATGAAACGGGACTTTCATCCGACTTCGAGATAACCGGAGACTTCGACATAACCGGATGTAGACTGTACATACATGACATAATGAGGATTAACTTAACATATGATTGTTCGAGGCGTGTGTAACAAGATATGTTGTAAATACTATAATATTATAATAAAGAGAACAAATTTAGTGGAAGTCGTGATAGCGTTCGCTTCATGTGCGAAATATCGGGAGTTCGAGCCCCGCTGGAGCCGTTACGATTGTGCCCTTAGGCAAGGCATTTAAATTCCACGTTGCCTCTTCTCTCTCCTTCACGGCGACGGATTCCATCAGGAATGAGGTCTCGAGAGTGATTAATATAAGTTGAAAGAACTTGTTTCGCAATCAAGCTAAAATAAATGCGTATAAACTAAAGAGAAAATTCTATTTTAACGTACTGGGCTAGTTGGTTTACATTCTACAGTATAGTTGAAGAGATCACCAAAAGAATAATGGTCTTACGTTGCATTGGAGCAATGAATATATTCGCAATGACGGAGAGTCGTGAATGTATGATGTAGCTAACTAATATGTTTATTTAAAGTCGCCACCGCATAAATGCATTTGGGCGACTGTTTGTGTAGATTGACAGGACTATTTAAATAGTAGTGTATCAGAGATGATCATTACAGACGGATCTGTAGTCCAGTGGTAACACGCTGGACTTGTAATCCACTGATCGCAGGTTCGATCCCCCGTCTGACCATAATAAACTAATAAAATTAACAGTCTTTCAGATGGGATTTTAATGGGTCTAGTGTCGGTGTTGTATATCATGCACGTAAAAGAACCAGAGGAGACTGGAATGTGTCACACACAGATGATGATTAATTCAACTCTGAAGCCTGTACACGAAACGGCCGTACACAGCCTAGTGTGTGTGTTTTACGTTTATTTATCGTCGCTACCGGTTGCCCATATGAGCGACGCCTCCTGAAGAGTTAGTCATTTTAGATTTTGGAGGATAGTGTAATGATACAGACAGAGACCCATTCCAGAGTCTCCTCTGGTTCTTTTACGTGCACGGTGTAAAGCACCGACACGAGACCTCGGTTTAAAGTCCCAACTGAAAGACTGTTAATTTCATTAGGGTCAGACGGGGGATCATGACAAAACGATATTGGTTTTTATATATAATGTACGTGTATAAAATGTCGATACCATATAACGAGTAACGAACACATGTACACCAACCCGCTGAACACATGTACACACCAACCCGTCGAACACATGTACACCAACCCGCCGAACACATGTACACCAACCCGCCGAACACATGTCCACCAACCCGCTGAACACATGTACACACCAACCCGTCGAACACATGTACACCAACCCGCCGAACACATGTACACCAACCCGCCGAACACATGTACACCAACCCGCCGAACACATGGTACACCAACCCGCCGAACACATGTACACCAACCCGCCGAACACATGTACACCAACCCGCCGAACACATGTACACCAACCCGCTGAACACATGTACACCAACCCGCTGAACACATGTACACCAACCCGCCGAACACATGTACACACCAACCCGCTGAACACATGTACACCAACCCGCTGAACACATGTACACCAACCCGACGAACACATGTACACACCGACCCGACGAACACATGTACACCAACCCGCCGAACACATGTACACCAATCCGCCGAACACATGTACACCAACCCGTCGATCACATGTACACCAACCCGTCGAACACATGTACACACCAACCCGCCGAACACATGTACACAAACCCGACGAACACATGTACACCAACCCGCTGAACACATGTACACCAACCCGTCGAACACATGTACACACCAACCCGCCGAACACATGTACACCAACCCGTCGATCACATGTACACCAACCCGTCGAACACATGTACACACCAACCCGCCGAACACATGTACACAAACCCGCCGAACACATGTACATAAACCCGACGAACACATATACACCAACCCGCTGAACACATGTACACCAACCCGCCGAACACATGTACACCAACCCGCCGACAACATGTACACCAACCCGACGAACACATGTACACCAACCCGCCGACCACATGTACACCAACCCGCCGACAACATGTACACCAACCCGACGAACACATGTACACCAACCCGCCGACCACATGTACACCAACCCGCCGACCACATATTAAACAGAACGAAATACTTTTTGTCAGTTTTCATTAATTATGATATATGTTCCGTCTAGTTATATTACCAGCAAGTATTTAGAATTTATTGATGTGAAATTCAATTGAGCGAAGCAACCGATGATACATATCTTTTATAATACATATAAAATAGTTTGCATGAAATTAATGTTTGGATTGAAATAAATGGAAATAAAGATTTCACAAACGATAGTTTTGGTAATAATATACGGATGATTACCAAACGAGGGTTGTTCAAATAAAACCTGGAAATCTGCCGTTCAATGCTATGCCAGGCGCGTAGCTGCCATTAGGCCAAAAGGCCCGGGCCTGCACATCATTTTGACCAAAAAAAATAAATATATATCATGTTTATTTGTTATAAAAACATGTCCAAATTTGTCTTTTAAATGCAGCAGAATGCTGGAAATTGCATCCTAAAACCAAATAATTCCGGGGGTGCATGCCCCCGGACCCCCTAGCAACCTCGTTCGCTACGCTCACTCAACATTCTTTACTCGGGCCTGCACATAATTTGCCTCCTGGCTACACCCCTGTATGCCCTATGTAGACAAGATCTAGCGGGATTGATATATAGAAAAGCACTGCAATTGGACGAATAATGAGTGAATATGAATCGCATAGAAACGTCATTTAACAAATTGTGGTTTTGCATTATTTTAAACAGGACGTAGCATTTACATATCGGTTTATAATCTACACCTTCCTTAATAAAAGCTCGCTCGTAAATACTCGAATACTTCCATGTGTCAATGACATCATATAAATGTTTGACGTCAGATTTTGTACATCGCCTTGTGAACATGTTTTTGTACATCGGATACAATTGAGGAAAGGATTGTGTACATCGCCTTGTGAACATGTGTTTGTACATCGGATACAATTGAGGAAAGGATTGTGTAGTATCGGGATTGTGTAGTATCGGGATTGTGTAGTATCGGGATTGTGTACAATAGTATGCATGATGAATTGAATATATCCATCATCATGAATACTATTGTATACAGTACTGGGTACATGAATACTATTGTATACAGTACTGGGTACATGAATACTATTGTATACAGTACTGGGTACATGAATACTATTGTATACAGTACTGGGTACATGAATATATCCATCATCATGAATACTATTGTATACAGTACTGGGTACATGAATACTATTGTATACAGTACTGGGTACATGAATACTATTGTATACAGTACTGGGTACATGAATACTATTGTATACAGTACTGGGTACATGAATATATCCATCATCATGAATACTATTGTATACAGTACTGGGTACATGAATACTATTGTATACAGTACTGGGTACATGAATACTATTGTATACAGTACTGGGTACATGAATACTATTGTATACAGTACTGGGTACATGAATACTATTGTATACAGTACTGGGTACATGAATACTATTGTATACAGTACTGGGTACATGAATATGTTGACGAACAGTTAAATGGGAACCGCGCATATCAGGCTGCCGGCGATTCTTGGGAATATTTGATCACGAATTCCAAACGTTTCTCGACCGGATCGGGACCGTCGACGAGACTTGGATCAGTTTATACAAGCCGGAAACAAAGATGCAATCAACGTGCCGGAAACCGCTAGGTTCATCATCACAAACTGACATTCATAGTCGGTCGCTCCACTGAGAAGCAGACTCTGGCGTACATCGCGTGCTTTACTGTCAATGTAGAACTCATCTGATGGCGTTGCATAGCTGTCTCGCTCGCATATGTACCGGCCATTCCACAGAGAGGATGTCCGGTTAACGCAGTGGTTAGCGCGCTCGCTTCTCACCAATGCTCGGACCGGGAAGTATGCGAGATGGTACTGTGGTCACCAGATCGGACAGGTGGGTTTTCTCCGGGTACTCCGGTTTCCTCCCACACGAATGACCAAATATACGCTTTCATCCGCGCCAACGAGAGTGATTATTAAGTTGTTAAAACTCGCTTCGCAATCGTTGTGAAATAAATAAAACTTAATAACATTCTACCGACGTTCACATGAAAAGGTTTGATTCGCGGGAACACATATATAGAAAGTGTTGCATTTCTAGGCGAATACTTCGAGAACGATTGAACATACCAGTAACAGTAAATTAAGTTGATAATGATGATAAAATATGCTAGGCCGACGTCATAATGATGTTAGCGGCAGTGACGTTGCATTGGTTTTTCAATTCAATTCAAGTTTATTGGCATAATCGTCAAAATACAGTTTGTATATGGCCATTAACAAATACAATATGAAGTATGGCAAATACCACACATATAATAACACTCAACATCAGAAATAAATAATAGGAAGCTATTTACAAAACAGTAAAATTCTCAATGGTATCTTTACGAATTTTATACGCTTCATTTATAAACTTTAATATATTAAATAATTGATTTTATAACTCAAACGGTCATTTGTGGTTGGTATACGCTAATCTATAATCTGACAACATGTTAGGAACATTGGAACCAGTTGATCTACTTGGGGGCATTATTCTAGGTATTTTTGAACACCCCTCTTAAAAAAGAACTGTTTCTCTTAAATACATAAATACCGAGATGCATTGCGCTATGTCAAATACAGGGGAACATTGACATTTGCGGATGTACAAAAGTATTGGTAAACTATTTGAAATGTTACTGTTTAATATATTAGGTGTGGATTCACTGTTTAATATAGTAGGTGTGGATTCACTGTTTAATATAGTAGGTGTGGATTCACTGTTTAATATAGTAGGTGTGGATTCACTGTTTAATATAGTAGGTGTGGATTCACTGTTTAATATAGTAGGTGTGGATTCACTGTTTAATATATTAGTGTGGTTTGTTAATATAGTGGTGTGGATTCACTGTTTAATATAGTAGGTGTGGATTCACTGTTTAATATAGTAGGTGTGGATTCACTGTTTAATATAGTAGGTGTGGATTCACTGTTTAATATAGTAGGTGTGGATTCACTGTTTAATATAGTAGGTGTGGATTCACTGTTTAATATAGTAGGTGTGGATTCACTGTTTAATATAGTAGGTGTGGATTCACTGTTTAATATAGTAGGTGTGGATTCACTGTTTAATATAGTAGGTGTGGATTCACTGTTTAATATAGTAGGTGTGGATTCACTGTTTAATATAGTAGGTGTGGATTCACTGTTTAATATAGTAGGTGTGGATTCACTGTTTAATATAGTAGGTGTGGATTCACTGTTTAATATAGTAGGTGTGGATTCACTGTTTAATATAGTAGGTGTGGATTCACTGTTTAATATAGTAGGTGTGGATTCACTGTTTAATATAGTAGGTGTGGATTCACTGTTTAATATAGTAGGTGGGATTCACTGTTTAATATAGTAGGTGTGGATTCACTGTTTAATATAGTAGGTGTGGATTCACTGTTTAATATAGTAGGTGTGGATTCACTGTTTAATATAGTAGGTGTGGATTCACTGTTTAATATAGTAGGTGTGGATTCACTGTTTATATAGTAGTGTGGGATTCACTGTTTTATATAGTAGGTGTGGATTCACTGTTTAATATAGTAGGTTGGATTCACTGTTTAATAGAAGTAGTTGTGGATTCACTGTTTAATATAGTAGGTGTGGATTCACTGTTTAATATATTAGGTGTGGATTCACTGTTTAATATAGTAGGTGTGGATTCACTGTTTAATATAGTAGGTGTGGATTCACTGTTTAATATAGTAGGTGTGGATTCACTGTTTAATATAGTAGGTGTGGATTCACTGTTTAATATAGTAGGTGTGGATATGTTATACAAGACTGATTTATGGTCCTAGACTCTGCAGAGAAGAGACGAAGTGGAACATCTATGTCCCTTGGCCACATTTCTAGTTTTGATATAACTACTATAATCGACTATTTTGTGTGTCAGAGAAATAATGTTGTATGTGTTTTATCATGTGATATGTTTCTAGTATTATATTTGTAAGTGACTTATAGGCCCATTGGGCCGGGTGTATTTAATTGTATAATTTATATGTAAATATCACAGGTCACTATAATAAACATATTACTTACTTACTTATTTACTTACTTATAATAGGTGTGGATTCACATGTCGTTCTTGCCTCTTGTTTTCATACAACTATATATCATTGCCCTTTTTTATATACTTTATTTATTTTACAACGATTAGTTTATACAAATTTATTTTAGTTAGATTGCGAAACAAGTTATTTCAACTTATATAAATCACTCTCGAGACCTCATTCCTGATGGAATCCATCGCCACGAGGGAGAGAGAAGAGGCAACGTGGAATTTAAATGCCTTGCCTAAGGGC
>CM026391.1:13725642-13747174 GCA_014843695.1 Archivesica marissinica
TTCGATTATGGAAAACCCAGGCGCACCGCCGATCGCGCGCCACGTTTGGAGATTGCGAGCGCTGTTTGTGAGAACGCGCGCCACTTAAAACTTAATTATAATTACAAAGGAGGGCATATATTATAAAAGATACATCGTTACCTGAAACAAGAATCGTTTTATTATTTAATAACAAACCAAAGTTATTGTCCACTTCCGGCACTTCCGTAATCACATCGGATTCGGAGCCGGAACTGTCCGTGTCGGTGTGACTGTCGCGTTCAGAGTCAGAATCACTGGCACTGCTGTCACTATCGTGCGTGGCTTTAGTGATTTTTCGCTTTTTAAGTAGTAGATCGGATCCTGTTTCAATTTTGCGCTTTCGCGACTTTTGCAGATATTTCCCAACGGCATTATGGAGTATGGCGTCTTTGTCGGATTCGGTCCACACTAGATCGTTTACACATACAAGCAATAGGTTTTCCATCGTTTGGTGTTTCATACTAAGACGGCGATCGGACAACATTGCAGTGAGATGACTGAAGCCGCACTCCACGACGCTGTTACTGACAGCAATTGAAAATACGATTTTTACGAGCAGACAAATGTTCGGAAACTGGAGCCTTCGATATTTCAAAAGTTTGCGCCATAGGCGGCGCACTTTCAGTTTTGGATAGTATTGTTTAGTGGCTACTTTCACATCGCACCACTCCGTTTTTAACATATCATCGTCGGGGTTAAATCCCGCAAACTTGAGAGTTTCTGAATAGTGTTCTGCCAATTTGGTAATCGATTCCAAGTCGACTTTTGACGATTGCCAATTTGCAGGATCGACCCATTGCATATGGCGGAATATGGAATCATCAGCCTTGAACAACGCGAATCTTGCGTCAATGCATGTCATAATAGCCTCAATTGTTCTGTGCGCTAGATTCACTGTTTCGTCCAATATTATGTTAGCCATGTTATCAGATTGACATCCTTTCAAACCATCATATTTCTGTTGTATAAACTCTCTATTCGGGGCCTTACGATGCATCGTTCCGAGTTTTGGCATTTTAACTTCAACTGACACGACGCTACTTTCCTCTGAATGAGTCATTGTTAACTTCATCATAGAATTTTTTGTGATTGCATCAACAGTGGTCAGTGTTTCCTTGAGTTCAGTCAACGCTGTCTCCATTTTAATGACAGCGGGTAGAATATCAAACACGAGTAGACTGTCCTTTTCGAAAACCAAAGAGAGTATTGACACCACATCTAGTATCGTCCTGTACAAACAACACACCATAATGAACTTATAGTTCTGCAGCTTGTTTAAGAAGCCCTGTAGCTTGGCTTTGATTTTTTTGTAGTCTGGATCCGCGATCCCATCTTCGAACACCTGGATGAGAAGTACCCAGTTGTTCAATAAGTTTTTAATTGCTTTCCTGTGGTGGTTCACAAACCTAGTGGAGGTTAATTTCGGAAGTTTATACACCGTCACGTCTAGGACCCGAGCAGCCTCCTTAAAATGGCGGCTGAACTTTCCAGATTGCTTAAAGAACTTGTACAACGATTGCATGAACTCTTTTCAACGTTTTCCATGTCTTTTTCCTTCAAAATGGAGTCTTTAATAGCCAACTCAAGACGATGTGCAACACAGTGAATGTTGACTAACCACGGCCTTCCATCTTCTTTAAAACGTGTTAGTAAACCCGATTTGTTGCCAAAATTTACAGATGCCCCATCGGCTGCAGCAGCAACTTCGGTGAATTTATACCTATCGGCTGGTATCTTAAGTCTATTTAGAAATACATCGTCAATGGCAACTTTTAACACGCGAGCATTAGCATCACCAAATGAGTCCAAATCTTGCAAAGCGAGGACGTAATAGGTTGGCCTTCCCTCGTACACCGCTCTAACAAGAACAAGTTCCTTCTCTGCCCCTGTTTTCCTTGCCTGCGAGCCATCTGACATTACCGTGAAAGCGTTAACCCCGCACAAAATGTCTGCAATCTTTTCCCGAATAGAATTGGCGATGAAACATAGAATTTCCCTAACACAGTCAGAATTATCAGCACCTTGAATAAGATTAACTCCATTAGCTTTCTGGACTTTAATCATTGTCTCAAATGTTGTCAATAGTTGACCGTCAACGGCCAGAAGGTATGCCGTCTTGAATAGCTTAAGATACGCATCCCGTGACTGCTGTTTGAGAGCGATATTAATCTTTGGCTGTTTTATTACGTTTGTCGCAGATGCACTAGTGCTGGCTAATAACGAGTCACCAGGGTTAGAGTCCATTTTCTCCCTCTCCACATCACTAAATTCCCCACCCATTTCTTTCTCCACTTCTATTCCAATTTCATGGGCTTTCGATGTAAGATGTCTGTTCACAGTATGTTTTGATACGAAGTTGGTGCCCACAACATATTTGTAAACGTCCGTAGTGGCTTTCCCGCGCAGTTTATCACTTTTCTTTATGTGGTCTGCATGTCGAGCGCAGGTTTTGCACCATACTTCATGCACATATTCAATGCCATGCTTATCTTTAACAGTTTTAAATCCAATTAGCGACCCGACGTTCCAATTTAAGAATGTTTTTAATTGCACGGAGTGCCCCTTTGTTTTAGTATCTGCCATAGCTGACTATATGTATATTGACAACAATTAAATGTGTGTGATCATTCCGAGAGTTGGTTGTATTATGCCAGCTTAAAATATAATGCGACAATCATTGCATCGTATCAAAGGATGCCGATAAAAAAAATTCCGCATCACTGTACCTGTCAAAGCCTTTGAGTCATAAGCCGCACGTGGACTACAAAGTCAAACACATCGTCGCAGACACCCACGCTTGAAATGAAACTACAAAGGTGCCGACAACCGGATCGGAGAGTTCATTGTTGCAGTGAAATATGCAACGTTTTAGAAACAATTTTAACCACATCAATGCTAACAGCGCGCGCATGTTTCGAGGCGTTCGGTCTGTCGCGCGTCTAGTCTTGATTTCGGGCGCGCGGGCGCCTCAAAATCGAAGGATGAATAAGGACCCCTTGTGTGTAATAACGGACATAACTCATAAACACGGAGCAGTGAGACTATAATGACATTTTTATTCGTAAATATATTGGCGTGGCAGACGATGCATATGTCATTTTGGAGAACAAATTGCCAATTTCTTTAAAAAATGATATTTATATGGTGATATAAAACGGATATAGTGAAATTAGTGAAAACTGTGGTAGGTTTAAAGTTTTCACCCCTAATTTACCTTGTCTGATATATTATGATCAGTTAGAAATAGATTGGAAGTGCACAAGGTATGTTTATTTATAATTCCGGTAACTGGAGCGTGAAATATTGCGTGATCTCTCACGACTTGCTATTTCCACAGTTGGGCGAAAACCTGTTCTGGGCGAAAACTCTTCACGCCGGGATACATGATTTTTACATCATAGTTTTTTTTCATACGAGACACGAGTTGACAATAAATGACAAAAATTGGTTCGAGTTCACTATGGTACGAGTTGACCATGTGAACGTAGACACATACTGACAATAATGTTTACTTTTAGTTCGAGCTTTCGTCCTTTAAAATATGTAGTATATGTGCCCAAATACGTCAAAGAACATGTCACGAACAAATACATAGAGTTTTCGCTTCCCGTTTGTTGATTATCCGGGTAACTAGTAACCGGTGTCATAATAACTTCGCGCCTACATTGCGGAATATGTAAAACTAGGTATTTCACCACTAAATTTGAGAAAATCCTTCTTGTTGCAATCAGTTTTGTATAATACATGTATGTATGTATGTATGTATGTATGTATGTATGTATGTATGTATGTATGTATGTATGTATGTATGCATGCAACACAATACTCGAGAAATATGCAACAAAAGGATACCATATCTCTACATCGAATTGGGTAATACATGAATAAATGCATTGTTTCTTTCAGTTAATGTGAGCCTTAAAGTTATGATGGGTAGGTGTGATATGGATATTTTTTTAATCGAGTAGAGTTAAATATATACAATCATTTCATAGCAAAGAGTAGTGCGCGCGGCAGCCCGTTCCCTTCATGTGCGAGAGGACCGAAGTTCGCGCCATCTGTCTCTGATATGATTGAACTCTTAGACAATGCTCTTAATTCCACATTGCCGTTCTATCTTTTGGGTTACATAGGAATTGAGTGTGTCCCAAAACAGAAAGGGGTCTGCCAGTCATAATCAGGAATAAGCAGTATAGCGTAGAATTAGAAATAGAACTATCCATTGGGCCATATATTTGATGCTTATGTGTCTAGATCGAAATTAATTGGGGGCGTATATGAACATACCATAATTATTTGCTCAAGATACTATTTGCAAAACCGTAAAAATACTAATACTTCAACTTTAAAATAATTATGTAGTAAAAAAAACAACAACACGAAACCAAACTGTGTTAGACGTTATATTCAAGTTCAAAGAGGCGGAATGAACTGTGCATGTGTCCAGTTCTTTATGCTTAATTAATAATGTTAATGTGTGTGTGTTTTACGTTTATTTATCGTCGCTACCGGTTGCCCATATGAGCGACGCCTCCTGACGAGATTAGTTATTTTAGAGGATAGTGCATGATACAGAGAGAGACCCATTCCAGAATCTCCTCTGGTTCTTTTACGTGCACGGTGTAAAGCACCGACACGAGACCTCGGTTTAACGTCCCATCTGAAAGACTGTTAATTTTATTAGGGTCAGACGGGGGATCGAACCTGCGATCCCTGGATTACCAGTCCAGACAGTTACCACTGGACTACAGATCCGTCTGTAATAATGTTAATGAAACATACTAACACGTATGTACGCACATTAATTTCTTTGCTTTTATTATGTTGTTTAAACATATTTATTCGTTCATAATGTACAATACTTATCTACTGTATGCAAAACGGGAAGAAGTGGATTAAATCGAAAGCTTATAGCTTATTGAGATGATCTCAATTTTATTATTTGATACGGAGAACCAGAGCTACGGATAGAGGCAATTAAGAAAAACGGACAATCCTAGTCAAAATAATGTTCATATAGTTTTCAAGTACATTATCTGCCTTAAACTGGATTGCTTTACTGAAAGACGTGGGTGATACTGGTTTTTTTTTATAACCGATACATTTACATGATGACAACCTTTCATTAGAAATTGTGTTTTGTCATTTTGAACAGAAATATGACTTTCCGGTACGGAAGTTGTCACACTCTGACGCGTCTTAGTTTTCTGTTATTCATTATGTGACGTATCCCACGACGTTCCATACAGTATAGTTAATAGTCATTCTGATAAAATGTAAACAAAATTTAAATAGAGATTAAAATATTTCACATTCTAAGGGATATAGGCCAACATGTTTTAATTTACACGAATGTTGCTATTGCTATTAAGAAATATAAGGCTTTAAGGCGGGTATAATCTACATTTTTCAATTTAATAACATACTTTATTTTACCCTTACACAGTTCAGTGACACGGAAATCACATAATCTTAGTCTACGTGTTTCCGTCCTCTTCTGTGTTGCTAGTAAGACATTCGAACTAATATATGCGAGTCTTAAACTAGCATGACTTAAATGCAGTTTTCACGAGATGATCACTGATTCTTTTTAAATTACAATCATATACATATACAGTCAAGCCTGTCTACAAAGGTCACTCTTGGGAAAGTCAAAAAGTGGCCTTTGTTGGCAGATGGCCTTTCAATAGAGGGTTAAAATGCATTGAGACAGGTTTTTCATATGCGGCCTTTATTCGGATGTGGCCTTTAGCACAGGTTTGACTAATCTCAAGAAATGAAAGCAGCAGCGACGAGACTCGTGCATGGTCAGCATTAGAAGTACAATGTACATTTAGTTTCTCGCTAGACAACCCTTTGCAAAATATCTTTACTGCGAACAATTGATTCCTATACCACGAAGATTCATATATAACGAAGATCGATGAAAACAATACTCATAGAGATGTAATTAGCCTGTGAACGGCCGTGGATATATTTTAATATGTGCTTTTAAAAACAATGCTATATCTAACACCCCACCCACCCATTTATAATAATCTGCATTCAGTGTCTGCTACGTATAGCATTTCTATTCGATTTTAAATCGAGTAGAAACGAAAAACAAATCAAAATGTGACATTGAGACTGTGATATACATTTATATGTATTTTATAAATACAGGTAGCTATACTAACTCTAAAAAAGAAAAGCGGGTAGATAGAACATACTAGTGACGAAGACATCGTGCACAGGTTTACTTCAGCACGAGACCACCGGAGTTGTGATCGAAGGCCACATTTGCTTAAAGGCCTGCAGTTTGACCCCGTCCAATTGTAAAGATTTATACTTTACTACCTGTTCCATGTGATTAGTGGCTTGTATCAACAATGTAGCAGTACATTCAGTATAATTTGGCGTATGTAGGTATTTTCTAACGGTTAATATGCACGATCACTCTGTGAGCTGAGAATTAGTCAAAATGAGGCCCTGACAATTTAAGTAAACGTATATTATTGATTGTAAAGAAAATTGATAGTTATGAGTATTCAAACTACATAATCCAGATCAGCCCAGGGACATAGATTACATGTTATGTAGGTGCCTCATCAGCCGTAGCGTAATCACTGAGACTGATAATTTGTATGCATGTATATAATATGTATGTATTTATATGAATAAACTATATGTGTTCGTTATATGGTAACCTTCATACTTCATTTAATTATATATCTACAGTATTATTCGCAAGTTTTCTGTTATATTTTAAATATTTCTCTGTGTCAGTGTGTGTTTACCGATATTGATGCTACATAATAATCACAGTGAATGCTATGAGTACATGTATAATATTATAATTATAATCTCTTGAACATACGAGTATTACACATATTCTGCCGATTTCTACAAGATGCCATTGAGTAAAATAACAATGTATGTAACTGATGAGCAGAGAAAAGAATTGCTGACTTTCTTGCAAAATAAGAACTGGGACGTAGAGATGGAAATAGAAGAAACAGCCACCGCCATGCCCGTTGCAGAGGCTGCTTACGTACCTCCCCCTATGCCTCAGCATGCTGAAGGTGTTGCTGAGTGTCCACTGTGCTTGTGTTCCCCTTGCATAATAAATGAACAGAACAAACAACTTTGGTGGCCTGCTAATAATCGTCCACCGCATAATCTAAATTCACATGAGAGAAAGCTTCTATACAGGAGGTTTTGGGCAATGCTATATAATTGTGGCGCATGGAAAGATGTCAGATATATAGAGAGAAAAGTAGCGGCTAGAAGAGGAGACTGTACTTGGCATAAGAGGGAACTGATGCCTGAATGTGTGGTACAGCAATGCAGGAACTGGCTGCCTAACCCGCGCAACCAGCCTTATTTGGGCCATAAGTGGAGTTGAATTGTTTATACCAGTTGTAAGTACTATAAAAATACAGAACTTCAATTTCAGCAATTTATAACCTCCGATATGTACGTGGGTCATAATAGATATAAGTGGTGCTCATGTGTTAGATGTATACCATGCAGGGCCTCGCATGTGGCAAATACGATGTGCGTCGACCGTCATATTTGTACCGCTATTCCTCGTGTGTTTAGTGCGTCGACCGTCAGATTTGTACCGCTATTCCTCGTGTGTTTAAGGTCAAATATAGGTCAACCTGCAGGCCTTTAAATATAATGCATGAGCTTCCTGGATGATATTGTATCCAATTGGTTTATATTGTTTGGCAACATTAAACTGAGACTAATTAATCTCCGCCAAAGCCTTCGTGAGTTTTCGTGAACTACGACCAGGACATACGTTAGGTTTTTACCATTAATATTTGAATCAAGTAAGTGTACAATAATCTAAAGCTCATATTTTACTTCGGAAATCGATTATTAACGAAGTAAGTTCACGCAATATGCAAATGTCTCAGTGTAATGTTGCCAAACAATACACAGGGATATGAAGATTCGTTAGTAAACCAATCTACTGGGGGGGGGGGGGCTATGTGGCATAGTGGTTTATGTTATTGACTTCAAATTACTTGCCCCTCACCGCTGTATGTTCGAATCTCATTAGATTGTCGGATTGGTTCATGTGAGGAAGCTTCCAGCTGACTTACGGAATGGCAGTGGTTCTATATATCCGAGTCTGTTCCTGAAATACATCTTGGAGGCGCGCCCGGTGTCTCCCTCCACTACTAATAGCTGGAGAGGCCACATGTTATCCGGGTGGCGTCCGTGGTCCAGTGGTAGAGCGTCGGATTTGGAATCGGTCCCGGGTTCGATACTCGGTCAGGCCACGTATGTAGTGTCATTGAGCAAGGCACCTCACACACATTGCTTAGTACTGGTTAATCGCTTAGGTCGGCTAAGCCTGCCCAGGAAAACATGTCTAAGTCCCCGCGAGGGGTTTGACATTAAAGGAACATACATATCTAAACTATATGCATTACCAAAAACAAGCAAGTATCTAAAATAATGTTTAAGCACAAGCTCTAGATCTTAATAGGGGTAGATCTATGGGTGGGGTAGATCTATGGATGGGGTAGATCTATGGGTGGGGTAGAACTATGGATGGGGTAGATCTATGGGTGGGGTAGATCTATGGAACTAATGGTTGGTGGATTGATAAAGTAAAACTGCGTTGTTTATGATTGACACTGCACGCGCCTGTTGTTTGTACAGAGATCGTTTGAAATACACCCGATACATATAAATTGAAGCGAAGATCCTTGTAAATGATGGGTTTTCACACAAAAAACTCTCTCTGTAAAGTAGAAAAGTAAAGGAAAAATTAAATATGCTAATCACATGGACGTTATAACATGCACACAATTCCCCCATTCACGTCATAACGACCTCATTAGTCACTTTTCAGTATTAATGTAGAAATATCATCCGAAAACACGTACATTTACGCTTACCCCGGATCAACTTGTGAATGGAAAATTAGCATTATAATAGCTTAAGAGAGATAGTATACAGATACTACATTGTAACTATGACATACCCCTCTTTAACCCCCTAACCGAAACGAAATCAATCAATGTGTTTCATATCGAAATATATGCTAACTTGCTAAGCTCGGTGTTACTCAAACAGCCAGTATACAAATGTACAGTAACTGGCAGATTCATTCAGACTGATCTGTAGTCCAGTGGTAACACGATGGACTGGTAATCTAGGGATCGCAGGTTCGATCCCCCGTCTGACCCTAATACAATTAACAGTCTTTCAGATGGGACGTTAAACCGAGGTCTCGTGTCGGTGCTTTACACCATGCACGCAAAAGAACCAGAGGAGACTCTGGAATGGGTCTCTGTCTGTATCATTGCACTATCCTCCAAAATGACTAATATCTTCAGGAGGTGTCGCTCATATGGGCAACCGGTAGCGACGATAAATAAACGTAAAACACACACAACAAAGCCCACTTCTGGTAATCCTGTAGTAGGTGGTTTTTACAGACAGGTTTGATTGTACAGTCAAACCATATCGTAACACAGGTGGCTGCTTAATAGACATCAATTATGTACAGTCAAACCAGTCTTAAGCAGCCAGCCAAGGGAATCACAGAAAATGACTGCTTAATAGAGGTCAAATGTATAATAAAACAACATATTGGGAATGTGGAAATTGGTTGCTTAATACAGGTTGGCTGATTAATGGAGGTGACCACTATCTCTGGTTTGACTGTAATCATATTGTTATTATACCAGTTAAGGAACTAAATAAACGTAAAACACACACGATTCATTCAGAAGAAGGGCTGCGCTGGTAAAAGTTATATTTGCTATGTAGCTAAATGAAAATCGACTAGGTATATAAACAACGAGAAAGCACATAATAGTCCTTACATTAATTAATTGGTACGACTAAATGAAAGCTGCTTTGCTAAAAATGTCGAACATCCTACAAAAGTTGCTTCCCTTTTATCAAAACGCCGTTTGCACATTGAAATATTGCCAGTTGAATCTACACAGTTCGATTGGCCCAATAGCTGTTGTTATTAAATGGTAGCCATGTGATTCTGTAGTGGTTCTACTCGGAGGCGTAACCTTGAACCTGCGATGTACACGTGGCATGTCGTCATGTTATGGTGATAAATTGTGTTTTACGTTTATTTATCGTCGCTACCGGTTGCCCATATGAGCGACGCCTCTTGAAGATATTAGTCATTTTAGATTTTGGAGGATAGTGCAATGATACAGAGAGAGACCGATTCCAGATTCTCCTCTGGTTCTTTTACGTGCACGGTGTACAGCACCGACACGAGACCTCGGTTTAATGTCCCATCTGAAAGACTGTTAATTTTATTATGGTGAACGGGGGATCGAACCTGCAATTATGGTGATAAATTGTAAATTACTCGTGCTTAAATATTATCCGGACATCCGACTGAAAGTTCTATTTTTATCAACAGTGCCCTTCACCCTGAAGCTACTAGCATGGACTTGAGTACAACATGGAACAACGTTACAATGATATGTTATATTTATTATGTTATATTTCGGGTTTTACGCCTGCATCAGCACCATTTTGGGCTATATCGCCGGCGGGCAGTTTACCTAACAACACCTTTCCTGGACAGGCTCCAGTACTTGGGTGCACCAACCTTCGTAAGAAGCTGTCAACTTTTTTATATAAATGAAACACGGCCTGAGCGGGGCTCGAACTCGTGACCATCATTGATGATAGGTTACAGTGGTATACAAGTCAGCGACCTTAACCACTCCACCACGGAGGCGGAACGTTACAATGTCGTGGTGATCATGTCTATTAAGTGTGCAGATGTCCATTTATCAGGTTACATGCCATTCAAGCCCTTTAATGGATGTATAGCAAAGGATCATAAATCTGCTTTGCTTGGCTAGTATGGTTGATTATCCATGTTTTTATAAATTTAGGCTAAACATTTGTCTCTCTATGTGACGAACTGACGGGGTAACTCTTGGTGGCATACAAAACTACGTCGATGGATCCTTGTTTTTGTCACGAGGTCAGAAAAAGACGTTGTTTTTTTTCATTATATCATTCACATGTATTTATGTTAATTAATGGGAAAATATTGATGTTATGGACTATCTACTAAAATGATTGATTTAGTGAGTTTTAATATTATTTTTCTAAACACTGCGTCGTAATCGGTTCAATCCATCATAGATAGATACCGTCAATTATAAACGTTGAATACATTAATGTTGCTCTACCATACCAGGATATATTTGATTGACCATATATTATGGCCACCTACTAGGGCCGTGTCAGATTCGGAAAGTCTATTTTTATGGGAGATTGTTTGTCTAATACAAGAATTAGCGTAACGTAATGAGTTAAAACAAAATGAACCTATCATTTCTTAACTGTCATCAGTTATGTGTCTGATAGCTAGATAACTTCACCCCACCCACCCTCGCCAACATATTCAAAGTGTGTGTGTTTACGTTTGTTTATCGTCGCTACCGGTTGCCCATATGAGCGACGCCTCCTGAAGAGATTAGTCATTTTAGATTTTTAGAGGATAGTGCAATGATACAGACAGAGACCCATTCCAGAGTCTCCTCTGGTTCTTTTACGTGCACGGTGTAAAGCACCGACACGAGACCTCGGTTTAACGTCCCATCTGAAAGACTATTAATTGTATTAGGGTCAGACGGGGGATCGAACCTGCGATCCCTGTATTACCAGTCCAGCGTGTTACCACTGGACTATATATCCGTCCGTACACGGATTCAAATATAGCTACATGTATACTTATAGGGAGAATTATGCAACAGGTGCGCGGCGTAGCTAAGGGAACATTATACAACAGGTGCGCGGCGTAACTAAGGTATGCTTAAAAAGATACGTCCCATGCATACTAAGGCAATAAAGGCGAAATAGTTTCTAAAATAACATTTTCTTTTAGCGACAATTTACTTTATCAACATAATAGAGCATTAGTTTCGTACTGTTCATCAATTACAAGGCTAAATGGCTTTTTTGGAAGTTTCATTATATACCCAAAGTTTCCGTGGGACGAAATTTACCTTTGATAATTTCGGCGCTAAATATGCATCGGATAGACACATGAAATTAGTACCAAAATTAGTACCAAAATAAAGTTCAGAACTATTATAAGCTTCCGATTAAATCCCTTTTCGTTTGTATAGCTATACAATAGATATGTACTGTACATAATGAAAGAATAAATATGTTTAAACCAAGTGTTTTATGCTTCAAGCGATTCGTAGCTTTTTGATGTACATGCCTCAAATTTGGAGAACTATATATATGTTAACCACTGGACTATGTATAGATCCGTATGTAGATGTTACCTTAGTTGAAGTATGTGCTTTTATCTCCTGTTATATGTATTTGGAAGCATCCAAAGTTCGTTTACACACTCGGTGTATGGTGATAATGATTGAGCTTATTTAACCTCACCGCCACCGAACCATGTGGGCGAGCGTACTAACATATTTAGTTAATGTTTTATCTATAAAAAAAAACACACACAACAAAAACAAGTAGGCCTACTTGATCTGGTCCAAATAACTGAACATGGATGCCAACATTTATATACGAAGTAATATTATTTGAATGCTTAGGTTGGTCATATATTAATGTGTGTTTACGTTTATTTATCGTCGCTACCGGTTGCCCACATGAGCAACGCCTCCTGAAGAGATTAATCATTTTAGATTGTTGGAGGATAGTGCAATGATACACAGAGAGACCCATTCCAGAGTCTCCTCTGGTTCATTTAATGCACGGTGTACAGCACCGACACGAGACCTCGGTTTTAAAGTCCCATCTGAAAGACTGTTAATTGTATTAGGGTCAGACGGGGGATCGAACCTGCGATCCCTGGATTACCAGTCCAGTGTGTTACCACTGGACTAATAGATTAGTCTACATGCACCACCATATATAGTGTTAGTACAGGAGTCACTCTGTACTATTCCGCGTCTCGTATTCTTTAACATGTCTGAATACGTTATAATACAATGTATATGGATACTATTATTTGAATGCTCAGCCCACCCGGTGTATAACACCGATACAGTGGTCTATAGTCCCGCCTGAGCTACTGTTAACCCTTGATCTGTGAATTATAATAAAGTCGCTGTTTAAAACAGCAAAGAGCTAGATCAGAAGGCACAGAACGTGCCGTCTGATCAGGCTGCTGTTTGCTAATGCTGTTTGCTAATCGGATAGTGGGGCTAAACACTTGTCTGAATAACAAACAACATAGATCCTGATCAGACACGTCGTATGTTGGTTGCACATTCGGTTCAATTTCTTCGTTAGGTTAAGGGTTATTATTATCATATTGTAAAAGTGGGCCTAGCTCACGATTCGTGGATTGGGAGTCCACTGACTCGTTCCCTAACCCTAAAGGAGGTGTCACGAACTGTCAACACCTGTTAATTACCAAGTTCGCATACATTGCCATACATTTTAATAAACACAATCATCACTTTCTAACGCAAGTGTGACATAGCTTTCAATGCCTGACACTAATACATGTAAATATTGAAATAGTTATATATACATAGTTTCCAAATCTTAATGTATCAACGTATCATTACATAAAAACGCAGTTTCCGTTTTGTTAAGATTTTATTTCAAGCGACATGTTAAATACACACAGACAACAATATCTTTCAAATATACCATGTGCTCCAACTATCAATAATTTACTATATGGGGATGAACACCTATCACTAGAACAAAACACATGAATGTTTCTGAGAGTCCATAGCTACATATCATCCACACAGCGTTTCGAGGAATCGTAAGGCCTCCAGGGACGCGCTGGCCGACCTGTTGATCGGTGTGTGGTTTCGATGTTTGAATGATTATTAAGTATTTTCAAGTCCAACTGTCCCTTCTAAGAACAGTACTTCTTGCATAAATGTATATAGAATATCCGCCTCAAGTTACACTCGATTTTAGTATTATTCTTTATACCTACCGAAAACGTTGCAAATATTTATTATGTACATTTCCATTGGAGAGGAATTAATATAAGTTTTCTGAAAACTTGTTTTCCAATCCAAACCATTCACAATTTATGTAATTTGTAACATTTTTTGTGTTATACATGTACATTTATTGGAATATATACTGTTTTAAACCAAAGCGACATTATACATCACAAAAAGCAAATAAAATGCATTTGTTCACGTATAATAAATGCATTTGTTCACGTATAATAAATGCATTTGTTCACGTATAAATGCATTGCTACTACAAATTCTTCCGAATACATTCGAACACTAACATTGAATCAATAAACAGTGTGTGTGTGGATTAAAAGTATGATTTCATATAACGGTCATCTATGTTCCTGAATTGACGTTTGTTATGTCATCGAAGTCAATACTAAACGCTAGCTAATGTCGTTTAGAGATAATTTAACTAAGAATAGTCTACTAATATCTAGGCACAAATGTGAGATATAACGATACATCTGTACATTAACTCGTGCTATTCAGTATACACTAGTTGTATTACGCATGGATGTTTACATTATTTTGTAATGTCAACAAACCGCGTCAGTTGTTGTAAATAATCATGTTTTGACAGAAAATAAATATGTTTAAACTAACAAACCGCGTATACGACGTTTGTTTATTAGTTGGAAACAATTATATCATGCAATAGGAAAATACATTCTGTAGAAATTTGTGTTTTCACTGATGTAGTGTCGCTTTAAGCTTTATTTATTTTACACCGATTGCGAAGCAAGTTTTAACAACTTATATTAATCACTCTCGCTGACGCGGATGAAAGCGTAAACGTGGTCATTCGTGTGGGAGGAAACCGGAGTACCCGGAAGAAACCCACCTGTCCGATCTGGCGACGACCGTACCATCTCACATACTTCCCGGTCCGAGGATCGAACCCGGATTGCATTGGTGAGAAGCGAGCGCGCTAACCACTTCGCTAATCGGACAGCCGTGAAAAGGTGATTTGTTTGCCTACGTATTTGTTAATATACAACATGTTGTAGTGTGGAGATGAATATGTAGTCCAGTGGTAACACGCTTGACTGGTAATCCAGGGATCGCAGGTTCGATCCCCCGTCTGACACTAATCAAATTAACAGTCTTTCAGATGGGACTTTAAACTGAGGTGCTGTACACCGTGCACGTAAAAGAACCAGAGGAGACTCTGGAATGCACTATCCTCCAACAATCTAAAATGACTAATCTCTTCAGAAGGAGTCGTTCATATGGGCAACCGGTAGAGACGATAAATAAACGTAAAACACAAGCTATACATAGTTTCCAAATCATGGTATGTATCAACATATTATTACATGAGTGAGTGAGTGAGTGAGTGAGTGAGTGAGTGAGTGAGTGAGTAAGCAAGTTTTATTAAAGTGACATGTGCACATTTCAACAAATATATATAGCAAATATTAAACAACAAGAAGACGCACCCGGCCCCGTGGGCCTATAAGTCACCTAATAATATGCATTCAATAATAATTATGTAGTGTGAACGGAAGTGATCTGATCATTAGCGTAGATTAATAAATTGAAAATTGAAAAATATGGCGCTGTTCACAATTCATGTGGGTTATCAATGTACAAAGTAATTAAGAACATGTATGTAACGTGTTGTAATGTGTTTCATTCATGCACACACACATGACACAGTTCGCTTTCATTTCTCATTTCACCATACTAGAATTCTGGGTGGAGAATGTTTTAAACATATGTTTTAATCATATATCAAGTTTATAATTAATACAGCATAATCTCTCTATTATAAACTACATTTTGTCGTGGGGATTATCTCCGACGATTTAATCTATATAATATTTATTATTACGGTTAATTCGGTTTAAATAAAGTCCTTATTTATTATTCATAGCAAGGAGTGGACCAGTGGTCAAGTGCGCTGTGATCCCCCCCACCCCACCCCAGTGGGATTCGAACATATAACGGTTAGGTGGGACAAGTAATTTGAAGTCAACGACCGTTAACCGCCAAAGAGTTCCTCGATATTGAGTGTCAAAATGTATTCCTCCGCGCATAAATTCAACATTATTTTTGGTAATTATCATAAAGATGAAAATTGTCATATTTAAAGTGTTCGTTCCATTGTCACCTGATACACCTACCCCATTCTCGTTGCGTTTCGACAGTATTCACATTATTATGTAAATGAACAAAAAGCAATATTTGTCGATTTGCTGAATATAAATCTTGTCACTTGATAATAATCATTTAATGATGTATAAATTGTCATGTATCCGTGATTTATGTATGACGTGTTTACTAGTTTGTGAGTGTTGTTGCAAATGTTGCAAACAGACAATCGAAATTAAACTTGGGAGTTTGGGATTATAATTTAAGATCTGATTTGGATCAACAGCGGATAAAAATGTACGATTTGGAACGGGATGCGCTCTTGTAGGCCTACTCTTAGTTTATACAAATTTAGTTTAGCTCGATTGCGAAGCAAGTTCTTACAACTTATATTAATCACTCTCGAGATCTCATTCCTTATGAAATCCATCGCCACGAGGGAGAGAAGAGGCAACGTGGAATATAAATGCATTGCCTAAGGGCACAGTCGTAACGGCTCCAACAGGGCTGGAACTGGGGGTGGGGTTCGCACCTGAAGCGAACGCGCTACCACGACTTCCACAAAGTGGAAGCACTTCTTGTACTCTTCCACACTAGTCAACGACTTCTATTATTGTCTAGCATTTTCCTAGCATATTGTAATACCCATTTAGCTACATCAACACATACTACTGTTGCAGTAATTGCAACTGGGCATGCAGTTCATAAATTGTGCCTGGAAAGTGGTGTACGGCTAGTCTGGAATTGTCACAAGTCGGAGATATCGGTCCTCGCATACGTGTCATCTGTTGTATGCAATAGCTGCAGTTGCTATTACTATTCATTTTTTATTATTATACTTTTATTTATTTATATTATTATTATTAGATTATTATTAATATTATTGCTACTCACCTGTTATAGAGAATAGCATGCACTCCGTCGAAATCCGCCGATGCTAAGGATCTTGACAGAGGTACCTGTAATCCGAACATTTCTGCACAGTTCCACACAAATAAACGTTACTCATGTCACTTAAACTCCCCAGTGCTCAAACATAACCTTCATCCAACACTTCTTGTCGATACCACAAAGTTGTAAAATCTTCTAAAGTCGTTAATCCAATTTATTTGATCCGCCACTATCAAATTTGGTCAATGAAACATACTAAGTGTGTAACTGTATTTATCACTGTTATGTTCACATCCCTATCGGTACGTGCGAATAACAGCATTTATCCGCTACCGAACTGAAAGAGAAAATGTGTGATATTGTTTATGGAGATTTATTCTTTATTTCAGTCTCATCGTTGTACAATACATACAATATACACATCAAATTATCGTGGCAAAGTACAACACCATTCATTATAAAAGAATTATAAGAGACTACTCTAATCACAGATAATCAAACTATCATGCACAGTCTACTGACATATTATTATATTTACATATTAAAACCGAGGAACAGTCGCTAATTGAAAATTAAATACTTATTAAAACCAGAAATTTGGAAATACTGAAATGGAAAAAAAAGCACTAATGCGCAATAAGAAATGTTTTAAAAAATCAGTTATCAACCTCGATCAGATTTAATTATCAGAACTAATTAGCAGCTGTTTCTCGGAATGGATAAGAGACACACACTCAATAAATCAAATGGATACATTATTTACATAAATAAAAGGAGCGTCTTTGAAGAATATAAAAACAGGTTTTGGCAACAATTCTAATCAGAGGTATAGTAGTAAAAAGGACTAGGAGATTTCGTGATAAATTTCACACAGATATGCTGTGTCGGTGAAATACCCCCCAATATGCTGTGGAAATATCTAAATTATTTCTATTTGGTACGTAGCAATAATAATAAATGATAATAAATAATAAATAATAATAAATGATAATAAATGATAATAAATAATAATAAATGATAATAAATAATAATAATAAATAATAAAATAAATTGTCGCTTACATTGTATATAATGATGTCATCATGTGTCTTTAGGCTTCATGTAATATTTCAAGTCAACTATCAATATATCAAACTGTTAGTTAATGACAAATCTACCATGTGGTCTTCGTCAAGTACTATATAACGCATTGTTTACGAGTCGTGAAATATACTAAATCATATTTTATGTAAAATTAGTTCCGAATATAAAATATATACTTGTTAGATAGACATAGTAAAATCAATATACATTTCACATATAATTTACAGAGACACACATTTAAACCATATATACTTTTATTTCCTCCATTTCTGAAGAGCATAACATATTTACAAATCATTATTAATATGTATGTACAAACAGTATAATATAAATGCACAAATAACCCTGTTAATTGTCAGTAGAGTACTCGCAGCTGAACTCTACGTGCATTAGAAACATTGCACATGCACACAGTTGTAGTACTCAATGAATCAATGCACAAACATCCTGACGCATCCAAGATAACAGCAAACAATTAGTTTACGGTAAACCCATTAAGCGTGTCATTACTCTATATATACATATACAACAACAACAACAACAACAATAATTTATTGCATAAAACATAGTCATATGCTTATAGCAAATACACAATATATATGAGTAGACAGTCATGGATTTTCAGAGAAGTGCTTAACAAATACAAATAATTTTTATTGTGTAGCATAGTGACTTTACGTAAGCTAAATTCTGTGGCAAAGTGTAATAAATTTGGACTATGTACGATATGCCTTACGCTCTTATGTCAAACTTCTGTTCTGTTCTGTTCATTTGGGCGTGGGGGGGGGGGGGGGGGATAAGTGACTTGGTATATATTTCATATTGAATTGCTTTCAGTAGTTTGTTTGGTTATTTAAAGCCATATAATTCACACCGACTTCTTCATAAATGATAGATGCGTATTCCGATTGATATACATCCAAAATGCACATATAATAATGCATATATAATATATTAAATTTAATATGTCCCAATAACTAATTGATGTTATATTTGAATACATATCTCGCATAACACACATAGTATTAATTTGAATACATATCCAATAAACACACATTTAGTATTATATTTGAATACATATCCAATAAACACACATTTAGTATTATATTTGAATACATATCTAATAAACACACATTTAGTATTATATTTGAATACATATTCAATAAACACACATTTAGTATTATATTTGAATACATATCCAATAAACACACATTTAGTATTATATTTGAATACATATCCAATAAACACACATTTAGTATTATATTTGAATACATATCCAATAAACACACATTTAGTATTATATTTGAATACATATCCAATAAACACACATTTAGTATTATATTTGAATACATATCTAATAAACACACATTTAGTATTATATTTGAATACATATCCAATAAACACACATTTAGTATTATATTTGAATACATATCTCAATAACACACATACTTTGTGGAAGTCGTGATAGCGCAGTCGATACGCATTCGCTTCAGGCCCAGAGATCGAACCCCGCTGGAGCCGTTACGATTGTGCCCTTAGGCAAGGCATTTAATTTCCACGTTGCCTCTTTTCTCTCCCTCGTGGCGATGAATTCCATCAGGAATGAGGTCTCGAGAGTGATTAATATAAGTTGTAAGAACTTGCTTCGCAATCTAGCTAAAATTAATTTGTATTAACTATATAACACACAGATCCATTCCATCCTACATGAATATATGAAATGTCGGGGTTTCACTTAGATCACGAAGTCATCGATTGGTTGTCACATTATTACTGTAAAACAATGATTCATTGATGATTTTATTTCACTTTTGTGTCAATATTATCGACTCCGCCATACGAAACCAATTAATGACAAGTGTATCCAATTTCTTATATTTCATGCTATGTGAAATGCGAGAAATTGTAGACAGAAATCCATAACAATATACGACACAGACGAAACGTAGCATAGTTCGCATTCCTTAATTGTAATTTATAGGTTTCCTTGAATACTTCCTTGAACATTCTGAACCGTCACCAGTCATCAAGTAATGTGCAAGTCTGTTCTTTGAACAGAACATGAACACACGCTTAAATGAAAATTTAATGATTTCGTCAGTTCGCCTTTTAAGTCAGTGACTGGAAAATGGGTGGAATTTTAATAAATTTAAAAAATACCCACAATTCCGATATCTTCAATTTATCAATATCCTCTATGCAAATTCAACGGGTACAAAATCCTATCTATATTCACTGTAGAAGGTCATTAGTCTACAAACTATGAACATACAACTTTCATTCTTTATTTACAAAGTCATTGCGCGAGTTCCCTTACAAATATCAAGTTTGTTCTTTGTATACGTATAATTTAAGACTATATGAATATTTTACGAACCATTTACATCGCCCTTTGATGCTTACAAATTCCCGTGTCACAGTGTACGAAATACACACCTTTTTCAGAATATGATAGACCTATCACTTTAACGTCAACGTTGTTTGATGTATTGGCATCTGTCGACTGAACGGACAAATACAGAGTTCAATAATCTAATTAACGCTATACACTTATAACAGTCTGTTCGAGTGATAAACATATAAAGGACACCTACCGGCAAGTGTATTTAATGAATTAACATTTACTTTAACATCCATTTGTAAGTCAGACAGTTTATTTGATCAAATACCTTGGTATGAATACCGATCCAGCAAGGTAGTGAGTGTCACATTTAACGTTTACAATTCAGCACCCGTTCACTTTCTGTCGATATTTTAACAGTTTGTCAAACTGTTTGTTTTTTGCTCGATAAGACCCTATCCGATTAGTGCAGTTCGCTACTTATTACAAATATGCCCCCAAAACAACTATTTTATGCCAAATAATACTAAAAACATGTAAATAAACTATAATCGAAACCCCCTTTGAAGTATTGAATATAAATCTGTAAGATTACGGCTTTAGCAGTCTGCTTGATTAAATCGGACCCCCCCTTTTTGATTGTTGGGAGATTTAGCAAATCTGCTTGAATTGCTTAATAAACTCAGACTAAATTAAATATTTGGGGAAGATTATTGACATATTGGTAGAGATGTATTGATAATGTTCATACAATTGGAAAATCAATTTATTCCGACATTTTTCATAATGACAGGAGTTAATCTATATAGCTTCATAAATTGGGTGGGCTCGATTCGGGATATCCCGGTCGGGAAGTCCAGACATGTACCAGTTACAGTACACGAGCACCAGCCGGACAAGTGTAATCGGCCGCATTTGACATGTCCGGGTCACATGACATGCGCACCCGGTGGTATTGTATTACTTTATTCCAGTTTAAAACACAATCATGACGTCATACCTTTGTACTTGCAGTCCATTATTATTAATATTGGACTGGTATCAAAAGGCCAGAGTATTATATTAAATCCTACGCGTACATGTACGAAATTAACAATTTTAATTAGTAGGATCTTGTTATATAAGTGTGTGTTTT
>CM026391.1:13748174-13787205 GCA_014843695.1 Archivesica marissinica
AGTATATATTTTATATTCGGAACTAATTTTACATAAATATGATTTAGTATATTTCACGACTCGTAAACAATGCGTTATATATACGAAGACCACATGGTAGATTTGTCATTAACTAACAGTTTGATATATTGATAGTTGACTTGAAATATTACATGAAGCCTAAAGACACATGAGGACATCATTATATACAATGTAAGCGACAATTTATTTTATTATTATTTATTATCATTTATTTTCATTTATTACCATTTATTACCATTTATTACCATTTATTATCATTTATTATCATTTATTATTATTTATTATCATTTATTATTATTGCTACGTACCAAATAGAAATAATGTAGATATATCCACAGCATATTGGGGGGTATTTCACCGACACAGCATATATGTGTGAAATTTATCACGAAATCTCCTCGTCCTTTTTACTACTTCTGATTAGAATTGTTGCCAAAACCTGTTTTTATAATCTTCAAAGACGCTCCTTTTATTTATGTAAATAATGTATCCATTTGATTTATTGAGTGTGTGTCTCTTATCCATTCCGAGAAACAGCTGCTAATTAGTTCTGATAATTAAATCTGATCGAGGTTGTTAACTGATTTTTTAAAACACTTCTTATTGAGCATTAGTGCTTTTTTTCCATTTCAGTATTTCCAAATTTCTGGTTTTAATAAGTATTTAATTTTCAATTAGCGACTGTTCCTCGGTTTTAATATGTAAATATAATAATATGTCAGTAGACTGTGATAGTTTGATTATTTGTGATTAGAGTAGTCTCTTATAATTCTTTTATAATGAATGGTGATGTACTTTGCCACGATAATTTGATGTGTATATGTTATGTATTGTACAACGATGAGACTGAAATAAAGAATAAATCTCCACAAACAATATCACACATTTTCTCTTTCAGTTCGGTAGCGGATAAATGCTGTTATTCGCACGTACCGATAGGGATGTGAACACAACAGAGATAAATACAGTTACACACTTATTATGTTTCATTGACCAAATTTGATAGTGGCGGATCAAATAAATTGGATTAACGAGTTTAGAAGATTTTACAACTTTGTGGTATCGACAAGAAGTGTTGGATGAAGGTTATGTTTGAGCACTGGGGAGTTTAAGTGACATGAGTAACGTTTATTTGTGTGGAACTGTGCAGAAATGTTTGGATTACAGGTACCTCTGTCAAGATCCTTAGCATCGGCGGATTTCGACGGAGTGCATGCTATTCTCTATAACAGGTGAGTAGCAATAATAATAATAATAATACTACTACTACTACTAATAATAATAATAATAAATAAATAAATATAATAATAGTATAATAATAATAAATAAAAATTGAATAGTAGCAACTGCAGCTATTGCATACAACAGATGACACGTATGCGAGGACCGATATCATTTTTTTTATTCATTTAGACGTATACATATAGTACATAGTCATAATTATATACATATTATACATACTATTTACACGTGATCAATGTCATACAAGTTAATTATACATGTATTGAGTAGAAATTTTAGAATAGATATATATTTGTTTTTAGAGAGGATAAACTTTAATATTCCAAATTAATTAATTCGTATGTATGCAAATATACATGTGTATGTCTACTTGTTTATTCTGGGAAACAAGGTAAGTGTATTGAATGTTGCTTACCGCATATTCTACGTACAACTATATACAATTTGATCAACAACAATATTATACTGTATTTAATAACCTATTATAGATGTTAATGCACTATGATATTTAATATCGAAGTTCTTATAGCAACAGCTTGTTTGTAGTATAATGCTAAGTTCAATAATATAGTTCTATTGTTTGATTGTAACAATTCAATACACTTTGCCATATTTGGTCTTACAAAGTAGTATTTTTTAATAAATTTGATTCGCAAATGCATATAGCATTTACAAACAAGTAGGAAATGATATTCATCTTCCAAATCTCTCGATTTACAGCATGAGCAAAACCGATATCTCGGACTTGTGACCATTCCAGACTAGCCGTACACCACTTTCCAGGCACAATTTATGAACTGCATGCCCAGTTGCAATTACTGCAACAGTAGTATGTGTTAATGTAGCTAAATGGGTATTACAATATGGTAGGAATATGCTAGACATTAATAGAAGTCATTGACTAGCGTGGAAGAGTACAAGAAGTGCTTCCACTTTTGCGGAAGTCGTGGTAGCGCGTTCGCTTCAGGTACGAACCCCACCCCCAGTTCGAGCCGTTGCGACTGTGCCCTTAGACAATGCATTTAAATTCCACGTTGCCTCTTCTGTCCCTCGTGGCGATTGATTCCGTAAGGAATGAAATCTCGAGAATGATTAATATAAGTTGTAAGAACTTGCTTCGCAATCGAGCTAAAATAAATTTGTATAAACTAAGAGTAGGCCTACAAGAGCGCATCCCGTTCCAAACCGTACATTTGTATCCGCCGTTGATCCAAATCAGATCTTAAATTATAATTCCAAACTCCCAAGTTTAATTTCGATTCTCTGTTTGCAACATTTGCAACAACACTCACAAAGTAGTAAATCACGGATACATGACAATTTATACATCATTAAATGATTATTATCAAGTGACAAGGTTTATATTCAACAAATCGACAAATATTGCTTTTTGCTCATTTACATAATAATGTGAATACTGTCGAAACACGAGAATGGGGTAGGTGTATCAGGTGACAATGGAACGAACACTTTAAATATGACAATTTTCATCTTTATGATAATTACCAAAAATAATGTTGAATTTATGCGCGGAGGAATACATTTTGACACTCAATATCGAGGAACTCTTTGGCGGTTAACAGTCGTTGACTTCAAATTACTTGTCCCACCTAACCGTTATATGTTCGAATCCCACTGGGGTGGGGTGGGGGGGATCACAGCGCACTTGACCACTGGTCCACTCCTTGCTATGAATAATAAATAAGGACTTTATTTAAACCGAATTAACCGTAATAATAAATATTATATAGATTAAATCGTCGGAGATAATCCCCACGACAAAATGTAGTTTATAATAGAGAGATTATGCTGTATTAATTATAAACTTGATATATGATTAAAACATATGTTTAAAACATTCTCCACCCAGAATTCTAGTATGGTGAAATGAGAAATGAAAGCGAACTGTGTCATGTGTGTGTGCATGAATGAAACACATTACAACACGTTACATACATGTTCTTAATTACTTTGTACATTGATAACCCACATGAATTGTGAACAGCGCCATATTTTTCAATTTTCAATTTATTAATCTACGCTAATGATCAGATCACTTCCGTTCACACTACATAATTATTATTGAATGCATATTATTAGGTGACTTATAGGCCCACGGGGCCGGGTGCGTCTTCTTGTTGTTTAATATTTGCTATATATATTTGTTGAAATGTGCACATGTCACTTTAATAAAACTTGCTTACTCACTCACTCACTCACTCACTCACTCACTCACTCACTCACTCACTCACTCACTCACTCACTCACTCACTCACTCACTCACTCACTCACTCACTCACTCACTCACTCACTCACTCACTCACTCACTCACTCACTCACTCACTCACTCACTCACTCACTCACTCACTCACTCACTCACTCACTCACTCACTCACTCACTCACTCACTCACTCACTCACTCACTCACTCACTCACTCACTCACTCACTCACTCACTCACTCCCACTCACTCACTCACTCCTCACTCCATCACTCACTCACTCACTCACTCACTCACTCACTCACTCACTCACTCACTCACTCCTCACTCACTCACTCACTCACTCCTCACTCACTCACTCACTCACTCACTCACTCACTCACTCACTCACCTCACTCACTCACTCACTCACTACTCACTCACTCACTCACTCACTCACTCACTCACTCACTCACTCACTCACTCACTCACTCACTCCCTCACTCACCTCACTCCTCACACTCACTCACTCCTCACTCACTCACTCACTCACTCACTCACTCACTCACTCACTCACTCACTCACTCACTCACTCACTCACTCACTCACTCACTCACTCACTCACTCACTCACTCACTCACTCACTCATGTAATAATATGTTGATACATACCATGATTTGGAAACTATGTATAGCTTGTGTTTTACGTTTATTTATCGTCTCTACCGGTTGCCCATATGAACGACTCCTTCTGAAGAGATTAGTCATTTTAGATTGTTGGAGGATAGTGCATTCCAGAGTCTCCTCTGGTTCTTTTACGTGCACGGTGTACAGCACCTCAGTTTAAAGTCCCATCTGAAAGACTGTTAATTTGATTAGTGTCAGACGGGGGATCGAACCTGCGATCCCTGGATTACCAGTCAAGCGTGTTACCACTGGACTACATATTCATCTCCACACTACAACATGTTGTATATTAACAAATACGTAGGCAAACAAATCACCTTTTCACGGCTGTCCGATTAGCGAAGTGGTTAGCGCGCTCGCTTCTCACCAATGCAATCCGGGTTCGATCCTCGGACCGGGAAGTATGTGAGATGGTACGGTCGTCGCCAGATCGGACAGGTGGGTTTCTTCCGGGTACTCCGGTTTCCTCCCACACGAATGACCACGTTTACGCTTTCATCCGCGTCAGCGAGAGTGATTAATATAAGTTGTTAAAACTTGCTTCGCAATCGGTGTAAAATAAATAAAGCTTAAAGCGACACTACATCAGTGAAAACACAAATTTCTACAGAATGTATTTTCCTATAGCATGATATAATTGTTTCCAACTAATAAACAAACGTCGTATACGCGGTTTGTTAGTTTAAACATTTATTTTCTGTCAAAACATGATTATTTACAACAACTGACGCGGTTTGTTGACATAACAACATAATGTAAACATCCATGCGTTATACAACTAGTGTATACTGAATAGCACGAGTTAATGTACAGATGTATCGTTATATCTCACATTTGTGCCCATATATTAGTAGACTATTCTTAGTTAAATTATCTCTAAACGACATTATCTAGCGTTTAGTATTGACTCCGATGACATAACAAACGTCAATTCAGGAACATAGATGACCGTTATATGAAATCATACTTTCAATCCACACTGGGATATTGATTCAATGTTAGTGTTCGAATGTATTCGGAAGAATTTGTAGTAGCAATGCATTTATACGTGAACAAATGCATTTATACGTGAACAAATGCATTTTATTTGCTTTTTGTGATGTATAATGTCGCTTTGGTTTAAAATAGTATATATTCCAATAAATGTACATGTATAACACAAAAAATGTTACAAATTACATAAATTGTGAATGGTTTGGATTGGAAAACAAGTTTTCAGAAAACTTATATTAATTCCTCTCCAATGGAAATGTACATAATAAATATTTGCAACGTTTTCGGTAGGTATAAAGAATAATACTAAAATCGAGTGTAACTTGAGGCGGATATTCTATATACATTTATGCAAGAAGTACTGTTCTTAGAAGGGACAGTTGGACTTGAAAATACTTAATAATCATTCAAACATCGAAACCACACACCGATCAACAGGTCGGCCAGCGCGTCCCTGGAGGCCTTACGATTCCTCGAAACGCTGTGTGGATGATATGTAGCTATGGACACTCAGAAACATTCATGTGTTTTGTTCTAGTGATAGGTGTTCATCCCCATATAGTAAATTATTGATAGTAGGAGCACATGGTAGATTTGTAAGATATTGTCGTCTGTGTGTATTAAACATGTCGCTTGAAATAACAATTTTTTTAAATCACCTGTTCAAATCTTAACAAAACGGAAACTGCGTTTTTATGTAATGATACGTTGATACATTAAGATTTGGAAACTATGTATATATAACTATTTCAATATTTACATGTATTAGTGTCAGACATTGAAAGCTATGTCACTCTTGCGTTAGAAAGTGATGATTGTGTTTATTAACATTTATGGCAATGTATGCGAACTTGGTAATTAACAGGTGTTGACAGTTCGTGACACCTCCTTTAGGGTTAGGGAACGGGTCAGTGGACTCCCAATCCACGAATCGTGAGCTAGGCCCACTTCTACAATATGATAATAATAACCCTTAACCTAACGAAGAAATTGAACCGAATGTGCAACCAACATAGGCCGTGTCTGATCAGGATCTATGTTGTTTGTTATTCAGACAAGTGTTTAGCCCCACTATCCGATTAGCAAACAGCATTAGCAAACAGCAGCCTGATCAGACGGCACGTTCTGTGCCTTCTGATCTAGCTCTTTGCTGTTTTAAACAGCGACTTTATTATAATTCACAGATCAAGGGTTAACAGTAGCTCAGGCGGGACTATAGACCAATGTATCGGTGCTATACACCGGGGTGGGCTGAGCATTCAAATAATAGTATCAATATACATTGTATTATAACGTATTCAGACATGTTAAAGAATACGAGACGCGGAATAGTACCGAGTGACTCCTGTACTAACACTATATATGGTGGTGCATGTAGACTAATCTATCTGTAGTCCAGTGGTAACACACTGGACTGGTAATCCAGGGATCGCAGGTTCGATCCCCCGTCTGACCCTAATACAATTAACAGTCTTTCAGATGGGACTTTAAAACCGAGGTCTCGTGTCGGTGCTGTACACCGTGCATTAAATGAACCAGAGGAGACTCTGGAATGGGTCTCTGTGTATCATTGCACTATCCTCCAAAAATCTAAAATGATTAATCTCTTCAGGAGGCGTTGCTCATATGGGCAACCGGTAGCGACGATAAATAAACGTAAACACACATTAATATATGACCAACCTAAGCATTCAAATAATATTACTTCGTATATAAATGTTGGCATCCATGTTCAGTTATTTGGACCAGATCAAGTAGGCCTACTTGTTTTTGTTGTGTGTGTTTTTTTATATAGATAAAACATTAACTAAATATGTTAGTACGCTCGCCCACATGGTTCGGTGGCGGTGAGGTTAAATAAGCTCAATCATTATCACCATACACCGAGTGTGTAAACGAACTTTGGATGCTTCCAAATACATATAACAGGAGATAAAAGCACATACTTCAACTAAGGTAACATCTACATACGGATCTATAGTCCAGTGGTTAACATATATATAGTTCTCCAAATTTGAGGCATGTACATCAAAAAGCTACGAATCGCTTGAAGCATAAAACACTTGGTTTAAACATATTTATTCTTTCATTATGTACAGTACATATCTATTGTATAGCTATACAAACGAAAAGGGATTTAATCGGAAGCTAAAACACAAATATAATAGTTCTGAACTTTATTTTGGTACTAATTTCATGTGTCTATCCGATGCATATTTAGCGCCGAAATTATCAAAGTTAAATTTCGTCCCACGGAAACTTTGGATATATAATGAAACTTCCAAAAAAGCCATTTAGCCTTGTAATTGATGAAAAGTACGAAACTAATGCTCTATTATGTTGATAAAGTAAATTGTCGCTAAAAGAAAATGTTATTTTAGAAACTATTTCGCCTTTATTGCCTTAGTATGCATGGGACGTAACTTTTTAAGCATACCTTAGTTACGCCGCGCACCTGTTGTATAATGTTCCCTTAGCTACGCCGCGCACCTGTTGCATAATTCTCCCTATAAGTATACATGTAGCTATATTTGAATCCGTGTACGGACGGATATATAGTCCAGTGGTAACACGCTGGACTGGTAATACAGGGATCGCAGGTTCGATCCCCCGTCTGACCCTAATAAAATTAATAGTCTTTCAGATGGGACGTTAAACCGAGGTCTCGTGTCGGTGCTTTACACCGTGCACGTAAAAGAACCAGAGGAGACTCTGGAATGGGTCTCTGTCTGTATCATTGCACTATCCTCTAAAAATCTAAAATGACTAATCTCTTCGGGAGGCGTCGCTCATATGGGCAACCGGTAGCGACGATAAACAAACGTAAACACACACACTTTGAATATGTTGGCGAGGGTGGGTGGGGTGAAGCTATCTAGCTATCAGACACATAACTGATGAAAGTTAAGAAATGGTAGGTTCATTTTGTTTTAACTCATTACGTTACGCTAATTCTTGTATTAGACAAACAATCTCCCATAAAAATAGACTTTCCGAATCTGACACGGCCCTAGTAGGTGGCCATAATATATGGTCAATCAAATATATCCTGGTATGGTAGAGCAACATTAATGTATTCAACGTTTATAATTGACGGTATCTATCTATGATGGATTGAACCGATTACGACGCAGTGTTAGAAAAATAATATTAAAACTCACTAAATCAATCATTTTAGTAGATAGTCCAAAACATCAATATTTTCCCATTAATGAACATAAATACATGTGAATGATATAATGAAAAAAAACTCGTGACAAAAACAAGGATCCATCAACGTAGTTTTGTATGCCACCAAGAGTTACCCCGTCAGTTCGTCCCGTAGAGAGACACATGTTTAGCCTAAATTTATAAAAAACATAGATAATCAACCATACTAACCAAGCAAAGCAGATTTATGATCCTTTGCTACACATCCATTAGAAGGCTTGAACGGCATGTAACCTGATAAATGGACCTCTGCACACTTAATAGACATGATCACCACGACCTTGTAACGTTCCGCCTCCGTGGTGGAGTGGTTAAGGTCGCTGACTTGTATACCACTGTAACCTATCATCAATGATGGTCATGGGTTCGAGCCCCGCTCAGACCGTGTTTCATTTATATGAAAAAGTTGGCAGTTTCTTACGGAGGTTGGTGCACCCAAGTACTGGAGCTTGTCCAGGAAAGGTGTTGTTAGGTAAACTGCCCGCCGGCGATATAGCCCAAAATGGTGCTGATGCAGGCGTAAAACCCGAAATATAACATAATATATATAACATATCATTGTAACGTTGTTCCATGTTGTACTCAAGGCCATGCTAGTAGCTTCAGGGTGAAGGGCACTGTTGATAAAAATAGAACTTTCAGTCGGATGTCCGGATAATATTTAAGCACGAGTAATTTACAATTTATCACCATAATTGCAGGTTCGATCCCCCGTTCACCATAATAAAATTAACAGTCTTTCAGATGGGACATTAAACCGAGGTCTCGTGTCGGTGCTGTACACCGTGCACGTAAAAGAACCAGAGGAGAATCTGGAATCGGTCTCTCTCTGTATCATTGCACTATCCTCCAAAATCTAAAATGACTAATATCTTCAAGAGGCGTCGCTCATATGGGCAACCGGTAGCGACGATAAATAAACGTAAAACACAATTTATCACCATAACATGACGACATGCCACGTGTACATCGCAGGTTCAAGGTTACGCCTCCGAGTAGAACCACTACAGAATCACATGGCTACCATTTAATAACAACAGCTATTGGGCCAATCGAACTGTGTAGATTCAACTGGCAATATTTCAATGTGCAAACGGCGTTTTGATAAAAGGGAAGCAACTTTTGTAGGATGTTCGACATTTTTAGCAAAGCAGCTTTCATTTAGTCGTACCAATTAATTAATGTAAGGACTATTATGTGCTTTCTCGTTGTTTATATACCTAGTCGATTTTCATTTAGCTACATAGCAAATATAACTTTTACCAGCGCAGCCCTTCTTCTGAATGAATCGTGTGTGTTTTACGTTTATTTATTATACAGACCCATTCCAGAGTCTCATCTGGTTCTTTTACGTGCATGGTGTAAAGCACCGACACGAGACCTCGGTTTAACGTCCCATCTGAAAGACTGTTAATTGTATTAGGGTCAGACGGGGGATCGAACCTGCGATCCCTAGATTACCAGTCCAGCGTGTTACCACTGGACTACAGATCCGTCTGAATGAATCTGCCAGTTACTGTACATTTGTATACTGGCTGTTTGAGTAACACCGAGCTTAGCAAGTTAGCATATATTTCGATATGAAACACATTGATTGATTTCGTTTCGGTTAGGGGTTAAAGAGGGGTATGTCATAGTTACAATGTAGTAACTGTATAATATCTCTCTTAAGCTATTATAATGCTAATTTTCCATTCACAAGTTGATCCGGGGTAAGCGTAAATGTACGTGTTTTCGGATGATATTTCTACATTAATACTGAAAAGTGACTAATGAGGTCGTTATGACGTGAATGGGGGAATTGTGTGCATGTTATAACGTCCATGTGATTAGCATATTTAATTTTTCCTTTACCTTTCTACTTTACAGAGAAAGTTTTTTGTGTGACTGAAAACCCATCATTTACAAGGATCTTCGCTTCAATTTATATATGTATCGGGTGTATTTCAAACGATCTCTGTACAAACAACAGGCGCGTGCAGTGTCAATCATAAACAACGCAGTTTTACTTTATCAATCCACCAACCATTAGTTCCATAGATCTACCCCACCCATAGATCTACCCCATCCATAGTTCTACCCCACCCATAGATCTACCCCATCCATAGATCTACCCCACCCATAGATCTACCCCTATTAAGATCTAGAGCTAGTGTTTAAACATTATTTTAGATACTTGCTTGTTTTGGGTAATGCCTATAGTTTAGATAACACGTCGCCTCTCCAGCTATTATTAGTGGAAGAAGACACCGGGTGCGACTCCAAGATTTTTTCAGAACATACTCGGATAGATAGAACCACTGCCATTCCGTAAGTCAGCTGGAAGCTTCTCACATGAACCACAGGAACTTGAAATGTTATCCATAAGCCACCAACGGTCTCGTACCTCTATCCTAGGACACCCCCCTCTATTAAAACTTGAAATGTTATCCATAAGCCACCAACGGTCTCGTACCTCTATCCTAGGACACCCCCTCTATTAAAAAAAATAGAGGGGGTGTCCTAGGATAGAGGTACGAGACCGTTGGTGGCTTATGGATAACATTTCAAGTAAATAGAGGGGGGTGTCCTAGGATAGAGATACGAGACCGTTGGTGGCTTATGGATAACATTTCAAGTTCCTGTGCATGAACCAATCCGACAACCTGATGAGATTCGAACATACAGCGGTGAGGGGCAAGTAATTTGAAGTCAATAACATAAACCACTATGCCACATAGACCCCCCAGTAGATTGGTTTACTAACGAAGCTTCAAATCCCTGTGTATAAACCAATTGGATACAATATTTTCATCATCAAGGAAGCTCATGCATTATATTTAATCAAATGTGGCCTTCGATCACAACTCCGGTGATCTCGTGCTGAAGTAAACCTGTGCACGATGTCTTCGTCACTAGTATGTTCTATCTACCCGCTTTTCTTTTTTAGAGTTAGTATAGCTACCTGTATTTATAAAATACATATAAATGTATATCACAGTCTCAATGTCACATTTTGATTTGTTTTTCGTTTCTACTCGATTTAAAATCTAACAGAAATGATATACGTAGCAGACACTGAATACAGTTTATTATAAATGGGTGGGGTGTTAGATATAGCATTTTTTTAAAAAGCACATATTAAAATATATCCACGGCCGTTCACAGGCTAATTACATCTCTATGAGTATTGTTTCCATCGATCTTCGTTGTATATGAATCTTCGTGGTACAGGAATCAATTGTTCGCAGTAAAGATATTTTGCATAGGGTTGTCTAGCGAGAAACTAAATGTGCATTGTACTTCTAATGCTGACCATGCACGAGTCTCGTCGCTGCTGCTTTCATTTCTTGAGATTAGTCAAACCTGTGCTAAAGGCCACATCCGAATAAAGGCCGCATATGAAAAACCTGTCTCAATGCATTTTAACCCTCTATTGAAAGGCCACCTGCCAACAAAGGCCACTTTTTGACTTTCCCGAGAGTGACCTTTGTAGACAGGCTTGACTGTATATGTATATGAATGAAATTTAAAAAGAATCAGTGATCATCTCGTGAACACTGCATTTAAGTCATGCTAGTTTAAGACTCACGGATATCAGTTCGAACGTCTTACTAGCAACACAGAAGAGGACGGAAACACGTAGACTAAGATTATGTGATTTCCGTGTCACTGAACTGTGTACGGGTAATATAAACTATGTTATTCAATTGAAACATGTAGATTATACCCGCCTTAAAGCCTTATATTTCTTAATAGCAATAGCAACATTCGTGTAAATTAAAACATGTTGGCCTATATCCCTTAGAATGTGAAATATTTTAATCTCTATTTAAATTTTGTTTACATTTGATCAGAATGACTTTATTAACTATACTGTATGGAACGTCGTGGGATACGTCACATAATGAATAACAGAAAACTAAGACGCGTCAGAGTGTGACAACTTCCGTACCGGAAAGTCATATTTCTGTTCAAAATGACAAAACACAATTTCTAATGAAAGGTTGTCATCATGTAAATGTATCGGTTATAAAAAACCAGTATCACCCACGTCTTTCAGTAAAGCAATCCAGTTTAAGGCAGATAATGTACTTGAAAACTATATGAACATTATTTTGACTAGGATTGTCCGTTTTTCTTAATTGCCTCTATCCGTAGCTCTGGTTCTCCGTATCAAATAATAAAATTGAGATCATCTCAATAAGCTATAAGCTTTCGATTTAATACACTTCTTCCCGTTTTGTATACAGTAGATAAGTACTGTACATTATGAACGAATAAATATGTTTAAACCAAATAATAAAAACAAAGAAATTAATGTGCGTACATACGTGTTAGTATGTTTCATTAACATTATTACAGACGGATATGTAGTCCAGTGGTAACTGTCTGGACTGGTAATCCAGGGATCGCAGGTTCGATCCCCCGTCTGACCCTAATAAAATTAACAGTCTTTCAGATGGGACGTTAAACCGAGGTCTCGTGTCGGTACTTTACACCGTGCACGTAAAAGAACCAGAGGAGATTCTGGAATGGGTCTCTGTCTGTATCATGCACTATCCTCTAAAATAACTAATCTCGTCAGGAGGCGTCGCTCATATGGGCAACCGGTAGCGACGATAAATAAACGTAAAACACACACACATTAACATTATTAATTTAGCATAAAGAACTGGACACAGTTCATTCCGCCTCTTTGAACTTGAATATAACGTCTAACACAGTTTGGTTTCGTGTTGTTGTTTTTTTTACTACATAATTATTTTAAAGTTGAAGTATTAGTATGTTTATGGTTTTGCAAATAGTATCTTGAGCAAATAATTATGGTATGTTCATATACGCCCCCAATTAATTTCGATCTAGACACATAAGCATCAAATATATGGCCCAATGGATAGTTCTATTTCTAATTCTACGCTATACTGCTTATTCCTGATTATGACTGGCAGACCCCTTTCTGTTTTGGGACACACTCAATTCCTATGTAACCCAAAAGATAGAACGGCAATGTGGAATTAAGAGCATTGCCTAAGAGTTCAATCATATCCGAGACAGATGGCGCGAACTTCGGTCCTCTCGCACATGAAGGGAACGGGCTGCCGCGCGCCCTACTCTTTGCTATGAAATGATTGTACATATTTAACTCTACTCGATTAAAAAAATATCCATATCACACCTACCCATCATAACTTTAAGGCTCAAATTAACTGAAAGGAACAATGCATTTATTCATGTATTACCCAATTCGATGTAGAGATATGGTATCCTTTTGTTGCATATTTCTCGAGTATTGTGCAGCATGCATACATACATGTATTATATAAAACTGATTGCAACCAGAAGGATTTTCTCAAATTTAGTGGTGAAATACCTAGTTTTACATATTCCGCAATGTAGGCGCGAAGTTATTATGACACCGGTTACTAGTTACCCGGATAATCAACAAACGGGAAGCGAAAACTCTATGTATTTGTTCGTGACATGTTCTTTGACGTATTTGGGCACATATATCCTCTAGTGTCCTCAAATCGTGATACCTTCGTTTTCGTTACCCCGTATGTATTTACAATACTGCGCGCGATCGGTGTTTTCTGACATCACCAATCAGGAATAGATAGTGTCAACGGTCATTTTCCATATTTGGCAACAACAATGCGCCGTATAATCCTTGTAGGCGTAAGTAATCGGTTATTTTCCTTGCATTGGTATAAAACATGCTATTTTTCATAATGCAATATTGCATCACCATTTGTACATTTGATTTACTGCAAAATATTGACCATTTCCAGTTTTGTTTTGCGTCGTCTGATTTGTTTACCTACCTGTCATTTAAAGTGAAGGTCAAAATAGACTGGGTTACAATTTTAATTAGTGTATGGGGAGATAGTTTTGGAGACTTCTCTTATATTGTTTTGAGGTCCATACAGTGCTACTGTCATCGTCAACTAAGCGATGTGTCCTGTAGTGTAGTGTACTTAAAGGAATAGTTTTTAATTTTGTTTTAGGTTTATGGCAGTCCACCACCTACAAAGCGAAAGTACACGCAATATTCATCAACAGCCCTTACAAATAGGCACAGTGTAACCACTGGACCCACCTCATTTACTGTTCAAAAGTCAGGTTTACAAGATTAGGTGATGAATTCAGATGTCCACATGTGAAAATGCTTGTTAAACTGTGAAAATGTTCACTGTGAAAAGAAATATTCATCAAAATAATAGAAATTATCATTATGCTGCATAAAACGTGTTCGTTTTAAATTTACACCCATTCGATGTTACGCAAAATTGATTTTCTGAAAGGTCACGAAAACTCCGGTACCAGTCACCACAGATGTCGGTTTCGGGTCTTGGTAAAAATGACAGCGCCCGTTGTTATTTACGTAGTCATATTCATTTCTAATTCATTGGAATAAAAGAGGAAAGTTACTTTATTTACATCATACATTTAGAAACTATGTAGTTTTAAGATTGGTTTTGTTGAATGCCGATCATTTCTTATCATAACGGAAACCGGAAACTCGTGGGTACTACAAATTTTAAAGGACGAAAGCCCGAACTAAAAGTAAACATTATTGTCAGTATGTGTCTACGTGTACATGGTCAACTCGTACCATAGTGAACTCGAACCAATTTTTGTCAACTCGTGTCTCGTATGATGTAAAAATCATGTATCTCACTATCAGTATCTGATACAATTTTTATTCGGACATGTATGTGCTAATAAGCTTGTAATATGTAAAATAATTGAAGTTAAGTTGCATTAATATATTGTATTTTAATTTATATATGAATGTGCAGGACGTTCATTTGACCTAAACTTTGCTAAAGTGACCAAGCAAAGAAAGATCAGAAAAGTTAGTGACCTCACTAAACACTAGTCGGACAGCTCTACCAGCTGAGCTAGCCGGGCTGAAGTTCTACCGACTCCGAAATACACGTTTCCCTCTTTTATTCTTTAGCATCCACACTCCGATCCCTGGAGCCGTACCCCTAGTCCTTTGTCCATACCAAACAAGATATCCATGTCGTCATTAAAGTGACCCAAGCAAAGAAAGAGTGGAAAATTTAATGATCCAATATGTGACTCAAACCCACGACCTCCCGAACACTAGTTGGACAATTCTACCAACTGCACTAGCTGAGCCGATGTTCTACCCACGACTAAATACACTACATGGCAATGTTTGAAAAACCACAAAAAAACAAAAAACCCACACCAACCCACACCCCCAACACACACACCACCAACACACCCCCACACCCACCCAAAACACACACTGTGTTTACAGAATACAGTGTGTTGATCAGAATTAATTTTCATATTTTTTCCAAAGAGGAATTCTGAATATGCTCCAATTTTCATCAAACTATCAATAATAGCACAAATTAGATAGATTTTTTATAAACTTTCTGTAATTTAGTTTCAGTTTCATTTATCAGTATTTAATGGCCAGTTAACTTTTTGAGATTGCAATATCGGCGGTGATAATTGTATTGAAAATGGCGGATGTCGATATTTGTCATATCTGAATTGGGGATTTTTCTAATTTCTTTGCTGAAATCCGGTAGGTTAATCACAATGGGCATATTATGTATCATTGGAAACGTATGGGCATTCAATAAATACTATTTTTTAATACAGCTCCTTAAATTTTTGTAAAATCTGTCCTAGTGTTTTTTTATTTGTAAACATACAATGAAAAATCAACATCCGGGGTATAGGTCAATCTTTCTATTGGGCAATAAATATAACTTCATGAATACTAAGCAATATTGTAAAGCGACGCGTGTCGTCAGCCCTGTTACGTTTCAGTTATTAGTTACTAAAACATATTTTAATTTAATAATAATGCAAGCATCAGAGACTCTGTCTGTATTCTTTCCTGGTAAACATACAGCAGGGCTCATTCTAGAGGGCGACATGGCCGAAGTAGTCGCCATTGGGACCCTGACTGTGCCCCCTGTGAGCACCACTTCTCTCTAAAAAAGATTAATGAATTTTGTTTTACAATTTTAAGACAAAATATTGTCCAGTAAGATACACTGGGCATTGTAAAGCACTACTTCTATTATATTGTTTTTAACGGTGATATTGTGTATCAAATAATACCATAGATGCCGTTATCGCGTGCTTTCTCACTTTTCCCAATAATGTGTGCCTAGCTTGAGCCCTGTACTGTAAAGCCTTTAATATGCATACTCACAATGATTCCCCAAACCCTCCCATTTTTTGTGTGATACTTCTTTGACTCTAAGATCGAACACAAACAGAAATATATGTATACCTGTACTGCATTCAGAGTGTGTTTTACGTTTATTTAAATTTCCAGAGGGCCTCATGGAAGAATAGCCCTGGGCTAAAGCCTAAATGAGTCGCCCTCTGTAAATAAAGAATTTACTTACTTACTTTTAAATAATGCGCATTGTTCACTGAATCTTATTTTCCAAATTTGTTTTAACAGCAGCCTTAGGGAATCCTCGCACTGGTTATCAAAGGCGAACAAGAAGGGTGAAATTTTCCAGCTTGAATTGGAACAACCTGTCGATACACAGGATATCCCATCTAGCAACAACAAGGAATGCTCTTATTTCTGCAGTGATTGTGCTACCGATGACACTGGTTATGGCACAGACACCGACTTGAACTCAAATCTAAGAAAAAAAGACGATGCTTTGAAATTCAATCTAACAGAATTTAATGATATTAATGACGTTTTAAAGGGTAGTTGTTTTGAAATAGTGACAGGCAGTTCGTTTGACAGTTCTGTTAATGACATTCAAAAAATTGAGGAGGACATTGACAGCTTGTTTCAGGGTGTTAACATAGAACAGAGCAAGTGTGATATTACCACAATAGATGCAGACATTCCTTTCGATATTGATAGTTGTTTTTCTGAGAGAGAACTAAAGATTGACAGTTGTTTTGAAAGTGGCTATGCTGAAATCATGGAAATTAATGATATTGAAAATACACATGAAGAATCTTTTGAATATTCCAAAACCAAGGAAACGAACGGGACAAGAAAGTGTGAATGTAATGCGAAGGACTCGTCCTTGAAACATTATATAGAAGTTGATGTCAAATTGAGACACCAACGAAATAGTCAGAAGGATATGACGACTGTTCAGCTCTGCGAACATATATTAGGGGTAGTGCCTGGTCATTATGGGTCAAGCCAGTCAGCAAATCATAGTCACAGAAGAAAGGACAGAAGGGTCAAGATAAGGGGTCTGGTTCCAACTGGTGTTACAGCTAAATATCCAGAAGTCAAAGTTGGTAAGATATTTGAAGTTGCTAGGATACAGGATTAAACGATTGATTTAGTCACGATTATTGAAGCTTACTGAACCTTGAAAATACATGACTCGTGTACATGGTAGTTAAGCCTATTTTAACCTAATAAGTCTATTTATCACTAGTGTACTTCATCAGGAGTTTATCACCAATGCAACCCGGGTTCGATCCTCGGACCGGGAAGTTTGTGAGATGGTACGGTGGTCGCCAGATCAGACAGGTGGGTTTTCTCCGGGTACTCCGGTTTCCTCCCACACGAATGACCACATATACGCTTTCATCCGCGCCAACGAGAGTAATTAATATAAGTTGTTAAAACTTGCTTCGCAATTGTTGTAAAATAAATAAAGTTAAGGAGCAAATACATGTACATTTGTATATGCAATCATTGTTGCTAAGAAAGTGTTACCAATCTATTCTATATTTCTTCGTTTTGTCTGCACTGTTCAATGATTTCGATATTCAGATTTCGATGATATTCTGCAATCAATGTAGCCTGGGTTCCAGTCTTTCGATTTTTCACTTTTTAACTTCTGGCAAATGACATGATCAGAAACTCAATACGGCCCAATTAATAATCTTGGTGTTAAAATATATTTATTTGACTGACCAGGCTAAATAGATCGACGTCTGTTCCCAGGCTACAATCTCTGACTGGCGGTGATTAACAACACACAGTCAATATTCTGACCCCAACCTCTCATCTCAGAAATATTTATGCCTGAAGCAAACACCAGTGGAATATAATGCCCTCAAATAAAATATACTTTATGTACTTGCATATATACGTCATGTATATATATATATATTATATAAATGTTTGCAAGAAGATAACGGAGATTAATTGAGTATTTATGTTTCAGGGGATAATTTGTTGTCTGTGAATGAGATGGATGTGACGTGGGATAACTTGGACAGCATTCTCAAGGTTCTACTCAACCAGAAACAGGTAATTATATATGATCATAGTTTGAAGGTCTTGTGGTTAAACCTCATAGGGTCTTGTCAAGATGTTTATTGAGGGTCCATCAAGATGATAAAGGTTGAAAAACTGCTTGTATTTGTAAAATTAAAATGATACCGACCAACACTAATACTGTAAATTTGTACAGTTTACACATAGTCTTCACATTTCAGGGTTCCCACTGTTGGTCGACAAAAAACTAATATTGGCTCTAAATTTTGTGATTTGGCGCAACATATTTAATTTTTTTTTTTTGTCACATGTTTTGTCAAATACATGGCTTCAAATATTTATTTGTGAACTATATCGTTCTTAGTTGGCTCCAGTGTTTTTCAATTGGCGACAGAAGTGGTGTGTACAAACATTCAGACAGAGGGAACCCTGCATTCGATACTTTAACCCTTTCAACACCACAGGCCTCTAAATAGGCTTACACAAAGTGTAGATCCAGAGCCGTCTCATCAGGATCTGTACTTTTTGCCAGTAATATTATTATTTTTAGACAAATTACCCATTTTGATAAATGAACTTGTCCAAATGTAATTTTTTTGGTCTAAAAATATAGTGCACGGGTCCATGTCAGTTACTTGGTGTTGAATAGGATAATACTTACTGTGCATATATAATAAAGGACCTCCGTTGCCAAGTTATTGATGTACAGTTCTAGACATTCATTTCTCTACCCTCTGTTGGTTCAAGGTGGTTCTACCTTGTAAGGATTATGAAGTTACAAATTTATATTAGCTCAATTGCGAAACAAGTTACAACTTATATTAATCCCTCTCGAGACCTCATTCCTGATGGAATCCATCGCCACGAGGAAAGAGAAAAGATGCAATGTGGAATTTAAATGCCTAGCTTAAGGGCACAATCCTAGCGGCTTCAACGGGGGTTCGAACTCTAGGCCTTTCACATCTGAAGCGAACGCGCTACCACTGTGCTATCACGATTTCCACGATTATGAAGTTATCTAACTAGCTTATGTAAATCCTATTCAAATATTGTATTTAATGGTGAGATTGTTATTTTAAACTTATTCCATATACAGTCAAACCTGTGTTAGTGATCACCTCCATTAAGTAGCCAACCTGTATTAAGCAGCCAGTTTCAAGATTCCAAATATTGTCTTACTATATATTTGACCTCTATTAAGCAGCCACCTATGCTAAGCAGCCACTTTCTTCGACTCCCTTGGCTGGCTGCTTAAAACAGGTTTGACTGTATATTGGAATTTATTAATTAATACAATTAGATTACGCAATCGTGCATCTTCTCATTCCTCCCAATAATTTGGGTCTAGCAAAAAAAAACCGGATACATTTGGAATGTAAATGTATAATTGCAATAGTAGCCAGAGTAGAGCAGTTGTCTGATATAAGGGCTACCTTATTAGACTGTAGATGCAATACCGTATACTGTCAAATTGCTGCACTTGTTTGCATGTGTACAAGTACGTACCATTTGTAACTTGAACCGTTGTATTTTCAGGCTAAACTTGTCGTTAAACGGAATATAAAACACAAAAAAGCTGGTACCCTGCTCATGAAAAAGAAGAACCAGTCGACCAATAGACTAGTACAGCTTGTCACCGGCTCCAATGGTAGTACTGCTACAATAGAGAATATAATGCAGGGAGAATGGGAACCATTCTATGGAGCAATGTATCTCTCTCTGGAAGGTGTGAACTCTGACAATATGCAGGCCAAGGTAACTAACTCGAGAAGCATTGTCATGAAGGAGCAGTGTACAACATTAGGGGCACGTCCGATGGATATGTCTAGTAAGAAATGTCGATCAGGCGCCGTAATTTTGCCAGATGGTTGCCCAATCGGTCATGATGATATTTTGATAAAATTGTGGCATTAAATTTCAATCATTTCCTACCAGTTACGAGTAGATCTAATTTGAATTCATTCGGAAGTTTAAAGGTTTACATCTCTGCAACAAATTTGTCCATACACATGTGCAGCCATTTTTATAAATCTTGGAAATCCTCTATCTATTATTAGACATGACCTAAATAAATTATCTAAATTTCTAAAATGTTGTAAAACTGCTGCGCATTTTATTCAAATGTCATAATTATAATATTTGAAACAGAAATATTTTATTTCAGCGGGGTGTTGAGACTGACAGATTGTTGATTTAGATCATAGAAATAATAGATTAATTAAATTTTTAATTGTACAATAATTATAACAAACTAAATCTAAACGAATGACCAAATGCATTGATTTGTAGCATTATCGTAGTTTAAAAGTACGGTCTAGTTGATCTCAGGTCCTGGCTAGTCAGTTTCCAGAGTTACTGGTCCGACTGGTCTAGTGATAAAAAAATTAATGTCGAACACTGAGGAGATTTAAACCTGGTCACATGTGTGATATCTGTGATAAATTTGCAAAGGGAATTCTGTTTGTATAATTACCTACACATATTGCAGTAATACTTCATTTTTATTGTACAATTTTGTACACTATAAGTTTCTTATGCTATATCCGATTTTTGGATTCGGGCACAAAGAATATCTTCATTGTAAAATTATTAGGGGCCTAATTCATGAAAAAGCTGACGTTTCTGCTTAGATTTATGTCAAGACCTCTGTGTTAGGATTTGTCATCCATTATGGCATATATAACAGACTTACATTTTTTTTTTGTCTAATTGGTCCTTGGTGTACAGTCGTTTTTTTTTGGTTTAAACAGTATTTATTGCAAGACATATAACATACAACGGAATACATAATGCAAATGATCAAGTAGGAAGCTAAAACTATGAGGAAAATGTTTTTATATAAGGCTTAAAGCTAGTTTTAGGATGACAAATCCTAGCACTAAGGTCTAAATTACAAAATTCCTTTCGTTAATTTATGGACCTTACCAGAATAATTTGGACTGTTATGTAAAGGATGCGACCTAGTTACATAATCATGTGTCTTACATTAGATAACCTTGCTATATACATGTATTTGTATTGTGATATTAAACCTTACAGGAGGACATTGTGTATCAGTTTCCGAGGGTAGATAACAAAGTAATAGCGTCGCGGGGAATGTTCATTACTATAGCCGGCACTGTGACTGATGCAACGCAGTCTACCGTACAAAGGTAATTACTTACACACATATAATGTAGCGATATAGATATCAAAGTTTTATGACCTCCCTTTATCTGTCTGTCATAGCCCTTAAATTCAATATCCGTTTCAATTCAACTTGTTGTTACATGGGTTTACAGTCTCCCACTTTCATAGACGCATTGGTCACAGTCAGTAGATGTCCCATGTTAGTTTATACAAATTTATTTTAGCTCAATTACGAAACAAGTTCCTACAGCTTATATTAATCACTCTCGAGACCTCATTCCTATTGGAATCCATTGTCAGCAGGAAGAGAGAAAGAGGCAACATAGAATTTAAATGCCTTGCCTCAGGGCACAATCGTAACGGCTGCAGTGGGGCTCAAGCTCCGGGCCTTTCGCACCTGAAGCGAACGTGCTACCACTGCGCTAGCACGACTGTCCCCTGTTAATTTTGGGGGTTAGTATCCGAAATAGCTCCAGGAACCTCGAATTCCAATCATTTCTGCTCAATAAATTGTTAGTCATTTGGTACACAGCCTTACGGTAATACAGCTTTAACATGTGTACATCCCTGCGAGGGGTTTAACATTACGGTAATACAGCGTTAACATGTGTACATCCCTGCGAGGGGTTTAACATTACGGTAATACAGCTTTAATATGTGTACATCCCTGCGAGGGGTTTAACATTACGGTAATACAGCTTTAATATGTGTACATCCCTGCGAGGGGTTTAACATTACGGTAATACAGCGTTAACATGTGTACATCCCTGCGAGGGGTTTAACATTAGGTAATACAGCTTTAACATGTGTAATCCCTGCGAGGGGTTTAACATTACGGTAATACAGCGTTAACATGTGTACATCCCTGCAAGGGGTTTAACATTACGGTAATACAGCTTTAATATGTGTACACCCCTGCGAGGGGTTTAACATTACGGTAATACAGCGTTAACATGTGTACATCCCTGCGAGGGGTTTAACATTAGAGGAAGATAGAATACTAACATCATATTCTGGTTATACTCTACAAGTGTATGCTGCCTGCATGCGGATCTCCTATATCTGATTTAATATTAACTATTCCAGGGTTCATTCTCAGTGGAGTTCCTGAGCATCAAGGGTAGTTTTGAATTTGGGGCCATCATTGTACTGTACCCTTGCATGGCTGTAAGCAGTGACTAACAGTGTTCTGAACACTTGCCTTTCTAAATGATGCACATATGTATTTGTATTGTTGTCATATTTGTATCTCATTTTTATAAGAAAACAATTCTAGTTTCTGGTATTCTCTACTTTTGTGTTTTAGTGGTGTCCATTATTGAGTTTCTAGCCGTTTCTGAGTAATTTTGTATCATATCTACTTGCAGCACCACACTGACGGTAGATAACTGTCCAGTCCACATTGTGTATCATTGTGAAGGACAGAATTTGTTTGTGATTTCTGCACCAGAAAATAGGTAAGCTGAAACAATTTTTAATTTGCTATCGTTTCTTTCACATGTTTCATATGGCGCCCAACGGGGGACCGTGACTGAATATAATATAAACTGTGATAATGTGTCGGGGATCATTCTAGAGGGCGATGTGGGCGAAATTGTCGCCCTAGGGACGGACCCCTCTGGAGGCCTCACTTCTCCCTAAAAATTAAATTTTTTTTTGGTTTTTACGGTTTTCAAACAAAATTTTGTCTAGTAAGAAACACTGGCCCATTCATTATAAAGCACTCCTTCTATTCAACTGTTGCATTTAATGGTTGTACTGTGCATTTTAACCCTAGTTTGCAGAAGTATATTAAAGAACACCATTTAAGGAAGCGATCACGCACTTTCTCACTTCTCACAAAAATTCTGACCTAGAATGAACCCTGATGTGTTACCTTGTACTCTATTTCCGGAAATGTGTTGTAGAATTACAATTTAGCCCGGTACAGACTACAGTAGATTGTGTGTAAGTGGCCTGGCTACCTGTTACATTTTCCCTGTAAGCAAAGGTGTCTGGTTTGAGCTTCAGGTTAGCTGTACATTTTTCTTAGCCTGCATCTTTTGGCATGCTGCCAACAAAGTTTACAATTGTAAGCGTAATTTACATTTAAAATAAAGATAGCTTTTAATTCAGTTTATTTTGGGGGGGAAGTTTGAAAGAGCTTCCACATTGTTTTGAATATAATTTATCAATCACTTCTTTAGTATTCAGCTTTGATCATCTTCATGATGTTAGATATTACTGTAAAATATTAGCAAAAAAAAGAATCAAACCAACACACTGTTAATAATCTTACTAACATTCGATATCCAGGGTTCCCGCTGTCGGTCGCCAATTGCAACAAAAAACAAATATTGGCGCTAAATTTTGTGAATTGATGAAAATATTTGGCGCAGCCTCTTTTTTTTTGGCACATGTTTTGTCAAATACATGGCTTCAAATATTTATTTGTGAACTATATGGCTTTTAGTTGGCTCCAAGTATTTTTAATTGGCTCCAGTGTTTTCCAATTGACGACAGAAGTGGTGCAGACAAACATTCAGACAGAGGGAACCCTGGATATCTGCATCAATTAAGTTATTATCAATGCTATATGTTTCGATTTCTTTGTCAGCTCGTGGTTACTATTTATACTAACATTCAGTCCGCCTCCGTGGTCGAGTGGTTAAGGTCGCTGACTTGTATACCACTGTAACCTATCATCACTGATGGTCACGGGTTCGAGCCCCGCTCAGACCGTGTCTCATTTATATGAAAAAGTTGGCAGTTTCTTACGGAGGTTGGTGCACCCAAGTACTGGTTAACCGCTGGAGCCTGCCCAGGAAAGGTGTTGTTAGGTAAACTGCCCGCCGGCGATATAGCCCAAAATGGTGCTGATGCAGGCGTAAAACCCGAAATATAACATAATATCTATGCTATATGTTTCAATTTCTTTGTCGGCTCACATTTATTATGTATAATAACATTCGATATCTGCATCAATCGAGTTATTATCTATGCTATATGTTCAATTTCTTTATCAGCTCACGGTTATTTTTGATTTTCTACATTAACATACTGTTATTACATCTACATTTCTGCTTGATTTTGTGCAGTATTACATGTATGTATTAAATGTACTTAATGTTATCTTCAGATTTTCACTCACTTCTCTCACCTCACTTGTGAAAGACCTTGTCCGTCTTCTGCAAGTTACCCATGGTTCCATTCACCAAGCCTTCACCTCATCGGCCAATCACAATCAGCTAGACTGCTTCTTTGCTTTACTGCACCAAAGTCAAGTGGCACAGTCTACAAATAGTGGCATAGTCCAGAAGGAAACGTGCAATCTTAGCCAGTCTGCAAAGATATTACCCTTGCCAAATGAGATTAAGGTAAGCTAATAGCTAGAACTAATAAATACATAGAATGTACTAGAGGTGACTATTGAGGCCAAAATGACTATCACAATAGTATCACGATAGTTGAAAATACTATCACGATACTATTGCGATAGTCACTATGCTATCACGATACTATTGCGATATTTTGGTTAACACAGGTAATATGCAATATTGGTTTGACACTGATTTAATGAATCTATATCAATGCAAAAAAGAGTTTAATATGACTAGAATAGGTTAAGTAGCTAGAACACTGACTTATACACTTAGTATGAAACTTAAAAAACAGTATGAAACTTAAACAAACATGTCTAACTCTTAACCTGCCACAGGTAGCATTTGTCACATGCCATATGTGAACAGTGTTGCTCCAGATCAGCCGATGCGCAGGCAGATCTGGAGCTACACTGTCTGTGCATGGCACATGTACCTGGCAGGAGGATAACATTTAACTTGTCACTACTCGTCATCAATCTCATCATGGCACATGCCATTGTCATACACAGTTCACTGCTTCCAGATTTTCTTCCCTGAAATGCCTGTATTCCGGGCGTCCGAGAAGTTACGACTGGATAGTGGTCGTCTAGTACACTACAGGGTATTGACCATTTACCGCACCCCTCTAGGGCAATTGCGCGATCGTATCGCCAGGGAGCTTTCAGCGGGTACACAATACAATCAAATAAGCGCCTATGCGAACGGTAGTAGTTACTTTCACTTTCAAAAGCATCACTGTCAATTGTAAGTGAAAACATTCGACAAAATTGAATTTTAAACTAACTATCGATAGTTCGATGGACTATCGGTGATAGTTATCGACTTGGAGTTTTGCTATCGACCTATTGCTATCGCCAGCTCCACTATCGTGATCTATCAATAGGTCGACCTATTGTTACACTAGAGTAGAATGTACTGTCTACGTGTATCTATCTGCCTTACAAGTGTTCGCATTGTTCAATCTCTTAAGTTCTAGTGGGGGGCCTCTATAGCCTAGTGGTTAGGGCCATTGACTTCAAATCTCTTGTCTCTCACCACTGTAGGTTCAAACCCCATTGTAGGGTGTCAAACATTGACTTCAAATCACTTGGCACTCAACCCTTGTAGGTTCAAATCCCATTGCAGGGTGTCAAACATTGACTTCAAATCACTTGTCTCTCACCCTTGTAGGTTCAAATCCCATTGCAGGGTGTCAAACATGACTTCAAATCACTTGTCTCTCACCCTTGTAGGTTCAAATCCCATTGCAGGGTGTCAAACATCGACTTCAAATCACTTGTCTCTCACCCTTGTAGGTTCAAACCCCATTGCAGGGTGTCAAACATTGACTTCAAATCACTTGTCTCTCACCCTTGTAGGTTCAAATCCCATTGCAGGGTGTCAAACATTGACTTCAAATCACTTGTCTCTCACCCTTGTAGGTTCAAATCCCATTGCAGGGTGTCAAACATTGACTTCAAATCACTTGTCTCTCACCCTTGTAGGTTCAAATCCCATTGCAGGGTGTCAAACATTGACTTCAAATCACTTGTCTCTCACCCTTGTAGGTTCAAATCCCATTGCAGGGTGTCAAACATTGACTTCAAATCACTTGTCTCTCACCCTTGTAGGTTCAAACCCCAGTGTAGGGTGTCAAATTCTTTAATGTGAGGAAGCTACCCAGCTAGCTGGTGTAAGGTCAGTGGTTCTACCCTAGTGTGAGGGCCTCATGGTAGATTAACTTTTGTTAAAATTTAAAATGAGTACTCTCGTTAAATAAAGTCTTTATTATTATTATTATTAGTGTCAAAAATACTGCTTGGCTGGTCGCCCGAGGTCCACTAATAATAGGTGGAGAATCGCCGTATGAGCTAAGCTGTTGGTGCAAGCTTAAAACCCCAAAACAAACTAAATTCTAGTATTATTGTTCTTGTGATGATGTTTGAGATTATTTACCCTCGTGACGATAATATTTTTCGAATTTGTTTCTTCTGTTTTTGCGTTTGGTCTGCCTCCGTGGTCGAGTGGTTAAGGTCGCTGACTTGTATACCACTGTAACCTATCATCACTGATGGTCATGGGTTCGAGCCCCGCTCAGACCATGTCTCATTTATATGAAAAAGTTGGCAGTTTCTTACGGAGGTTGGTGCACCCAAGTACTGGTTAACCGCTGGAGCCTGCCCAGGGAAGATGTTGTTAGGTAAACTGCCCGCCGGCGATAGAGCCCAAAAATGGTGCTGATGCATGCGTAATTGTTTTTGCGTTTAGTCTTTACAATTTGAATTAACATCTATGCAACCAAGTTGTTTTAAACTTTATTTATGTTACAACGATTGGGAAGCAAGTTTTAACAACTTATATTAATCACTCTCGTTGGCGCAGATCAAAGCATAAATGGTGTAATTCGTGTGAGAGGAAACCGGAGTACCCGGAGAAAACTCACCTGGCGACCATCGTACCATCTTACATACTTCCAGGTCCGAGGATCAAACCCGGGTTACATTGGTGAGAAGCGTTCGCGCTAACCACTGTGCTGATTGGACAACCAAGTTGTTTTTCCTGTTCAAAATGGTGTGGTATAGCTTTACAATATTGTCTATGGACAAACTACGGTAACAAAATGCGATCATTTTTTTTTACTGTATGACTGGAAGCAACAGAAGTGAACACTGATGCATGTAAGAAGATAATGTTATCTATCTTTTCACCCCTACAGTTTATTGTAGTTTATTCCATACTGTATGCTGGAAGAGTTTATTACTGAGATACGGGGTGGATGTGAGTGGGTACGGCTAATCATGCATGTATTCTATGTTACAGAGCTATGCAGATAGATTACTGACACGGTGCCTGTGTAGGTACGGCTAATCATGTATGTATTCTATGTTACAGAGCTGTGCAGATAGATTACTGACACAGTGCCTGTTAAGGGTGCAACGATATACCGTGGGACGGTTTATCGCGGTATTAGGGCCACGGTTCGATACGCTGCATGCCCGGTACCGTCGGTACGGTATGGTACTGCAATTATTCCCGTCTCCAACGGAAGGGAGACTACTCTTACAAACAAAACAAACATGGCTGAATTACAATCGCCACCGGCAACTTTCAAATAAAAAATATGGGTGCATTTTGGATTCAAATTTAATATAGTTGACGGCGTAAAAACAACGGTGAAAGAAACAACCACTTGCCGCCATTGTTTCACGGACGTGTCATATAAAACGGGTAACACGACCAACATGACTACACACATGAAGCGTCATCATCCGAACATCGACGTATCCGAATGTGGCCGGAAAAAATAAAGATCGGGATCAATCCAAAAAGAGCACAACCCCCGTTCCATCTGGGCAGCTAAGACTTAAAGAAGCATTCAGTCAAAAACTCCCTACTGGATCAGTGCGGTCAAAAGAAATTGCAACGGCAATAGGCCAGTTTATTGCCTTAGATATGCGGCCCTATAGTGTAGTGGAAACAAATGGATTCAAAAATATGATAAAAACACTAGAACCTAAATATCAGTTACCTTGTCGGACACACTTTAGTGAGAGTGTTATCCCCAAACTCTATGAAGAAACAGTTTCAAATGTATTGGATGTACTTGAAAAGTTTAACTATTTTCTATAGTTTCCCCTTTGGTTCCATAAAACCATATCGCGATACGTATCGTATCGTTACCCAAGAATCGTGATACGTATCATATCGTGAGGTAGGCGTATCGTTGCACCCTTAGTGCCTGTGTAGGTACGGCTAATCATGTATGTATTCTATGTTACAGAGCTGTGCAGATAGATTACTGACACGGTGCCTGTGTAGGTACGGCTAATCATTCATGTATTCTATGTTACAGAGCTGTGCAGATAGATTACTTACACACAGGGTGTGTGTAGGTACGGCTAATCATATATGTATTCTATGTTACAGAGCTGTGCAGATAGATTACTGACACAGGGCCTGTGTAGGTACGGCTAATCATGTATGTATTCTATGTTACAGTGCTGTGCAGATAGAGTACTGAGACACAGAGCCGGTGTAGGTACGGCTAATCATGCATGTATTCTATGTTACAGAGCTGTGCAGATAGATTACTGAGACACAGGGTGGGTGTGTAGGTACGGCTAATCATGCATGTATTCTATGTTACAGAGCTATGCAGATAGATTACTGAGACACAGGGTGTGTGTAGGTACGCTAATCATGCATGTATTCTATGTTACAGAGCTGTGCAGATAGATTACGGAGACACAGGGTGTGTGTAGGTACGGCTAATCATGCATGTATCTATGTTACAGAGCTATGCAGACAGATTACTGACACGGGGCCTGTGTAGGTACGGCTAATCATACATGTATTCTATGTTACAGAGCTGTGCAGATAGATTACTGAGACACAGGGTGGGTGTGTAGGTATGGCTAGTCATGCATGTATTCTATGTTACAGAGCTGTGCAGATAGATTACTGAGACACAGGGCCTGTGTAGGTACGGCTAATCATGTATGTATTCTATGTTGCTGAGCTATGCAGATAGATTACTGACACAGGGCCTGTGTAGGTACGGCTAATCATACATGTATTCTATGTTACAGAGCTGTGCAGATAGATTACTGAGACACAGGGTGGGTGTAGGTACGGCTAATCATGCATGTATTCTATGTTACAGAGCTGTGCAGATAGATTACTGAGACACAGGGCCTGTGTAGGTACGGCTAATCATGTATGTATTCTATGTTGCTGAGCTATGCAGATAGATTACTGACACAGGGCCTGTGTAGGTACGGCTAATCATACATGTATTCTATGTTACAGAGCTGTGCAGATAGATTACTGAGACACAGGGTGGGTGTAGGTACGGCTAATCATGCATGTATTCTATGTTACAGAGCTGTGCAGATAGATTACTGAGACACAGGGTGGGTGTGTAGGTATGGCTAATCATGCATGTATTCTATGTTACAGAGCTGTGCAGATAGAGTACTGAGACACGGGGCCTGTGTAGGTACGGCTAATCATGCATGTATTCTATGTTACAGAGCTGTGCAGATAGATTACTGAGACACGGGCCTGTGTAGGTACGGCTAATCATGTCTGTATTCTATGTTACAGAGCTGTGCAGATAGATTACTGAGACACAGGGTGGGTGTAGGTACGGCTAATCATGCATGTATTCTATGTTACAGAGCTGTGCAGATAGATTACTGAGACACAGGGTGGGTGTGTAGGTATGGCTAATCATGCATGTATTCTATGTTACAGAGCTGTGCAGATAGATTACTGAGACACAGGGCCTGTGTAGGTACGGCTAATCATGTATGTATTCTATGTTACAGAGCTATGCAGATAGATTACTGACACGGGGCCTGTGTAGGTACGGCTAATCATGCATGTATTCTATCTTACAGAGCTGTGCAGATAGATTACTGTGACACGGGGCCTGTGTAGGTACGGCTAATCATGCATGTATTCTATGTTACAGAGCTGTGCAGATAGAGTACTTACAGATTTTGAAGCTGCTGACTTTGGAGATATGGTAAGGACTAAGAAATGATACCCACTTATTATTAGGAAGTTGTGATAACGAAGTGGTAGCACGTTCGCTTCAGGTGCGAATGGCCCGGAGTTCGAGCTGTTACGATTGTGCCCTTTAGGCAAGGCATTTAAGTTCCACGTTGCCTCTTCTCTCTCCCTCATGACAATGGATTCCATCAGGAATGAGGTCTCGAGAGTGATTAGTATGTAAGTTGTAAGAACTTGTTTCGCAATCAAGCTAAGATAAATGTGTATAACTTATTATTGTTATTATAACAGCCGTCAGATTTGGTAAACAGCTGTCAGATTTGGTAAACTGCCGTCATATTTGGTAAACAGCTGTCAGATTAGGTAAACAGCCATCAGATTAGGTAAACAGCCATCACATTTGGTAAACAGCCATCTCATTTGGTAAACAGCCGTCATATTTGGTAAACAGCCGTCATATTTGGTGATGTTACAAATCTCTATGTTATATGTCTCTGATTTAAACAATAGCTATAGATGTCAATGACGCTCGCCCACATGGTTCGCCGGAGGCGAGGGTAAAATAGCTCAATCTTCAGATGTCAATGAACCACTTAAACCAGATTGTTTGTAATGAATGATATCTACTAAAAGTAATGTTTTACTGGAGATACAAAGATGGTGATGACAGATTGTTGACCTGACTGATCAACCGTATCAAATGCATTGATTACAAATTACCTCTTAAAGCGACATTACATCGCAAAAAGGAAAATAATGCATTTTTCACGTATAAATGCATTGCTACTACAAATTCTTCTAACATTGAATCAATAAACAGTGTTTGAGGTATACAATAGGATTTCATATACCGGTCATCCACGCTCCTGTATTGACGTTTACTTGTCATTGGAGTCAATACTAAACACGCGATACTTTCATTTAGAGATAATTTAACTAAGATTAGGCACACATGTGAGATATCACGGTAAATATGTACCATATCTCGTGTTATTCAGGATAAACGCGTTGTGTTACGAATAAATGTCAACCCTATTTACATTATTTTATTATGTCAACAAACCACGTATAAGACGTTTGTTTATTTGTTAAAATACAGTCAAACCTGTCTTAAGCAGCCAGTCAAGGGAATCACTGAAAGTGGCTGCTTAGCACAGGTGGCTGCTTAATAGAGGTCAAATGTATAATCAACTAGCATATTGGGAATCTTAATACTGGCTGCTTAATACAGGTTGGTTGCTTAATAGAGGTGACCACTAACACAGGTTTGACTGTAATCAGTTTTTGAGGCAAATATTTGGGGAAAATATTACCATATAATAGCAAATTACATTCTGCAGATATTTGCGGTTTCACCGATGTAGTGTCGCTTTAATGAATCCCTGTTTATTATTTATCTAGTGTTGGTTTTGTACGTCAATGCCAGCTAGTTTCGCACAGGTAAAGCTAACCAGTTATTACAATTCGTTTCACTATTTCTTGGCACGTACCGGGTATGTGGAGTGATTCTCAATAACCCCCTTGCATCATTCATTTCAATCTATTTGTCATGTCATCGTACTGTATGTCCCGGTACAGACGTAGTCACCATTGGGGAGATCGTGTGCAGCCAACCCTGGGCTCGAACCCAGGACCTTTTGCTTACAGGGCGAACGTGCTACCGACTGAGTTATCCGGGCCGCTTACACATAATCTCCCTCAATGGTGGCTATGTCCGTACCACGACATACTTCTATACCAAAGTGGAATTCTTCCACGAATTTCCAGGGATTGAGAACATGGTGAATATGATCTTGAGGTATATATCCAGTCACGGTCCCTTGTTGGGTGCCAACTGTCATAGAGTGAGAAGAATGTGCAGCCAACACAGTCCTCAAACCCAGGACCTTTCACCTACAGGGAGAACGCTTTACTGACCGAGCTAGCCTGGCCGTTTATATATAATCTCCATAATGCTGACTAAACCCATACCGCGACATATATATATTTATAGAATATTTATCTGTGCTTTGTAAATTATGAAGAACAGATATGTTTAACCTTTAGCACGCCTTAAACAAAAAGAAGCAGATAACAAATGTATCGTATAATTCTTATTTTTACTAGAAAGTAGGGCGTGACATTTCATTCAAATCTTTCCGATCCAGTGTGTTGTTTTTTCCAGTCTGACAGTTATTCCATTGAGTTATTTCATTCCAGTCCGACAGTTATTCCAGTTGGACATAACTGTTTTATTCCTGTCCAACAGTTATTCAAGTGAGTTGGGTTTTTTTCCAGTCTGACAGTTATATGAGTAAGATATAGTTGTATTTTCCAGTCTGACAGTTATTCCAGTGAGTTATTTCTTTCCAGTCTGACAGTTATTCCAGTGAGTTATTTCTTTCCAGTCTGACAGTTATTCCAGTAAGATAGACTTATGTTTTTCAGTCTGACAGTTATTCCAGTAAGATAGACTTATGTTTTCCAGTCTGACAGTTATTCCAGTGAGTTATTTCTTTCCAGTCTGACAGTTATTCCAGTAAGATAGACTTATGTTTTTCAGTCTGACAGTTACTACAGTTGTCGAAGAAGTTACTCCATTTTAGGATCATGTTTGTTTTACAAGGTAGGTTAACATAATACACCCATGTTTCTATGTGTACTAAATTGTGCACTCCACGTGTATTGTATGAATATGCTACACATATTCACAGGTAAAAAGTACACATATGTAATTTAGTAATGTGTGGTCCATTTCATTAATAAATTGCTCGTTTTCTTTCCCGTTATTTAACCCTTTCAACACCACAGACCTCTAAATTGGCTTACAAAAAAGTGTAGATCCAGATGAGCCGGCTCGTGACGAGCCGTCTCATCAGGATCTGCACTTTTTTCAAGTAATATAACTATTTTTAGAAAAAAAATTACCCATTTTGATAAATGAACTGATCCAAATGTAATTTTGTTATTAATTTATTGGTCTAAAAATATCATGGACCAGTCCATGTCAGTTACTTGGTGTTGAATGGGTTAATGACTCGAGTGTGCTGTCCTAAATGTTTCTTCAAACTTCTGGCAATAAAAGAATTAGCGACACTGTAAATGACTATTTATTCATATTTTTGCGAAAGAACACCCTTGCGAATTCAAAATCATGTTGAAATGACATGTCCAGATTGTGTGTTTTTCGGTGTCCTGTGTCGTGCAAATATAAATTTTCGCAACAAAAATCGGAAGCTTGAAAATAGTGGAAAAATGCTCATTTGAATGTATTAAAGTCGTATTGATGTCTGTAAAAACAAATTTGCAGTGTATGCGAGCGATAGCAATTTTACTATAACATACTAGAAGTGATGTACACACATTAATTTCATTGCTATTTGTTAGGGAAAATGCAGCAATGCAACCCGGGTTCTATCCTCGGACCGGGAAGTATGCGAGATGGTACGGTGGTCGCCAGATCGGACAGGTGGGTTTTCTCCGGGTGCTCCGGTTTCCTCCCACACGAATGACCACATATACGCTTTCATCCGCGCCAACGAGAGTGATTTATATAAGTTGTTAAAACTTGTTTCGCAATCGTTGTAAAATAAATAAAGTTTAAACTTTTGTTACGGAAAAACAAAGCAAATAGTCGAAACCAAAAAAGAGGATATCCTAGTCACAATAGAATTACCGGGTTTATATTACTACCAGCATAACAAGTACCGTATATTCCCGGACATAAGTCGACCTTTTTCTCTTCCAGGAATGTGTTGAAAGTAATACGTTGATTTATGGCAGAGAAACATGCAAACAAATTTTTTTTTATTTGTTGGAACTTTAAATTTATGTCCATTTTATTTTGATTTAATATAATAATTGGTTTAGATAATTATTTTACATTATAAACCATAGAAAAGCTGATACACAAACTTCATTTATCATTGTTGTGCATTTTGTATGATTTGCAATGGAATAAATTCGACTATATATTTTGAATTTAGCCCAGTTCCATTCAAAAATGAAAGAAAAAACCAATTGTCATAGCGATTATCCACAAAGTATACTCGACTTATGGAAGTATCCGGTGATGAAGCTTATTTACCCTCGCCTCCTGCGAACCATGTGGTCGAGCGTACTATATTATATGTTATGTTATATTTCGGGTTTTACGCCTACATCAGCACCATTTTTGGGCTATATCGCCGGCGGGCAGTTTACCTAACAACACCTTTCCTGGGCAGGCTCCAGCGGTTAACCAATACTTGGGTGCACCAACCTCCGTAAGAAACTGCCAACTTTTTCATATAAATGAAACACGGTCTGAGCGGGGCTCGAACCCGTGGCCATCAATGGTGATAGGTTACAGTGGTATACAAGTCAGCGACCGTAACCACTCGACCACGGAGGCGGACTGGGCGAGCGTACTAAGATGTTTAGTTAACACTCGTATATTATAAACTAAGGTGATTAAGTTGTGTCCGTTAATAATACGATTCGAATGCTCAGCCGGTCATAGATTAGGCTACAAGCACCAAAATGTATAGGGTCAGTACAGGAGTCACTCTATACTGTCTCACATCTCATATTCGTATGAATATGTTTGATGTATAATATTATTTGCATGCTCGGCCCGGCCATAGATTAGGCTACAAGCACCAAAATATATAGAGTCAGTACATGAGTCACTCTATACTGTCTCAAATCTCATATTCGTATGAATATGTTTGATGTATAATATTATTTGCATGCTCGGCCCAGCCATAGATTAGGCTACAAGCACCAAAATGTATAGGGTCAGTACAGGAGTCACTCTATACTGTCTCACATCTCATATTCGTATGAATATGTTTGATGTATAATATTATTTGCATGCTCGGCCCGGCCATAGATTAGGCTACAAGCACCAACATATATAGAGTCAGTACAGGAGTCACTCTATACTCTCTCACATCTCATATTCGTACTAACGCTGTATTATTTTTAAAGCCATATTTGTACCCTGGACTTATGGCCGAGATCGACTTATGTCTGGGAATATATAGTACATTAAAAATGTGGAAAAGGATGGATTTCATTATTTCAATACTTGAGAAATACTGGTGTATCATATTTCTTAGTAATTGTTACAATCAGTTTGAAACAAAGTTGGCCGGTCGATTCAAACTTTGAAATGAAATATGTCTTCAAGTGGTTGACATACAAACATATTTTACATGTCAAACATTCTCATACATATGATTTTCATATTTCAGAACTACCTCATATCAAGTCACGTACCTAAAGATGATCTGCTGGATTTTTCTACCTACCTGAAATACCACTCATTACTAAACCTTAGCACTGACCAGTCGCTCGGGCAGCTCGTAGTTTGGAGGGAGGTTCATCCGACCCGCCACTGTCAGACTGTCCCCGAAGACCAGCAGTTTGGATACACTGAGCCTCTTATAGCACGATGGTTTTGGTTGATAGTTGGCTATGTACGTATGTCTGTATTCTCTTATAACATGATTACATTTGTAACGATGGTTGGTCTATAGAGAATAGCGGGATAGAGCGAAGGCATTGCAGTTTCTGTTCATTACTTCTATTTACATTTGTAATGATGGTTGGTCTATAGAGGGTAGCGGGATAGAACGAAGGCATTGCAGTTTTTGTTCATTACTTCTATTTACATTTGTAACGATGGTTGGTCTATAGAGGGTAGCGGGATAGAGCGAAGGCCTTGCAGTTTCTGTTCATTACTTCTATTTACATTTGTAACGATGGTTGGTCTATAGAGGGTAGCGGGGTAGAGGGAAGGCATTGGGAGTTTCTGTTCGTTACTTCTATTTACATTTGTAACGATGGTTGATCAATAGAGGGTAGTGGGATAGAACGAAGGCATTGCAGTTTCTGTTTGTTACTTCTATTTACATTTGTAACGATGGTTGGTCTATAGAGGGTAGCAGGATAGAGCGAAGGCATTGCAGTTTCTGTTTGTTACTTCTATTTACATTTGTAACGATGGTTGGTCTATAGAGGGTAGCGGGGTAGAGCGAAGGCATTGCAGTTTCTGTTCATTACTTCTATTTACATTTGTAATGATGGTTGATCTATAGAGGGTAGCGGGATAGAGCAAAGGCATTGCAGTTTCTGTTTGTTACTTCTATTTACATTTGTAACGATGGTTGGTCTATAGAGGGTAGCGGGATACAGCGAAGGCATTGCAGTTTCTGTTTGTTACTTCTATTTACATGTGTAACGATGGTTGGTCTATAGAGGGTAGCGGGGTAGAGCGAAGGCATTGCAGTTTCTGTTCATTACTTCTATTTACATTTGTAATGATGGTTGAGCTATAGAGGGTAGCGGGATAGAGCGAAGGCATTGCAGTTTCTGTTTGTTACTTCTATTTACATTTGTAACGATGGTTGGTCTATAGAGGGTAGCAGGATAGAGCGAAGGCATTGCAGTTTCTGTTTGTTACTTCTATTTACATTTGTAATGATGGTTGGTCTATAGAGGGTAGCGGGGTAGAGCGAAGGCATTGCAGTTTCTGTTCATTACTTCTATTTACATTTGTAATGATGGTTGATCTATAGAGGGTAGCGGGATACAGCGAAGGCATTGCAGTTTCTGTTTGTTACTTCTATTTACATGTGTAACGATGGTTGGTCTATAGAGGGTAGCGGGGTAGAGCGAAGGCATTGCAGTTTCTGTTCATTACTTCTATTTACATTTGTAATGATGGTTGAGCTATAGAGGGTAGCGGGATAGAGCGAAGGCATTGCAGTTTCTGTTTGTTACTTCTATTTACATTTGTAACGATGGTTGGTCTATAGAGGGTAGCGGGATAGAGCGAAGGCATTGCAGTTTCTGTTTGTTACTTCTATTTACATTTGTAACGATGGTTGGTCTATAGAGGGTAGCGGGGTAGAGCGAAGGCATTGCAGTTTCTGTTCATTACTTCTATTTACATTTGTAACGATGGTTGGTCTATAGAGGGTAGCGGGATAGAACGAAGGCATTGCAGTTTCTGTTCATTACTTCTATTTACATTTGTAACGATGGTTGGTCTATAGAGGGTAGCGGGATAGAGCGAAGGCCTTGCAGTTTCTGTTCATTACTTCTATTTACATTTGTAACGATGGTTGGTCTATAGAGGGTAGCGGGATAGAGCGAAGGCATTGCAGTTTCTGTTCATTACTTCTATTTACATTTGTAACGATGGTTGGTCTATAGAGGGTAGCGGGATAGAGCAAAGGCATTGCAGTTTCTGTTCGTTACTTCTATTTACATTTGTAACGATGGTTGGTCTATAGAGGGTAGCGGGATAGAGGGAAGGTATTGGAGTTTCTGTTTGTTACTTCTATTTACATTTGTAACGATGGTTGGTCTATAGAGGGTAGCGGGATAGAGTGAAGGCATTGCAGTTTCTGTTCATTACTTCTATTTTCGTCTCTTTGTGGTAGTTTTAATTTATTAATTGATGCAGCCTCTTTCTGGGATCACCCCAACTTGGAACAATTTGTTCAGAGAAGTTTTATTTATTTTAAATCGTCAGTTCAAAATAGTGAAGCGATGCTACTAAGGGGGAGTAGTTCTCCCAAACACCGTCTAACTGTAGCCCTTCTTTATTCTTTGGTGAATAGATGATTTGTTGTCCGGAATAGTAAGATTATAGCTGGAATTGTTTATAAATATTTTTCCATTCTAGTCAGCGAGACGATGATTTCAGTAATAGATATTCAGGATTTTGTGTTTTATTTTATTTTCATAATTTCAGGAATTTTTTATGTAGACAAAATGTATTTCGAGTATTATTTTGGTTCATTTTCATGGAGTTATTTACACCCAATTCCTGTTAACCCATTTCATTCTGGATACATTTAAAGGCTTTTGCAAACAACATAGATCCAGATCAGCCGCAGCGTAACGCTGCGTGCTGATCAGGATCTATGTTGTTTGCTACATAGCCAAGTGCCTTAGCAAGATAATCTGAATAGCAAACAGCATAGAGCCTGATCAGACGGCATGTTCCGTGGCGGCTGATCTGGCTCTATGTTCTTTGCAAATACTGTTTGAACGGTATCCAGAATGAAATGGGTTAATGAAAGCTCTGCTATATCAGTAGAGTAAATGCACATAAAATGTCATTTTATATCTTCAGAAAAACCTGATAATGTGTGTATCCCTGGAAACTGGAGGTTGTACTCGAGTGTAAGTTGGTATTTTAGTTTTTTTTATATACAGTCTACATCCGTTACGTCGAATTCTCCGGTTATCTCTAAGTCGGATCAAAGTCACTATCATTTTACATATAACTGACTCCGTTTATGTTGAATTTCGTTAAGTCAAACTTCGATTATGTCGAAGTATTTTGCTCGGTCCCACGGAATTCGACATAGCGGATGTAGACTGTACCTAGAAATGTTTTGCCTAAATTGCCACTGCAGTATTGTTTAAATGAATATGATTTTGGAAAATAAATTGCATATTACTGCAGTGTTGTTTTTATGGTCTTGTGTGAGTAGCCAGAGGTGTCGGTAGCCAGGCGC
>CM026391.1:13788205-13842280 GCA_014843695.1 Archivesica marissinica
TTCACTGTTTAATATAGTAGGTGTGGATTCACTGTTTAATATAGTAGGTGTGGATTCACTGTTTAATATAGTAGGTGTGGATTCACTGTTTAATATAGTAGGTGTGGATTCACTGTTTAATATAGTAGGTGTGGATTCACTGTTTAATATATTAGGTGTGGATTCACTGTTTAATATAGTAGGTGTGGATTCACTGTTTAATATAGTAGGTGTGGATTCACTGTTTAATATAGTAGGTGTGGATTCACTGTTTAATATAGTAGGTGTGGATTCACTGTTTAATATAGTAGGTGTGGATTCACTGTTTAATATAGTAGGTGTGGATTCACTGTTTAATATAGTAGGTGTGGATTCACTGTTTAATATAGTAGGTGTGGATTCACTGTTTAATATAGTAGGTGTGGATTCACTGTTTAATATAGTAGGTGTGGATTCACTGTTTAATATAGTAGATGTGGATTCACTGTTTAATATAGTAGGTGTGGATTCACTGTTTAATATAGTAGGTGTGGATATGTTATACAAGACTGATTTATGGTCCTAGACTCTGCAGAGAAGAGACGAAGTGGAACATCTATGTCCCTTGGCCACATTTCTAGTTTTGATATAACTACTATAATCGACTATTTTGTTTGTCAGAGAAATAATGTTGTATGTGTTTTATCATGTGATATGTTTCAAGTATTATATTTGTAAGTGACTTATAGGCCCATTGGGCCGGGTGTATTTAATTGTATAATTTATATGTAAATATCACAGGTCACTATAATAAACATATTACTTACTTACTTACTTACTTATAATAGGTGTGGATTCACATGTCGTTCTTGCCTCTTGTTTTCATACAACTATATATCATTGCCCTTTTTTATATACTTTATTTATTTTACAACGATTAGTTTATACAAATTTATTTTAGTTCGATTGCGAAACAAGTTATTTCAACTTATATAAATCACTCTCGAGACCTCATTCCTGATGGAATCCATCGCCACGAGGGAGAGAGAAGAGGCAACGTGGAATTTAAATGCCTTGCCTAAGGGCACAATCGTAACGGCTCCAGTGGGGCTCGAACTCCGGACCTTTCGCACCTGAAGCGAACGCGCATCCACGTCGCTATCACGACTTCCACAACAATTGCAACAACATATATTAATCACTCTCGTTGGCTCGTATTTTAAATACGCTTTCATCCGAGCCAACGAGAGTGATTAATATATGTTGTTGCAATTGTTGTGGAAGTCGTGATAGCGCAGTGGATGCGCGTTCGCTTCAGGTGCGAAAGGTCCGGAGTTCGAGCCCCACTGGAGCCGTTACGATTGTATGTGGTCATTCATGTGGGAGGAAACCGGAGTACCCGGAGAAAACCCACCTGTCCGATCTGTCGACCATCGTACCATCTCGCATACTTCCCTGTCCGAGGATCGAACCCGGGTCGCATTGGTGAGAAGCGAGCGCGCTAACCACTGCGCTAATCGGACAGCCTTTCTTGATAGACGGGTGTATTTACCTGTATTTACCTGTATTTGCCTGTATTTACCTGTATTTACCTGTATTTACCTGTACCCCGCAGCTATGCGACCCGCTGGTTCCATCGCCTGTTATAGAATATATACGGACATGTGTTGATGTACCAGACACTAAGTGAAAGAAATGTACCGTTACTAAAATGTTACTTATCAACACAGACGGATCTGTAGTCCAGTGGTAACACGCTGGACTGGTAATCCAGGGATCGCAGGTTCGATCCCCCTTCTGACCCTAATAAAATTAACAGTCTTTCAGATGGGACGTTAAACCGAGGTCTCGTGCACGTAAAAGAACCAGAGGAGATTCTGGAATTGGTCACTGTCTGTATCATGCACTAGCCTCCAAAATCTAAAATAACTAATCTCTTCAGGAGGCGTCGCTCATATGGGCAACCGGTAGCGACGATAAATAAACGTTAAAACACCCATCACTTATCAACAATATATTATGTGTTATCGAAATTCGTCGTATAAAAAGGACAGGTCAATCTGAGATTGATCTCGTGCTAGTAAATACATAGTTGTCACGTGAAAACTGATTAAAGCAAAGAACAAGAGATATGAATGATATGTTTTGACTACAATATACATGTATGTATTATTAAATGTGGTTCTTTCTATTTTTATTCCAGTTTCGAAGTATATAACTGAATTTCCAGTAGTCGCGAAAAAATCGCTTGACTTGTTTAATAAATTTTAAAATTAACTTTGGTTTCTTTGTTTGTAGAACCAAAAACGCTGCATAATATAATAATATATAATATATATATTGTAAGAGGCAATGTGGAATTTAAATGCATTGCCTAATGGCACAGTTGTAATTGTTTTGAGGGCCTTATGAGAGTTTTTTAATTACTATTATTATTATTTATATTATTATTTATTACTATTACTGTTATTTATTACTGTTTAATCATATTTTATTGCAAATCATTATTATATATGTCATGCATAAACTGTTATTAGCATTAGTATTATCAATGGAGCTAAGAAACGGTAAATTACTATAATAAATGAACAGAAACGAATGATGTTATCTAACATTAATAGATGAATGAAAGCATTGATAAGGGTTTTTATTACTTGACAGACATAATGGGATAATTCCGCATAAAAAGCTTCTCAATTATAATATCATACATACAGAAATCGAAACACTGTTTTTTTAAATTATTGTAATAAAAGGCACATGACATTAATAGGTTGCTAATTATGCGTCGACCTAAAGAAAATGCAGCGAATTGCTACATAGATTGTGTAGAGTTACAATTTACCTATTTTTACAAACGGAAAACGCTATTGAAATTGTAATTAAATATACTATTGTGTTTGTGTTTTTTTTAGAGATACGATGCCATTCAATGAAAGCTCCATTATTCTATGCCAAACTGAAATGTGCAACTGACAGGTAATAATAAACTGTAAACGGAATCTATATTGTTATGATATAATAAAACTGTCATGCTCGTCAACTGGTGCTTGGTACATATAAATATAGCTTGGCACTTGTGTTCATGCGTGGATCGCAGGTTCGACCCCCCCCCCCGTCTGACACTAAAAAATTAATAGTCTTTCAGATGGGACGTTAAACCGAGGTATCGTGTCGGTGCTTTACATCGTGCACGTAAAAGAACCAGAGGAGACTCTGGAATGGGTCTCTGTCTGTATCATTGCACTATCCTCCAAAAATCTAAAATGTCTAATCTTTTCAGGAGGCGTCGCTCATATGGGCAGCCGGTAGCGCCGATAAAGAAACGTAAAATACACACACTTGCGTTCAAGCAAATATACTGAGAACATGACCAGTAATACATACTAGTATAGCGTTCATACACATTTAGTTCAGCTCATTGCGAAACAAGTTATTTCAACTTATAGTAATCACTATCGAGACCTCATTCCCGGTTAATATTAGTTGTAAGAACTTGTTTCGCAATTGAACTAGAATAAATTTGTATAAACTAACAGTTTATTGTTCCCATCCGGAGTACTCATTGTTCAGGGTCGATTTGGGGAGGGCAGTTTACTAATGTTGCTAGAACTTGTTGCCCAACACATTTTCAGGATCTATTTGGGGAGGGCAGTTTACTAATATTGCTAGAACTTGTTAGTTCAAACATTATTTATTTCAGAATTTGTACATGTAATCAAGAAATGAACATTTTACATATAATTTAACAGCAGTAGACTGAAAGGGATTAGAACGAAAGAAAACTTATATAGTTCTTCTCCCTATCAATTGATTGATATACAATAGGCAGGAAAATAATATATAATATAACAATGAAAATACGTGAAATCTATTCTAGGTATTTGCTAAAGAAGTTCAGAACTTAATGTATTAGTGAGTCAATAGTTTTGGATGTAAAAAAGAAAATGGTTAATATTTAAAGGAATATATGAAGAAAGTTCAAGAACATGAACTATCAAATCGAGCACTTGAAGAAAAAGAGATTAGTATAGAGAAAAGTGGTTGAATAAGACCGGTTGTTGTGTCAATAATGACAGCATTCAGATTGGAATCCGCCATGTGAACCATTTAGAAATCATCCATCTCAGAACCGTTCTCTGCCAATAATGTATTCGTGTACAGTAAGGAAAATTACGGTGTTGGTTGCAATATCCTTATATAATGAATGTTAAGTCTATATGTACTATATATGTAAAATAGCAAATAAAATATGATTAAACAGTTCAGGATCGAACTCGTGAGTTCTAGATTCCCAAATCCAAACCCAAATAAATGTTAAACATACAAAGACTATCTGGTTTGAATTTCAAATGTACATGGTTTTGATGTGTCAAGCTCCGCCTCCGTGGTCGAGTGGTTACGGTCGCTGACTTGTATACCACTGTAACCTATCATCACTGATGGTCACGGGTTCGAGCCCCGCTCAGGCCGTGTCTCATTTATATGAAAAAGTTGGCAGTTTCTTGCGGAGGTTGGTGCACCCAAGTACTTGTTAACCGCTGGAGCCTGCCCAGGAAAGGTGTTGTTACGTAAACTGCCCGCCGGCGATATAGGCCAAAATGGTGCTGATGCAGGCGTAAAACCCGAAACATAACATAATTGATGTGTCAAGCACTTGTATTAAACTACAGTCTACATCCGCTATATATCAAAGTCGGTTATGTCGAAGTCTCCGGTTATTACGAAGTCGGATCAAAGTCCCGTTTCAGACACTATAATTTTTACATATAACAGGCTCAGTTTATATCGAATTTCGTTACGTCAAACTTCGGTTATGTCGGAAGTAGTTTGTTCAGTCCGACGGAATTCGACATAACGGATGTAGACTGTATATTGTTGGAGACTTGCACTTCTTTGGCCCATATATTTTCTTCCTTCCTATATCTTTGCGCTTCACAGTGTTCCTAGTTCGCTCTTAATTAGAGTACTTTTACTACCGTATCTGCATGTCGACCTTGTGAATGCTCATGCTGGATTCTTTGCGTCTATTTAATCCCGAGGCTATTCGTATTTCTGAAATCAAACTATTTCCTTAGACCTTGATATATTGTTTATATAATGGCTCAACACTTCATTGATAAATAGTATGGGTGTTTTTGTATAAAAACTTGAACTAGAAGTGGAAGTTATGTAAACATGTAGATCTTACATATTTTATAACGTGTTGATCAGGTGATGTCATTGGAATAGTGGCCTCGGACTGATTGAATGTGTAAGGAAGCCCTAAATATTGAATCAAACATACGACGATTGGCTGAGACATAAGTTGATTGAATGAGACAAAAACAACAAAAACAACAAAAACAACAAAAACAACAAAAACAACAAAAACAACAAAAACAACATAGAGGTGATTGAATGAAACATAATATACAAAACCAACACAGACGGTAGTTCAGTGGTAACATGCTGGACTGGTAATCCAGGGGTCGCAGGTTCGATCCCCCCGTCTGACCCTAATACAATTAACAGTCTTTCAGATGGGACTTTAAACTGAGGTATCGTGTAGGTGCTGTACACCGTGCACGTAAAAGAACCAGAGGAGACTCTGGAATGGGTCTCTGTCTGTATCATTGCACTATCCTCCAAAATCTAATATTACTAATCTCTTCAGGAGGCGTCGCTCATATGGGCAACCGGTAGCGACGATAAATAAACGTAAAACACACACATACTATGCCATTGCGAGTATACTCTATGCAGAGTGACGCAATCACTATAGATGATGATGATGATGATGATGATGATGATGATTGAATGGAACATACTATGATTGGCTGAGAAGGTATTGTTAAAAATACTGAACGTGACTTCAAAATTTTTAATTACAAATAGAATATTTTGTGTGCTTTCAAATACTATTTGGTGAAAAATAAACAGCCTATTATAAATGTAGGTGAACGATGAACATTCATCACCAACGTACCTTCATACTAAGGAACGTGTGTCTTTAGTGAGAAATAATAAAAACAAACTGAATACGTCAACACTATCGAAAAGTGGCCAGTGGCCACCGTGATAGCGCAATGGATGCGCGTTCGCTTCAGGTGCGAACGGTTCGAGCCCCGCTGGAGCCGTTGCGATTGTGCCCTTACAAGGCATTTAAATTATACGTTGACTCTACTCTCGCCCTCGTGGCGATGAATTCCAGCAGGAATGAGGTATCGAGAGTGATTAATATAAGTTGTAAGAACTTGTTTCGCAATCGAGCTAAAATAAATGTGTATACACTAAAAGTGGCTAATTCTGGTGTTTCAAAGGTAATTCTGTGTGTAGATTGTTGGGGAACATATAATCGAACTGTATGTTACAATGCAATGGCGGCTTATGTAGATTTCAATAGCCGTGTCCCACCTGAATGTCGAGTGCAAGTACATTCGTTCCACCGTATCCTAGCGATTACCCCAAAGGCGTGATAAATACCGGCATGAAACTATGTAGGGGTGAACGAAACTAATGGAACTCAATGGATTTAAACTGTAAGAAGTATATGTTAGTAAATATTGACTCTATGATTAAAAAAATAAGTGACAGTTTGTATATCACAAAGCGTGTATCAGCCTGAAGGGCAGTGGTATAGGGATTAATGGATATACTTTAACCTTCCATAGATCCCCTTGATGACTTTATCTCACAAGCTGGTCATACCAACATTGCCTAAGTAAATATCTAGGGACGAAATCATCAGTTTATGCATTTAAATATGAACTGTTTTATCCATTGTCGATTATAATGATTGCTTTATCATATTATTAGAATGTAATGATAATTAATTAATTAATAGTTCTACTAAAAGTATTAAACCCGTAACCTGCCAATCACAACAACAAGTCACCTTTGCAAACAGCATAGAGCCAGATCAGACGGAAAGTACGTGCCGTCTGATCAGGATCTATGCTGTTTTCTATTCGGATAGTGGAGCTAAAACACGTGTCTGAATAGCAAACAACACAGATCCTAATCAGACATGAAACCTCACCCCCCCCCACCGCCCCCTCCCCAAGAGCACCGACTTTAAGAACAGCCAAGTATTGCAACTATAAAGTCGCAACTGATTAATTCATACACATTTATATTACCTCAATTGCGAAGTTATTTCAACCCTAGACAATTCGCTGTCGAAATAACATCCCAGATGAAATGGAGAGCGAAGAAGCAAAATGCACCACCCTCCCAAGCATTTTTTGCTTTTTGCGATGTAATGTCGCTTTAACTATTTCTTTTTGCGATGTAATGTCACTTTAACGATCTCTATCAACTGTGGAAATACTAGAATACTAATCGATTTGCTACATGTATTTGCACTTGGTCGATCGATTTACTGGAACCGTTAAAAACTTGTTAAGGTACAATTACGAAAGAACATGTTCATCTTCTTACCAACTGATATAAGCACGCACTGGGCATGCGTAATAGCATCACAATAACATGCGTAATAGCAACACAAACTCCCGTGCTTGTATAAACACCGCACGATAATGACAACATTATCGGTGTTGTGTGTTTTTACGTTTATTTATCGTCGCTACCGGTTGCCCATATGAGCGACGCCTCCTGAAGAGATTAGTTATTTTAGATTGTTGGAGAATAGTGCAATGATACAGAGAGAGACCCATTCCAGAGTCTCCTCTGGTTCTTTAACGTGCACGGTGTAAAGCACCGACACGAGACCTTGGTTTAACGTCCCATCTGAAAGACTGTTAATTTTATTAGGATCAGACGGGGGATCGAACCTTTTTATATTATTATATCATATACAAATTGACTATTTTGTTGTCTATAAAATTTGAAAATAAAAGTATTGCCAGTCTAACGACTATACCTTTACCATTCAATTGTATAGACTACAAAATAGTCAATTTGTATATATATATAGTAATATAAAAACCCCTATAACAAGTCAATGGACTCTTCCGATAATGTTGTCATTATCGTGCGGTGTTTATATTTGACACAAACAAATGGTTGATTTCAGACATTTCGTTGACCGCCATGATTTATACAAATTTATTTTAGCTCGATTGCGAAACAAGTTATTTCAACTTATATTAATCACTCTCGAGACCTCATTCCTGATGGAATCCATCGCCACGAGGAAGAGAGAAGAGGCAACGTGGAATTTAAATGCCTTGCCTAAGGGCACAATCGTAACGGCTCCAGCGGGACTCGAACTCCGGACCGCCATGATCACATACCATGACTGATTTCTCCCAAATTCGAAGCTCGTTTCGCTTTTTCGGGACATCTCGAGAGCAGCTTAGTCAGCACACTGATCATACTCGGCTATACAGACGGATCTGTAGTCCAGTGGTAACACTCTGGACTGGTAATCCAAGGATCGCAGGTTCGACCCCCCGTCTGATCCTAATACAATTAACAGTCTTTCAGATGGGACATTAAACCACCGAGGTCTCGTGTCGGTGCTTTACACCGTGCACGTTAAAGAACCATAGGAGACTCTGGAACGGGTCTCTGTCTGTATCATTGCACTATCCTCCAAAAATCTAAAATGAATAATCTCTTCAGGAGGCGTCGCTCATATGGGCAACCGGTAGCGACGATAAATAAACGTAAAACACATATACTCGATTGTACTATGCACATATCATGCACGTTACATGCCGGACTATCCGGAATAGCCCGATCAATATTTACCGTAGTAGTACCGAAGACTACCAATATTTTACATATTGGATCCGTTTGAGGCTTATATCTTACTTAAAACACACACTTATATAACAAGATCCTACTAATTAAAATTGTTAATTTCGTACATGTACGCGTAGGATTTAATATAATACTCTGGCCTTTTGATACCAGTCCAATATTAATAATAATGGACTGCAAGTACAAAGGTATGACGTCATGATTGTGTTTTAAACTGGAATAAAGTAATACAATACCACCGGGTGCGCATGTCATGTGACCCGGACATGTCAAATGCGGCCGATTACACTTGTCCGGCTGGTGCTCGTGTACTGTAACTGGTACATGTCTGGACTTCCCGACCGGGATATCCCGAATCGAGCCCACCCAATTTATGAAGCTATATAGATTAACTCCTGTCATTATGAAAAATGTCGGAATAAATTGATTTTCCAATTGTATGAACATTATCAATACATCTCTACCAATATGTCAATAATCTTCCCCAAATATTTAATTTAGTCTGAGTTTATTAAGCAATTCAAGCAGATTTGCTAAATCTCCCAACAATCAAAAAGGGGGGTCCGATTTAATCAAGCAGACTGCTAAAGCCGTAATCTTACAGATTTATATTCAATACTTCAAAGGGGGTTTCGATTATAGTCTATTTACATGTTTTTAGTATTATTTGGCATAAAATAGTTGTTTTGGGGGCATATTTGTAATAAGTAGCGAACTGCACTAATCGGATAGGGTCTTATCGAGCAAAAAACAAACAGTTTGACAAACTGTTAAAATATCGACAGAAAGTGAACGGGTGCTGAATTGTAAACGTTAAATGTGACACTCACTACCTTGCTGGATCGGTATTCATACCAAGGTATTTGATCAAATAAACTGTCTGACTTACAAATGGATGTTAAAGTAAATGTTAATTCATTAAATACACTTGCCGGTAGGTGTCCTTTATATGTTTATCACTCGAACAGACTGTTATAAGTGTATAGCGTTAATTAGATTATTGAACTCTGTATTTGTCCGTTCAGTCGACAGATGCCAATACATCAAACAACGTTGACGTTAAAGTGATAGGTCTATCATATTCTGAAAAAGGTGTGTATTTCGTACACTGTGACACGGGAATTTGTAAGCATCAAAGGGCGATGTAAATGGTTCGTAAAATATTCATATAGTCTTAAATTATACGTATACAAAGAACAAACTTGATATTTGTAAGGGAACTCGCGCAATGACTTTGTAAATAAAGAATGAAAGTTGTATGTTCATAGTTTATAGACTAATGACCTTCTACAGTGAATATAGATAGGATTTTGTACCCGTTGAATTTGCATAGAGGATATTGATAAATTGAAGATATCGGAATTGTGGGTATTTTTTAAATTTATTAAAATTCCACCCATTTTCCAGTCACTGACTTAAAAGGCGAACTGACGAAATCATTAAATTTTCATTTAAGCGTGTGTTCATGTTCTGTTCAAAGAACAGACTTGCACATTACTTGATGACTGGTGACGGTTCAGAATGTTCAAGGAAGTATTCAAGGAAACCTATAAATTACAATTAAGGAATGCGAACTATGCTACGTTTCGTCTGTGTCGTATATTGTTATGGATTTCTGTCTACAATTTCTCGCATTTCACATAGCATGAAATATAAGAAATTGGATACACTTGTCATTAATTGGTTTCGTATGGCGGAGTCGATAATATTGACACAAAAGTGAAATAAAATCATCAATGAATCATTGTTTTACAGTAATAATGTGACAACCAATCGATGACTTCGTGATCTAAGTGAAACCCCGACATTTCATATATTCATGTAGGATGGAATGGATCTGTGTGTTATATAGTTAATACAAATTAATTTTAGCTAGATTGCGAAGCAAGTTCTTACAACTTATATTAATCACTCTCGAGACCTCATTCCTGATGGAATCCATCGCCACGAGGGAGAGAAAAGAGGCAACGTGGAAATTAAATGCCTTGCCTAAGGGCACAATCGTAACGGCTCCAGCGGGGTTCGATCTCTGGGCCTGAAGCGAATGCGTATCGACTGCGCTATCACGACTTCCACAAAGTATGTGTGTTATGAGATATGTATTCAAATATAATACTAAATGTGTGTTTATTGGATATGTATTCAAATATAATACTAAATGTGTGTTTATTAGATATGTATTCAAATATAATACTAAATGTGTGTTTATTGGATATGTATTCAAATATAATACTAAATGTGTGTTTATTGGATATGTATTCAAATATAATACTAAATGTGTGTTTATTGAATATGTATTCAAATATAATACTAAATGTGTGTTTATTGGATATGTATTCAAATATAATACTAAATGTGAGTTTATTGAATATGTATTCAAATATAATACTAAATGTGTGTTTATTAGATATGTATTCAAATATAATACTAAATGTGTGTTTATTGGATATGTATTCAAATATAATACTAAATGTGTGTTTATTGGATATGTATTCAAAATAATACTATGTGTCCTATGCGACATATATTCTAATATAACATCAATTAGTTATTGGACATATTAAATTAATATATTATCATATGCATTATTATATGTGCATTTTGGACATATATCAATCGGAACATCGCACTATCATATGAAAGTGTGATTAATATGGCTTTAAATGCCAAACTACTTGAAATTCAAATCAATATGAAATCATATCAAAATGAACAGAACAGAACAGAAGTTTATATTAGACACGAGCATATAGTCATAGTCCAAATTTATTTACTTTGCAAATTTACTAAGAAAGTAACTTCATTACACAATTAAAATTATTTGTATTTGTTAAGCACTTCTCTGAAAATCCATGACTGTCTACTCATATATATTGTGTATTTGCTATAAGCATATGACTATGTTTTATGCAATAAATTATTGTTGTTGTTGTTGTTGTTGTATATGTATATATAGAGTAAGGACACGCTTAATGGGTTTACCGTAAACTAATTGTTTGCTGTTATCTTGGATGCGTCAGGATGTTTGTGCATTGATTCATTGAGTACTACAACTGTGTGCAATGTTTCTAATGCACGTATAGTTCAGCTGCGAGTACTCTACTGACAATTAACAGGGTTATTTGTGCATTTATATTATACTGTTTGTACATACATATTAATAATGATTTGTAAATATGTTATGCTCTTCAGAAATGGAGGAAATAAAAGTATCTATGGTTTAAATGTGTGTCTCTGTAAATTATATGTGAAATGTATATTGATTTTACTATGTCTATCTAACAAGTATATATTTTATATTCGGAACTAATTTTACATAAATATGATTTAGTATATTTCACGACTCGTAAACAATGCGTTATATATACGAAGACCACATGGTAGATTTGTCATTAACTAACAGTTTGATATATTGATAGTTGACTTGAAATATTACATGAAGCCTAAAGACACATGAGGACATCATTATATACAATGTAAGCGACAATTTATTTTATTATTATTTATTATCATTTATTTTCATTTATTACCATTTATTACCATTTATTACCATTTATTATCATTTATTATCATTTATTATTATTTATTATCATTTATTATTATTGCTACGTACCAAATAGAAATAATGTAGATATATCCACAGCATATTGGGGGGTATTTCACCGACACAGCATATATGTGTGAAATTTATCACGAAATCTCCTCGTCCTTTTTACTACTTCTGATTAGAATTGTTGCCAAAACCTGTTTTTATAATCTTCAAAGACGCTCCTTTTATTTATGTAAATAATGTATCCATTTGATTTATTGAGTGTGTGTCTCTTATCCATTCCGAGAAACAGCTGCTAATTAGTTCTGATAATTAAATCTGATCGAGGTTGTTAACTGATTTTTTAAAACACTTCTTATTGAGCATTAGTGCTTTTTTTCCATTTCAGTATTTCCAAATTTCTGGTTTTAATAAGTATTTAATTTTCAATTAGCGACTGTTCCTCGGTTTTAATATGTAAATATAATAATATGTCAGTAGACTGTGATAGTTTGATTATTTGTGATTAGAGTAGTCTCTTATAATTCTTTTATAATGAATGGTGATGTACTTTGCCACGATAATTTGATGTGTATATGTTATGTATTGTACAACGATGAGACTGAAATAAAGAATAAATCTCCACAAACAATATCACACATTTTCTCTTTCAGTTCGGTAGCGGATAAATGCTGTTATTCGCACGTACCGATAGGGATGTGAACACAACAGAGATAAATACAGTTACACACTTATTATGTTTCATTGACCAAATTTGATAGTGGCGGATCAAATAAATTGGATTAACGAGTTTAGAAGATTTTACAACTTTGTGGTATCGACAAGAAGTGTTGGATGAAGGTTATGTTTGAGCACTGGGGAGTTTAAGTGACATGAGTAACGTTTATTTGTGTGGAACTGTGCAGAAATGTTTGGATTACAGGTACCTCTGTCAAGATCCTTAGCATCGGCGGATTTCGACGGAGTGCATGCTATTCTCTATAACAGGTGAGTAGCAATAATAATAATAATAATACTACTACTACTACTAATAATAATAATAATAAATAAATAAATATAATAATAGTATAATAATAATAAATAAAAATTGAATAGTAGCAACTGCAGCTATTGCATACAACAGATGACACGTATGCGAGGACCGATATCATTTTTTTTATTCATTTAGACGTATACATATAGTACATAGTCATAATTATATACATATTATACATACTATTTACACGTGATCAATGTCATACAAGCTAATTATACATGTATTGAGTAGAAATTTTAGAATAGATATATATTTGTTTTTAGAGAGGATAAACTTTAATATTCCAAATTAATTAATTCGTATGTATGCAAATATACATGTGTATGTCTACTTGTTTATTCTGGGAAACAAGGTAAGTGTATTGAATGTTGCTTACCGCATATTCTACGTACAACTATATACAATTTGATCAACAACAATATTATACTGTATTTAATAACCTATTATAGATGTTAATGCACTATGATATTTAATATCGAAGTTCTTATAGCAACAGCTTGTTTGTAGTATAATGCTAAGTTCAATAATATAGTTCTATTGTTTGATTGTAACAATTCAATACACTTTGCCATATTTGGTCTTACAAAGTAGTATTTTTTAATAAATTTGATTCGCAAATGCATATAGCATTTACAAACAAGTAGGAAATGATATTCATCTTCCAAATCTCTCGATTTACAGCATGAGCAAAACCGATATCTCGGACTTGTGACCATTCCAGACTAGCCGTACACCACTTTCCAGGCACAATTTATGAACTGCATGCCCAGTTGCAATTACTGCAACAGTAGTATGTGTTAATGTAGCTAAATGGGTATTACAATATGGTAGGAATATGCTAGACATTAATAGAAGTCATTGACTAGCGTGGAAGAGTACAAGAAGTGCTTCCACTTTTGCGGAAGTCGTGGTAGCGCGTTCGCTTCAGGTACGAACCCCACCCCCAGTTCGAGCCGTTGCGACTGTGCCCTTAGACAATGCATTTAAATTCCACGTTGCCTCTTCTGTCCCTCGTGGCGATTGATTCCGTAAGGAATGAAATCTCGAGAATGATTAATATAAGTTGTAAGAACTTGCTTCGCAATCGAGCTAAAATAAATTTGTATAAACTAAGAGTAGGCCTACAAGAGCGCATCCCGTTCCAAACCGTACATTTGTATCCGCCGTTGATCCAAATCAGATCTTAAATTATAATTCCAAACTCCCAAGTTTAATTTCGATTCTCTGTTTGCAACATTTGCAACAACACTCACAAAGTAGTAAATCACGGATACATGACAATTTATACATCATTAAATGATTATTATCAAGTGACAAGGTTTATATTCAACAAATCGACAAATATTGCTTTTTGCTCATTTACATAATAATGTGAATACTGTCGAAACACGAGAATGGGGTAGGTGTATCAGGTGACAATGGAACGAACACTTTAAATATGACAATTTTCATCTTTATGATAATTACCAAAAATAATGTTGAATTTATGCGCGGAGGAATACATTTTGACACTCAATATCGAGGAACTCTTTGGCGGTTAACAGTCGTTGACTTCAAATTACTTGTCCCACCTAACCGTTATATGTTCGAATCCCACTGGGGTGGGGTGGGGGGGATCACAGCGCACTTGACCACTGGTCCACTCCTTGCTATGAATAATAAATAAGGACTTTATTTAAACCGAATTAACCGTAATAATAAATATTATATAGATTAAATCGTCGGAGATAATCCCCACGACAAAATGTAGTTTATAATAGAGAGATTATGCTGTATTAATTATAAACTTGATATATGATTAAAACATATGTTTAAAACATTCTCCACCCAGAATTCTAGTATGGTGAAATGAGAAATGAAAGCGAACTGTGTCATGTGTGTGTGCATGAATGAAACACATTACAACACGTTACATACATGTTCTTAATTACTTTGTACATTGATAACCCACATGAATTGTGAACAGCGCCATATTTTTCAATTTTCAATTTATTAATCTACGCTAATGATCAGATCACTTCCGTTCACACTACATAATTATTATTGAATGCATATTATTAGGTGACTTATAGGCCCACGGGGCCGGGTGCGTCTTCTTGTTGTTTAATATTTGCTATATATATTTGTTGAAATGTGCACATGTCACTTTAATAAAACTTGCTTACTCACTCACTCACTCACTCACTCACTCACTCACTCACTCACTCACTCACTCACTCACTCACTCACTCACTCACTCACTCACTCACTCACTCACTTCACTCACTCACTCACTCACTCACTCACATCACTCACTCACTCACTCACTCACTCACTCACTCACTCACTCACTCACTCACTCACTCACTCACTCACTCACTCACTCACTCACTCACTCACTCACTCACTCACTCACTCACTCACTCACTCACTCACTCACTCACTCCACATCACTCACTCACTCCCACCATCACTCACTCACTCACTCACTCACACACTCACTCACTCACTCACTCACTCACTCCTCACTCACTCACTCACTCACTCCTCACTCACTCACTCACTCACTCACTCACTCACTCACTCACTCACTCACTCACTCACTCACTCACTACTCACTCACTCACTCACTCACTCACTCACTCACTCACTCACTCACTCACTCACTCACTCACTCACTCACTCACCTCACTCCCCACACTCACTCACTCCTCACTCACTCACTCACTCACTCACTCACTCACTCACTCACTCACTCCCCCACTCACTCACTCACTCACGCACTCACTCACTCACTCACTCACTCACTCACTCACTCACTCACTCATGTAATAATATGTTGATACATACCATGATTTGGAAACTATGTATAGCTTGTGTTTTACGTTTATTTATCGTCTCTACCGGTTGCCCATATGAACGACTCCTTCTGAAGAGATTAGTCATTTTAGATTGTTGGAGGATAGTGCATTCCAGAGTCTCCTCTGGTTCTTTTACGTGCACGGTGTACAGCACCTCAGTTTAAAGTCCCATCTGAAAGACTGTTAATTTGATTAGTGTCAGACGGGGGATCGAACCTGCGATCCCTGGATTACCAGTCAAGCGTGTTACCACTGGACTACATATTCATCTCCACACTACAACATGTTGTATATTAACAAATACGTAGGCAAACAAATCACCTTTTCACGGCTGTCCGATTAGCGAAGTGGTTAGCGCGCTCGCTTCTCACCAATGCAATCCGGGTTCGATCCTCGGACCGGGAAGTATGTGAGATGGTACGGTCGTCGCCAGATCGGACAGGTGGGTTTCTTCCGGGTACTCCGGTTTCCTCCCACACGAATGACCACGTTTACGCTTTCATCCGCGTCAGCGAGAGTGATTAATATAAGTTGTTAAAACTTGCTTCGCAATCGGTGTAAAATAAATAAAGCTTAAAGCGACACTACATCAGTGAAAACACAAATTTCTACAGAATGTATTTTCCTATAGCATGATATAATTGTTTCCAACTAATAAACAAACGTCGTATACGCGGTTTGTTAGTTTAAACATTTATTTTCTGTCAAAACATGATTATTTACAACAACTGACGCGGTTTGTTGACATAACAACATAATGTAAACATCCATGCGTTATACAACTAGTGTATACTGAATAGCACGAGTTAATGTACAGATGTATCGTTATATCTCACATTTGTGCCCATATATTAGTAGACTATTCTTAGTTAAATTATCTCTAAACGACATTATCTAGCGTTTAGTATTGACTCCGATGACATAACAAACGTCAATTCAGGAACATAGATGACCGTTATATGAAATCATACTTTCAATCCACACTGGGATATTGATTCAATGTTAGTGTTCGAATGTATTCGGAAGAATTTGTAGTAGCAATGCATTTATACGTGAACAAATGCATTTATACGTGAACAAATGCATTTTATTTGCTTTTTGTGATGTATAATGTCGCTTTGGTTTAAAATAGTATATATTCCAATAAATGTACATGTATAACACAAAAAATGTTACAAATTACATAAATTGTGAATGGTTTGGATTGGAAAACAAGTTTTCAGAAAACTTATATTAATTCCTCTCCAATGGAAATGTACATAATAAATATTTGCAACGTTTTCGGTAGGTATAAAGAATAATACTAAAATCGAGTGTAACTTGAGGCGGATATTCTATATACATTTATGCAAGAAGTACTGTTCTTAGAAGGGACAGTTGGACTTGAAAATACTTAATAATCATTCAAACATCGAAACCACACACCGATCAACAGGTCGGCCAGCGCGTCCCTGGAGGCCTTACGATTCCTCGAAACGCTGTGTGGATGATATGTAGCTATGGACACTCAGAAACATTCATGTGTTTTGTTCTAGTGATAGGTGTTCATCCCCATATAGTAAATTATTGATAGTAGGAGCACATGGTAGATTTGTAAGATATTGTCGTCTGTGTGTATTAAACATGTCGCTTGAAATAACAATTTTTTTAAATCACCTGTTCAAATCTTAACAAAACGGAAACTGCGTTTTTATGTAATGATACGTTGATACATTAAGATTTGGAAACTATGTATATATAACTATTTCAATATTTACATGTATTAGTGTCAGACATTGAAAGCTATGTCACTCTTGCGTTAGAAAGTGATGATTGTGTTTATTAACATTTATGGCAATGTATGCGAACTTGGTAATTAACAGGTGTTGACAGTTCGTGACACCTCCTTTAGGGTTAGGGAACGGGTCAGTGGACTCCCAATCCACGAATCGTGAGCTAGGCCCACTTCTACAATATGATAATAATAACCCTTAACCTAACGAAGAAATTGAACCGAATGTGCAACCAACATAGGCCGTGTCTGATCAGGATCTATGTTGTTTGTTATTCAGACAAGTGTTTAGCCCCACTATCCGATTAGCAAACAGCATACAAACAGCAGCCTGATCAGACGGCACGTTCTGTGCCTTCTGATCTAGCTCTTTGCTGTTTTAAACAGCGACTTTATTATAATTCACAGATCAAGGGTTAACAGTAGCTCAGGCGGGACTATAGACCAATGTATCGGTGCTATACACCGGGGTGGGCTGAGCATTCAAATAATAGTATCAATATACATTGTATTATAACGTATTCAGACATGTTAAAGAATACGAGACGCGGAATAGTACCGAGTGACTCCTGTACTAACACTATATATGGTGGTGCATGTAGACTAATCTATCTGTAGTCCAGTGGTAACACACTGGACTGGTAATCCAGGGATCGCAGGTTCGATCCCCCGTCTGACCCTAATACAATTAACAGTCTTTCAGATGGGACTTTAAAACCGAGGTCTCGTGTCGGTGCTGTACACCGTGCATTAAATGAACCAGAGGAGACTCTGGAATGGGTCTCTGTGTATCATTGCACTATCCTCCAAAAATCTAAAATGATTAATCTCTTCAGGAGGCGTTGCTCATATGGGCAACCGGTAGCGACGATAAATAAACGTAAACACACATTAATCTATGACCAACCTAAGCATTCAAATAATATTACTTCGTATATAAATGTTGGCATCCATGTTCAGTTATTTGGACCAGATCAAGTAGGCCTACTTGTTTTTGTTGTGTGTGTTTTTTTATATAGATAAAACATTAACTAAATATGTTAGTACGCTCGCCCACATGGTTCGGTGGGGGTGAGGTTAAATAAGCTCAATCATTATCACCATACACCGAGTGTGTAAACGAACTTTGGATGCTTCCAAATACATATAACAGGCGATAAAAGCACGTACTTCAACTAAGGTAACATCTACATACGGATCTGTAGTCCAGTGGTTAACATAGATATAGTTCTCCAAATTTGAGGCATGTACATCAAAAAGCTACGAATCGCTTGAAGCATAAAACACTTGGTTTAAACATATTTATTCGTTCATTATGTACAGTACATATCTATTGTATAGCTATACAAACGAAAAGGGATTTAATCGGAAGCTTAAAACACTTGAAAGTATAATAGTTCTGAACTTTATTTTGGTACTAATTTCATGTGTCTATCCGATGCATATTTAGCGCCGAAATTATCAAAGTTAAATTTCGTCCCACGGAAACTTTGGATATATAATGAAACTTCCAAAAAAGCCATTTAGCCTTGTAATTGATGAAAAGTACGAAACTAATGCTCTATTATGTTGATAAAGTAAATTGTCGCTAAAAGAAAATGTTATTTTAGAAACTATTTCGCCTTTATTGCCTTAGTATGCATGGGACGTAACTGTTTAAGCATACCTTAGTTACGCCGCGCACCTGTTGTATAATGTTCCCTTAGCTACGCCGCGCACCTGTTGCATAATTCTCCCTATTAGTATACATGTAGCTATATTTGAATCCGTGTACGGACGGATATATAGTCCAGTGGTAACACGCTGGACTGGTAATACAGGGATCGCAGGTTCGATCCCCCGTCTGACCCTAATAAAATTAATAGTCTTTCAGATGGGACGTTAAACCGAGGTCTCGTGTCGGTGCTTTACACCGTGCACGTAAAAGAACCAGAGGAGACTCTGGAATGGGTCTCTGTCTGTATCATTGCACTATCCTCTAAAAATCTAAAATGACTAATCTCTTCGGGAGGCGTCGCTCATATGGGCAACCGGTAGCGACGATAAACAAACGTAAACACACACACTTTGAATATGTTGGCGAGGGTGGGTGGGGTGAAGCTATCTAGCTATCAGACACATAACTGATGAAAGTTAAGAAATGGTAGGTTCATTTTGTTTTAACTCATTACGTTACGCTAATTCTTGTATTAGACAAACAATCTCCCATAAAAATAGACTTTCCGAATCTGACACGGCCCTAGTAGGTGGCCATAATATATGGTCAATCAAATATATCCTGGTATGGTAGAGCAACATTAATGTATTCAACGTTTATAATTGACGGTATCTATCTATGATGGATTGAACCGATTACGACGCAGTGTTAGAAAAATAATATTAAAACTCACTAAATCAATCATTTTAGTAGATAGTCCAAAACATCAATATTTTCCCATTAATGAACATAAATACATGTGAATGATATAATGAAAAAAAACTCGTGACAAAAACAAGGATCCATCAACGTAGTTTTGTATGCCACCAAGAGTTACCCCGTCAGTTCGTCCCGTAGAGAGACACATGTTTAGCCTAAATTTATAAAAAACATAGATAATCAACCATACTAACCAAGCAAAGCAGATTTATGATCCTTTGCTACACATCCATTAGAAGGCTTGAACGGCATGTAACCTGATAAATGGACCTCTGCACACTTAATAGACATGATCACCACGACCTTGTAACGTTCCGCCTCCGTGGTGGAGTGGTTAAGGTCGCTGACTTGTATACCACTGTAACCTATCATCAATGATGGTCATGGGTTCGAGCCCCGCTCAGACCGTGTTTCATTTATATGAAAAAGTTGGCAGTTTCTTACGGAGGTTGGTGCACCCAAGTACTGGAGCTTGTCCAGGAAAGGTGTTGTTAGGTAAACTGCCCGCCGGCGATATAGCCCAAAATGGTGCTGATGCAGGCGTAAAACCCGAAATATAACATAATATATATAACATATCATTGTAACGTTGTTCCATGTTGTACTCAAGGCCATGCTAGTAGCTTCAGGGTGAAGGGCACTGTTGATAAAAATAGAACTTTCAGTCGGATGTCCGGATAATATTTAAGCACGAGTAATTTACAATTTATCACCATAATTGCAGGTTCGATCCCCCGTTCACCATAATAAAATTAACAGTCTTTCAGATGGGACATTAAACCGAGGTCTCGTGTCGGTGCTGTACACCGTGCACGTAAAAGAACCAGAGGAGAATCTGGAATCGGTCTCTCTCTGTATCATTGCACTATCCTCCAAAATCTAAAATGACTAATATCTTCAAGAGGCGTCGCTCATATGGGCAACCGGTAGCGACGATAAATAAACGTAAAACACAATTTATCACCATAACATGACGACATGCCACGTGTACATCGCAGGTTCAAGGTTACGCCTCCGAGTAGAACCACTACAGAATCACATGGCTACCATTTAATAACAACAGCTATTGGGCCAATCGAACTGTGTAGATTCAACTGGCAATATTTCAATGTGCAAACGGCGTTTTGATAAAAGGGAAGCAACTTTTGTAGGATGTTCGACATTTTTAGCAAAGCAGCTTTCATTTAGTCGTACCAATTAATTAATGTAAGGACTATTATGTGCTTTCTCGTTGTTTATATACCTAGTCGATTTTCATTTAGCTACATAGCAAATATAACTTTTACCAGCGCAGCCCTTCTTCTGAATGAATCGTGTGTGTTTTACGTTTATTTATTATACAGACCCATTCCAGAGTCTCATCTGGTTCTTTTACGTGCATGGTGTAAAGCACCGACACGAGACCTCGGTTTAACGTCCCATCTGAAAGACTGTTAATTGTATTAGGGTCAGACGGGGGATCGAACCTGCGATCCCTAGATTACCAGTCCAGCGTGTTACCACTGGACTACAGATCCGTCTGAATGAATCTGCCAGTTACTGTACATTTGTATACTGGCTGTTTGAGTAACACCGAGCTTAGCAAGTTAGCATATATTTCGATATGAAACACATTGATTGATTTCGTTTCGGTTAGGGGTTAAAGAGGGGTATGTCATAGTTACAATGTAGTAACTGTATAATATCTCTCTTAAGCTATTATAATGCTAATTTTCCATTCACAAGTTGATCCGGGGTAAGCGTAAATGTACGTGTTTTCGGATGATATTTCTACATTAATACTGAAAAGTGACTAATGAGGTCGTTATGACGTGAATGGGGGAATTGTGTGCATGTTATAACGTCCATGTGATTAGCATATTTAATTTTTCCTTTACCTTTCTACTTTACAGAGAAAGTTTTTTGTGTGACTGAAAACCCATCATTTACAAGGATCTTCGCTTCAATTTATATATGTATCGGGTGTATTTCAAACGATCTCTGTACAAACAACAGGCGCGTGCAGTGTCAATCATAAACAACGCAGTTTTACTTTATCAATCCACCAACCATTAGTTCCATAGATCTACCCCACCCATAGATCTACCCCATCCATAGTTCTACCCCACCCATAGATCTACCCCATCCATAGATCTACCCCACCCATAGATCTACCCCTATTAAGATCTAGAGCTAGTGTTTAAACATTATTTTAGATACTTGCTTGTTTTGGGTAATGCCTATAGTTTAGATAACACGTCGCCTCTCCAGCTATTATTAGTGGAAGAAGACACCGGGTGCGACTCCAAGATGTATTTCAGGAACATACTCGGATAGATAGAACCACTGCCATTCCGTAAGTCAGCTGGAAGCTTCCTCACATGAACCACAGGAACTTGAAATGTTATCCATAAGCCACCAACGGTCTCGTACCTCTATCCTAGGACACCCCCCTCTATTTAAAACTTGAAATGTATCCATAAGCCACCAACGGTCTCGTACCTCTATCCTAGGACACCCCCTCTATTAAAAAAAATAGAGGGGGTGTCCTAGGATAGAGGTACGAGACCGTTGGTGGCTTATGGATAACATTTCAAGTAAATAGAGGGGGGTGTCCTAGGATAGAGATACGAGACCGTTGGTGGCTTATGGATAACATTTCAAGTTCCTGTGCATGAACCAATCCGACAACCTGATGAGATTCGAACATACAGCGGTGAGGGGCAAGTAATTTGAAGTCAATAACATAAACCACTATGCCACATAGACCCCCCAGTAGATTGGTTTACTAACGAAGCTTCAAATCCCTGTGTATAAACCAATTGGATACAATATTTTCATCATCAAGGAAGCTCATGCATTATATTTAATCAAATGTGGCCTTCGATCACAACTCCGGTGATCTCGTGCTGAAGTAAACCTGTGCACGATGTCTTCGTCACTAGTATGTTCTATCTACCCGCTTTTCTTTTTTAGAGTTAGTATAGCTACCTGTATTTATAAAATACATATAAATGTATATCACAGTCTCAATGTCACATTTTGATTTGTTTTTCGTTTCTACTCGATTTAAAATCTAACAGAAATGATATACGTAGCAGACACTGAATACAGTTTATTATAAATGGGTGGGGTGTTAGATATAGCATTTTTTTAAAAAGCACATATTAAAATATATCCACGGCCGTTCACAGGCTAATTACATCTCTATGAGTATTGTTTCCATCGATCTTCGTTGTATATGAATCTTCGTGGTACAGGAATCAATTGTTCGCAGTAAAGATATTTTGCATAGGGTTGTCTAGCGAGAAACTAAATGTGCATTGTACTTCTAATGCTGACCATGCACGAGTCTCGTCGCTGCTGCTTTCATTTCTTGAGATTAGTCAAACCTGTGCTAAAGGCCACATCCGAATAAAGGCCGCATATGAAAAACCTGTCTCAATGCATTTTAACCCTCTATTGAAAGGCCACCTGCCAACAAAGGCCACTTTTTGACTTTCCCGAGAGTGACCTTTGTAGACAGGCTTGACTGTATATGTATATGAATGAAATTTAAAAAGAATCAGTGATCATCTCGTGAACACTGCATTTAAGTCATGCTAGTTTAAGACTCACGGATATCAGTTCGAACGTCTTACTAGCAACACAGAAGAGGACGGAAACACGTAGACTAAGATTATGTGATTTCCGTGTCACTGAACTGTGTACGGGTAATATAAACTATGTTATTCAATTGAAACATGTAGATTATACCCGCCTTAAAGCCTTATATTTCTTAATAGCAATAGCAACATTCGTGTAAATTAAAACATGTTGGCCTATATCCCTTAGAATGTGAAATATTTTAATCTCTATTTAAATTTTGTTTACATTTGATCAGAATGACTTTATTAACTATACTGTATGGAACGTCGTGGGATACGTCACATAATGAATAACAGAAAACTAAGACGCGTCAGAGTGTGACAACTTCCGTACCGGAAAGTCATATTTCTGTTCAAAATGACAAAACACAATTTCTAATGAAAGGTTGTCATCATGTAAATGTATCGGTTATAAAAAACCAGTATCACCCACGTCTTTCAGTAAAGCAATCCAGTTTAAGGCAGATAATGTACTTGAAAACTATATGAACATTATTTTGACTAGGATTGTCCGTTTTTCTTAATTGCCTCTATCCGTAGCTCTGGTTCTCCGTATCAAATAATAAAATTGAGATCATCTCAATAAGCTATAAGCTTTCGATTTAATACACTTCTTCCCGTTTTGTATACAGTAGATAAGTACTGTACATTATGAACGAATAAATATGTTTAAACCAAATAATAAAAACAAAGAAATTAATGTGCGTACATACGTGTTAGTATGTTTCATTAACATTATTACAGACGGATATGTAGTCCAGTGGTAACTGTCTGGACTGGTAATCCAGGGATCGCAGGTTCGATCCCCCGTCTGACCCTAATAAAATTAACAGTCTTTCAGATGGGACGTTAAACCGAGGTCTCGTGTCGGTACTTTACACCGTGCACGTAAAAGAACCAGAGGAGATTCTGGAATGGGTCTCTGTCTGTATCATGCACTATCCTCTAAAATAACTAATCTCGTCAGGAGGCGTCGCTCATATGGGCAACCGGTAGCGACGATAAATAAACGTAAAACACACACACATTAACATTATTAATTTAGCATAAAGAACTGGACACAGTTCATTCCGCCTCTTTGAACTTGAATATAACGTCTAACACAGTTTGGTTTCGTGTTGTTGTTTTTTTTACTACATAATTATTTTAAAGTTGAAGTATTAGTATGTTTATGGTTTTGCAAATAGTATCTTGAGCAAATAATTATGGTATGTTCATATACGCCCCCAATTAATTTCGATCTAGACACATAAGCATCAAATATATGGCCCAATGGATAGTTCTATTTCTAATTCTACGCTATACTGCTTATTCCTGATTATGACTGGCAGACCCCTTTCTGTTTTGGGACACACTCAATTCCTATGTAACCCAAAAGATAGAACGGCAATGTGGAATTAAGAGCATTGCCTAAGAGTTCAATCATATCCGAGACAGATGGCGCGAACTTCGGTCCTCTCGCACATGAAGGGAACGGGCTGCCGCGCGCCCTACTCTTTGCTATGAAATGATTGTACATATTTAACTCTACTCGATTAAAAAAATATCCATATCACACCTACCCATCATAACTTTAAGGCTCAAATTAACTGAAAGGAACAATGCATTTATTCATGTATTACCCAATTCGATGTAGAGATATGGTATCCTTTTGTTGCATATTTCTCGAGTATTGTGCAGCATGCATACATACATGTATTATATAAAACTGATTGCAACCAGAAGGATTTTCTCAAATTTAGTGGTGAAATACCTAGTTTTACATATTCCGCAATGTAGGCGCGAAGTTATTATGACACCGGTTACTAGTTACCCGGATAATCAACAAACGGGAAGCGAAAACTCTATGTATTTGTTCGTGACATGTTCTTTGACGTATTTGGGCACATATATCCTCTAGTGTCCTCAAATCGTGATACCTTCGTTTTCGTTACCCCGTATGTATTTACAATACTGCGCGCGATCGGTGTTTTCTGACATCACCAATCAGGAATAGATAGTGTCAACGGTCATTTTCCATATTTGGCAACAACAATGCGCCGTATAATCCTTGTAGGCGTAAGTAATCGGTTATTTTCCTTGCATTGGTATAAAACATGCTATTTTTCATAATGCAATATTGCATCACCATTTGTACATTTGATTTACTGCAAAATATTGACCATTTCCAGTTTTGTTTTGCGTCGTCTGATTTGTTTACCTACCTGTCATTTAAAGTGAAGGTCAAAATAGACTGGGTTACAATTTTAATTAGTGTATGGGGAGATAGTTTTGGAGACTTCTCTTATATTGTTTTGAGGTCCATACAGTGCTACTGTCATCGTCAACTAAGCGATGTGTCCTGTAGTGTAGTGTACTTAAAGGAATAGTTTTTAATTTTGTTTTAGGTTTATGGCAGTCCACCACCTACAAAGCGAAAGTACACGCAATATTCATCAACAGCCCTTACAAATAGGCACAGTGTAACCACTGGACCCACCTCATTTACTGTTCAAAAGTCAGGTTTACAAGATTAGGTGATGAATTCAGATGTCCACATGTGAAAATGCTTGTTAAACTGTGAAAATGTTCACTGTGAAAAGAAATATTCATCAAAATAATAGAAATTATCATTATGCTGCATAAAACGTGTTCGTTTTAAATTTACACCCATTCGATGTTACGCAAAATTGATTTTCTGAAAGGTCACGAAAACTCCGGTACCAGTCACCACAGATGTCGGTTTCGGGTCTTGGTAAAAATGACAGCGCCCGTTGTTATTTACGTAGTCATATTCATTTCTAATTCATTGGAATAAAAGAGGAAAGTTACTTTATTTACATCATACATTTAGAAACTATGTAGTTTTAAGATTGGTTTTGTTGAATGCCGATCATTTCTTATCATAACGGAAACCGGAAACTCGTGGGTACTACAAATTTTAAAGGACGAAAGCCCGAACTAAAAGTAAACATTATTGTCAGTATGTGTCTACGTGTACATGGTCAACTCGTACCATAGTGAACTCGAACCAATTTTTGTCAACTCGTGTCTCGTATGATGTAAAAATCATGTATCTCACTATCAGTATCTGATACAATTTTTATTCGGACATGTATGTGCTAATAAGCTTGTAATATGTAAAATAATTGAAGTTAAGTTGCATTAATATATTGTATTTTAATTTATATATGAATGTGCAGGACGTTCATTTGACCTAAACTTTGCTAAAGTGACCAAGCAAAGAAAGATCAGAAAAGTTAGTGACCTCACTAAACACTAGTCGGACAGCTCTACCAGCTGAGCTAGCCGGGCTGAAGTTCTACCGACTCCGAAATACACGTTTCCCTCTTTTATTCTTTAGCATCCACACTCCGATCCCTGGAGCCGTACCCCTAGTCCTTTGTCCATACCAAACAAGATATCCATGTCGTCATTAAAGTGACCCAAGCAAAGAAAGAGTGGAAAATTTAATGATCCAATATGTGACTCAAACCCACGACCTCCCGAACACTAGTTGGACAATTCTACCAACTGCACTAGCTGAGCCGATGTTCTACCCACGACTAAATACACTACATGGCAATGTTTGTGTTAAAAGTGACCATGCAAAGAAAGAGCGGAAAAGTTAGTGACCCGACGTGGGACTCGAACCCACGACCTCCCGAACACTAGTCGGACAGCTCTACCAACTGAGCTAGCCGGGCCGCTATTCTACCCACGCCGAAATACACTACACTGTGTTTACAGAATACAGTGTGTTGATCAGAATTAATTTTCATATTTTTTCCAAAGAGGAATTCTGAATATGCTCCAATTTTCATCAAAATATCAATAATAGCACAAATTAGACAGATTTTTTATAAACTTTCTGTAATTTAGTTTCAGTTTCATTTATCAGTATTTAATGGCCAGTTAACTTTTTGAGATTGCAATATTGGCGGTGATAATTGTATTGAAAATGGCGGATGTCGATTTTTGTCATATCTGAATTGGGGATTTTTCTAATTTCTTTGCTGAAATCCGGTAGGTTAATCACAATGGGCATATTATGTATCATTGGAAACGTATGGGCTTTCAATAAATACTATTTTTTAATACAGCTCCTTAAATTTTTGTAAAATCTGTCCTAGTGTTTTTGTCCTCGTAGCTTTTTTATTTGTAAACATACAATGAAAAATCAACATCCGGGGTATAGGTCAATCTTTCTATTGGGCAATAAATATAACTTCATGAATACTAAGCAATATTGTAAAGCGACGCGTGTCGTCAGCCCTGTTACGTTTCAGTTATTAGTTACTAAAACATATTTTAATTTAATAATAACGCAAGCATCAGAGACTCTGTCTGTATTCTTTCCTGGTAAACATACAGCAGGGCTCATTCTAGAGGGCGACATGGTCGAAGTAGTCGCCATTAGGACCCTGACTGTGCCCCCTGTGGGCACCACTTCTCTCTAAAAAAAATGAATGAATTTTAAGCCGAGTCATATGGGAATAAAAGGAAATGAAATGGCTGATCAGAATGCAAAGCTGGCTTTGTCATTATCCATTTCTAGGATTAAAGTGTGTTATACTGATTTTAAATCTACAATTCTTACCTTAATTCAATCCTCTTGGCAGGCCCAATGGGATGGTGAAATTTTTAATAAACTTCATTCAATCAAACCTACACTTGGCGAATGGTGCCCAATTTACAGGCCTATTCGTCGAGAAGAAGTCATTCTTGCCCGTCTCAGGATTGGTCATTCTCGAATATCACATTCATGGCTGTTGTCACGAGATGATGCACCAGAATGTATCCCATGCAATACTCTATACACGGTGGAGCATATCTTAATACACTGTGTTGACCTTCAACCAATCCGGTTGCAGTACTACAATGTGGACAACATTAAAACACTCTTCGACTCTATCAGAGTAGAGTCCATCATATCATTTATCAAGGCAATAGGAATTTATAATAAGCTGTGATATCAATTGTTAATCATGCCTTTGTAGTAATCATTCATTCATATATTACCTGTAATTAATCTTACGTCTTTATAACTTCTTAGTATTAATTTTTACGTAATGCATATACTTATATAGAATTTTATAGAATTTTATTTCATACACTCGACAATAAACATAACTTTAATGCGCGCTACATGACCTTAGATGTCGATGCGCCGTAAAACACCATTCATTCATTATACAATTTTAAGACAAAATATTGTCCAGTAAGATACACTGGGCATTGTAAAGCACTACTTCTATTATATTGTTTTTAACGGTGATATTGTGTATCAAATAATACCATAGATGCCGTTATCGCGTGCTTTCTCACTTCTCCCAATAATGTGTGCCTAGCTTGAGCCCTGTACTGTAAAGCCTTTAATATGCATACTCCATACTCACAATGATTCCCCAAACCCTCCCATTTTTTGTGTGATACTTCTTTGACTCTAAGATCAAACAGAAATATATGTATACCTGTACTGCATTCAGAGTGTGTTTTACGTTTATTTATCGTCGCTACCGGTTGCCCATATGAGCGACGCCTCCTGAAGATATTAGTCATTTTAGATTTTGGAGGATAGTGCAGTGATACAGACAGAGACCCATTCCAGAGTCTCCTCTGGTTCTTTTACATGCACAGTGTAAAGCACCGTCACGCGACCTCAGTTTAACGTCCCATCTGAAAGACTGTTAATTATATTAGGGTCAGACGGGGGATCGACCCTGCGATCCCTGGATTACCAGTCCAGCGTGTTACCACTGGACTACAGAACCGTCTGCACTGCATTCAGAGCAATTCAAAGGAAGTTTTATTGTTTTCAGGTCCAATTATTTGGAATTGTTTGCCACTTGAGGTCAAGTTTTCAAATTCATTTCACCGTTTTAAATACAACTGTCTTACATGTAGCTTTATGACAAGCTGATAACAAATGTTCAATTCTTTTGTTTTGCCGTTGTTTTATATATGCCTGTTATATTAATGTTCTGGTTATACTGTTGATAATTATTACACCATATTATGCACATATGTTTTTTCCAGAGGGCCTCATGGAAGAATAGCCCTGGGCTAAAGCCTAAATGAGTCGCCCTCTGTAAATAAAGAATTTACTTACTTACTTTTAAATAATGCGCATTGTTCACTGAATCTTATTTTCCAAATTTGTTTTAACAGCAGCCTTAGGGAATCCTCGCACTGGTTATCAAAGGCGAACAAGAAGGGTGAAATTTTCCAGCTTGAATTGGAACAACCCGTCGATACACAGGATATCCCATCTAGCAACAACAAGGAATGCTCTTATTTCTGCAGTGATTGTGCTACCGATGACACTGGTTATGGCACAGACACCGACTTGAACTCAAGTCTAAGAAAAAAAGACGATGCTTTGAAATTCAATCTAACAGAATTTAATGATATTAACGACGTTTTAAAGGGTAGTTGTTTTGAAATAGTGACAGGCAGTTCGTTTGACAGTTCTGTTAATGACATTCAAAAAATTGAGGAGGACATTGACAGCTTGTTTCAGGGTGTTAATATAGAACAGAGCAAGTGTGATATTACTACAATAGATGCAGACATTCCTTTCGATATTGATAGTTGTTTTTCTGAGAGAGAACTAAAGATTGACAGTTGTTTTGAAAGTGGCTATGCTGAAATCATGGAAATTAATGATATTGAAAATACACATGAAGAATCTTTTGAATCTTCCAAAACCAAGGAAACGAACGGGACAAGAAAGTGTGAATGTAATGCGAAGGACTCGTCCTTGAAACATTATATAGAAGTTGATGTCAAATTGAGACACCAACGAAATAGTCAGAAGGATATGACGACTGTTCAGCTATGCGAACATATATTAGGGGTAGTGCCTGGTCATTATGGGTCAAGTCAGTCAGCAAATCATAGTCACAGAAGAAAGGACAGAAGGGTCAAGATAAGGGGTCTGGTTCCAACTGGTGTTACAGCTAAATATCCAGAAGTCAAAGTTGGTAAGATATTTGAAGTTGCTATACATGTACAGGATTGAAGATTGATTTAGTCACGATTATTGAACCTTGAAATACATGACTCGTGTACATGGTAGTTAAGCCTATTTTAACCTATCACTTGTGTACTTCATCAGGAGCTTCACACCAATGCAACCCGGGTTCGATCTTCGGACCGGGAAGTTTGTGAGATGGTACGGTGGTCGCCAGATCGGACAGGTGGGTTTTCTCCCGGTACTCCTGTTTCCTCCCACACGAATGACCATATACGCTTTCATCCGCGCCAACGAGAGTAATTAATATAAGTTGTTAAAACTTGCTTCGCAATTGTTGTAAAATAAATAAAGTTAAGGAGCAAATACATGTACATTTGTATATGCAATCATTGTTGCTAAGAAAGTGTTACCAATCTATTCTATATTTCTTCGTTTTGTCTGCACTGTTCAATGATTTCTATATTCAGATTTTGATGATATTCTGCAATCAATGTAGCCTGGGTTCCAGTCTTTCGATTTTTCACTTTTTAACTTCTGGCAAAATGACATGATCAGAAACTCAATACGGCCCAATTAATAATCTCGGTGTTAAAATATATTTATTTGACTGACCAGGCTAAATAGATCGACGCCTGTTCCCAGGCTACAATCTCTGACTGGCGGTGATTAACAACACAGTCAATAGTCTGACCCCAACCTCTCATCTCAGAAATATTTATGCCTGAAGCAAACACCAGTGGAATATAATGCCCTCAAATAAAATATACTTGATGTACTTACATGTATACATGTATATATATATATATTATATAAATATTTGCAAGAAGATAACGGAGATTAATTGAGGTATTTATGTTTCAGGGGATAATTTGTTGTCTGTGAATGAGATGGATGTGACGTGGGATAACTTGGACAGTATTCTCAAGGTTTTACTCAACCAGAAACAGGTAATTTTATGTGATCATAGTTTGAAGGTCTTGTGGTTAAACCTCATAGGGTCTTGTCAAGGTGTTTATTGAGGGTCCATCAAGATGATAAAGGTTGAAAAACTGCTTGTATTTGTAAAATTAAAATGATACCGACCAACACTAATACTGTAAATTTGTACAGTTTACACATAGTCTTCACATTTCAGGGTTCCCACTGTTGGTCGCCAATTGCGACAAAAAACAAATATTGGCTCTAAATTTTGTGATTTGGCGCAACATTTTAAAATATTTTTTTTTGGCACATGTTTTGTCAAATACATGGCTTCAAATATTTATTTGTGAACTATATTGTTCTTAGTTGGCTCCAGTGTTTTTCAATTGGCAACAGAAGTGGCGCGTACAAACATTCAGACAGAGGGAACCCTGCATTCGATACTTTAACCCTTTCAACACCACAGGCCTATAAATAGGCTTACAAAAAGTGTAGATCCATATGAGCCTAGCCGGCTTGTGACGAGCCGTCTCATCAGGATCTGTACTTTTTGCCAGTAATATTACTATTTTTAGACAAATTACCCATTTTGATAAATGACCTTGTCCAAATGTAATTTTTTTGGTCTAAAAATATAGTGCACCAGTCCATGTCAGTTACTTGGTGTTGAATGGGATAATACTTACTGTGCATAATAAAGGACCTCTGTTGCCAAGTTATTGATGTACAGTTCTAGACATTCATTTCTCCACCCTCTGTTGGTTCAGGGTGGTTCTACCTTGTAAGGATTATGAAGTTACAAATTTATTTTAGCTCAATTGCGAAACAAGTTACAACTTATATTAATCCCTCTCGAGACCTCATTCCTGATGGAATCCATCGCCACGAGGAAAGAGAAAAGATGCAATGCAGGCCTTTCACACCTGAAGCGAACGCGCTACCACTGTGCTGTCACGATTTCCACGATTATGAAGTTATCTAACTAGCTTATGTAAATCCTATTCAAATATTGTATTTAATGGTGAGATTGTTATTTTAACCTTATTCCATATACAGTCAAACCTGTGTTAGTGATCAGCTCCATTAAGCAGCCAACCTGTATTATATATACATGTATATTGGAATTTATTAAATAATACAATTAGATTACGCAGTCGTGCATTTTCTCATTCCTCCCAATAATTTGGGTCTAGCTTGAGCCCCTGCTTTGTTCTCAATTATAAATAGAGCAAAAAAAACCCAGATACATTTGGAATGTAAATGTATAATTGCAATAGTAGCCAGAGTAGAGCTGTTGTCTGATATAAGGGCTACCTTATTAGACTGTAAATGCAATACCGTATACTGTCAAATTGCTGCACTTGTTTGCATGTGTACAAGTACGTACCATTTGTAACTTGAACCTTTGTATTTTCAGGCTAAACTTGTCGTTAAACGGAATATAAAACACAAAAATGCTGGTACCCTGCTCATGAAAAAGAAGAACCAGTCGACCAATAGACTAGTACAGCTTGTCACCGGCTCCAATGGTAGTACTGCTACAATAGAGAATATAATGCAGGGAGAATGGGAACCATTCTATGGAGCAATGTATCTATCTCTGGAAGGTGTGAACTCTGACAACATGCAGGCCAAGGTAACTAACTCGAGAAGCATTGTCATGAAGGAGCAGTGTACGGCATTAGGGGCACGTCCGATGGATAGGTCTAGTAAGAAATGTCGATCACACGCCGTAAATTTGCCCAATCGGTCATGTTGATATTTTGATAAAATTGTAGCATTAAACTTCAATAATTGCCTACCAGTTACGAGTAGATCTAATTTGAATTCATTCGGAAGTTTAAAGGTTTACATCTCTGCAACAAATTTGTCCATACACATGTGCAGCCATTTTATAAATCTTGGAAATCCTCGACCTATTATTAGACATGACCTAAATAAATTATCTAAATTTCTGAAATGTTGTAAAACTGCTGCGCATTTTATTCAAACGTCATAACCATAATATTTGAAACAGAAATATTTTATTTCAGCGGGGTGTTGAGACTGACATATTGTTGATTTAGATCATAGAAATAACATAACATAATTAACTTATTAAATGTTTAATTGTACAATAATTATAACAAACTAAATCTAAACGAATGACCAAATGCATTGATTTGTAGCATTATCATAGTTTAAAAGTACGGTCTAGTTGATCTGGGGTCAGGGCTAGTCAGTTTCCAGAGTTACTGGTCCAACTGGTCTAGTGATAAAAAAATTAATGTCGAACACTGAGGAGATTTAAACCTGGTCACATATGCATGTGTGATATCTGTGATAAATTTGCAAAGGGAATTCTGTTTGTATAATTACCTGCAATATGTGTATTGCAGTAATACGTCATTTTTATTGTACAATTTTGTACACTATAAGTTTCTTATGCTATATCCGATTTTTGGATTCGGGCACAAAGAATATCTTCATGGTAAAATTATTAGGGGCCTAATTCATGAAAAAGCTGACGTTTCTGCTTAGACTTATGTCAAGACCTTAGTGCTCGGATTTGTTATCCATATATAACAGATTTACATTTTATTTTGTCTAATTGGTCCCTGGTGGTTTTTTGGGTTTAAACAGTATTTATTGCAAGACATATAACATACAACGGAATACATAATGCAAACGATCAGGTAGGAAGCTAAAACTATGAGGAAAATGTTTTTATATAAGCTAGTTTTAGGATGACAATTCCTAGCACTAAGGTCTAAATTACGAAATTCCTTTCGTTAATTTATGGCCCTTACGAGAATTATTTGGACTGTTACGTGAAGGGTGCGACCTAGTTACATAATCGTGTGTCTTCCATTAGATAACCTTGTTATATACATGTATTTGTATTGTGATATTAAACCTTACAGGAGGACATTGTGTATCAGTTTCCGAGGGTAGATAACAAAGTAATAGCGTCACGGGGAATGTTCATTACGATAGCCGGCACTGTGACTGATGCAACGCAGTCTACCGTACAAAGGTAATTACTTACACACATATAATGTAGCGATATAGATGTCAAAGTTTTATGACCTCCCTTTATCTGTCTGTCATAGCCCTTAAATTCAATATCCGTTTCAATTCAACTTGTCGTTACATGGGTTTACAGTCTCCCACTTTCATAGAGGCATTGGTCACAGTCAGTAGATGTCCCATGTTAGTTTACACAAATTTATTTAGCTCGATTACGAAACAAATTCCTACAGCTTATATTAATCACTCTCGAGACCTCATTACTATTGGAATCCATTGTCAGCAGGGAGAGAGAAAGAGGCAACGTAGAATTTAAATGCCTTGCCTCAGGGCACAATCGTAACGGCTCCAGCGGGGCTCAAGCTCCGGGCCTTTCGCACCTGAAGCGAACGTGCTACCACTGCGCTATCACGATTGTCCCCTGTTAATTTTGGGGGTTAGTATCCGAAATGAAATAGCTCCAGGAACCTCGGAATTCCAAGCATTTCTGCTCAATAAGTTGTTAGTCATTTGGTACACAGCCTTATGGTAATACAGCGTTAACATGTGTACATCCCTGCGAGGGGTTTAACATTACGGTAATACAGCTTTAACATGTGTACATCCCTGCGAGGGGTTTAACATTACGGTAATACAGCGTTAACATGTGTACATCCCTGCGAGGGGTTTAACATTACGGTAATACAGCTTTAACATGTGTACATCCCTGCGAGGGGTTTAACATTACGGTAATACAGCGTTAACATGTGTACATCCCTGCGAGGGGTTTAACATTACGGTAATACAGCTTTAACATGTGTACATCCCTGCGAGGGGTTTAACATTAGAGGAAGATAGAATACTAACATCATATTCTGGTTATACTCTACAAGTGTATGCTGCCTGCATGCGGCTCTCCTATCTCTGATTTAATATTAACTATTTAGTCCGCCTCCGTGGTCGAGTGGTTAAGGTCGCTGACTTGTATACCACTGTAACCTATCATCACTGATGGTCACGGGTTCGAGCCCCGCTCAGACCGTGTCTCATTTATATGAAAAAGTTGGCAGTTTCTTACGAAAGTTGGTGCAACCAAGTACTGGTTTAACCGCTGGAGCCTGCCCAGGAAAGGTGTTAGGTAAACTGCCCGCCGGCGATATAGCCCAAAAATGGTGCTGATGCAGGCGTAAAACCCGAAATATAACTATAACTATATATAAATATAATATTAACTATTTACACGCTAGCGATGAAAATAATGTTCAGTTTTATATATCGTGGAATGGGTCGTATCTACATTATTGTAATGAAATTTCATGTTAGACCTACATTGCAGAGTTTTAAGTTACATAATCAAATACTGATTCAGGGTACATTCTAGGTCAGAATTTTTGGGAGAAGTGAGAAAGCGCGTGATCGCTTATCGGTTAAAATCGGTTAAAATGCAAAGTACAGCCATTAAATACAACATTTGAATAGAAGGAGTGCTTTATAATGGGCCAGTGTATCTTACTAGACAAAACTTTTTATTTTTTTAAGGAGAAGTGGGGCCCCCAGAGGGGTCAGGGTCCCTAGGGCGACTATTTCGCCCACATCGCCCTCTAGAATGATCCCTGACTGATTTATCGGCAGTAGAATGTTGAAGCTATGCATTAATATGTTACATGTGCAACCATGCTGATTGATGGTTGTACTCATTCTAGAAGGCGACATGGATGAAAAGTCTCCCTAGGAACCCTGACTTTTCCCACAGGAGGCCCCATTAATCCCAAAATGATTTTTGTTTACAATTTCCATACAAAAGTTTGCCAGTAAGATACATTAACCATTGTAAAGCGCTCCTTCTACTGAGATGTTGTATTTAATGGTCATATTATGTATTTTAACCCTATTTTGTCGAAATTTATTAAATAATACCATTTAAGGACGCAATCACGCGCTTTCTCACTTCTCCCTGGGTTGTTCAATTTGAACACAACGTACATGCACATATGTATTTGTATTGTCGTCATATCTGTATCTCATTTTTATAAGAAAACAATTCTAGTTTCTGGTATTCTCTACTTTTGTGTTTTAGTGGTGTCCATTATTGAGTTTCTAGCCGTTTCTGGGAAATTTTGTATCATATCTACTTGTAGCACCACACTGACGGTAGATAACAGTCCAGTCCACATTGTGTATCATTGTGAAGGACAAAATTTGTTTGTGATTTCTGCACCAGAAAATAGGTAAGCTGAAACAATTTTTAATTTGCTATCGTTTCTTTCACATGTTTCATATGGCGTTTCATATGGCGCCCAACGGGGGACCGTGACTGAATATAATATAAACTGTGATAATGTGTTACCTTGTACTCTATTTTTCCGGAAATGTGTGGTAGATTACAATTTAGCCGAGTACAGACTACAGTAGAGCGTGTGTAAGTGGCCTGGCTATCTGTTACATTTCTCCTGTAAGCAAAGGTTAGCTGTACATTTTTCTTAGCCTGTGTCTGTTGGCATGCTGCCAACAAAGTTTACAATTGTAAGCGTAATTTACATTTAAAATAAAGATAGCTTATAATTCAGTTTATTTTGGGGGGGAAGTTTGAAAGAGATTCCACATTGTTTTGAATATAATTTATCAATCACTTCTTTAGTATTCAGCTTTGATCATCTTCATGATGTTAGGTATTACTGTAAAATATTAGCAAAAAAAGAATCAAACCAACACACATTGTTAATAATCATACTAACATTCGATATCCAGGGTTCTCGTTGTCGGTCGCCAATGGCGCCAATGGCGCCAATTGCAACAAAAAACAAATATTGGCGCTAAATTTTGTGAATTGACGAAAATATTTGGCGCCACTTTTTTTTTGGCACATGTTTTATCAAATATATGGCTTCAAATGTTTATTTGTGAACTATATGGTTCTTAGTTGGCTCCAAGTATTTTTAATTGGCTCCAGTGTTTTTCAATTGGCGACAGAAGTGGCGCAGACAAACATTCAGACAGAGGGAACCCTGGATATCTACATCAATTAAGTTAATATCAATTAAGTTAATATTTATGCTATATGTTTCGATTTCTTTGTCAGCTCACATTTATTATTATACTAACATTCGATATCTGCATCAATCAAGTTATTATTTATGCTATATATGGTCCGCCTCCGTGGTTGAGTGGTTACGGTCGCAGACTTGTATACCACTGTAACCTCTCATCACTGATGGTCATGGGTTCGAGCCCCGCTCAGGCCGTGTCTCATTTATATGAAAAAGTTGGCAGTTTTTTACGGAGGTTGGTGCACCCAAGTACTGGTTAACCGCTGGAGCCTGCCCAGGAAAGGTATTGTTAAGTAAACTGCCCGCAGACGATATAGCCCGAAATGGTGCTGATGCAGGCGTAAAACCCGAAATATAACATAATATTTATGCTATATGTTTCAATTTCTTTGTCAGCTCACATTTATTATGTATATATCTATATATTCGATATCTGCATCAATCAAGTTATTATCTATGCTATATGTTTTGATTTCTTTGTCAGCTCATGGTTATTATTTATACTAACATTCGATATCTGCATCAATCAAGTTATTATCTATGCTATATGTTTTGATTTCTTTGTCAGCTCATGGTTATTATTTATACTAACATTCGATATCTGCATCAATCAAGTTATTATCTATGCTATATGTTTTGATTTCTTTGTCAGCTCATGGTTATTATTTATACTAACATTCAATATCTGCATCAATCAAGTTAATATTTATGCTATATGTTTTGATTTCTTTGTCAGCTCATGGTTATTATTTATACTAACATTCGATATCTGCATCAATCAAGTTAATATCTATGCTATATGTTTCGATTTCTTTGTCAGCTCATGGTTATTTTTGATTTTCTACGTCAACATACTGTTATTTACATCTACATTTCTGCTTGATTTTGTGCAGTATTACATGTATGTAGTAAATGTACTTAATGTTATCTTCAGATTTTCACTCACTTCTCTCACCTCACTTGTGAAAGACCTTGTCCGTCTTCTGCAAGTTACCCATGGTTCCATTCAGCAAGCCTTCACCTCATCAGCCAATCACAATCAGCTAGACTGCTTCTTTGCTTTACTGCACCAAAGTCAGGTGGCACAGTCTACAAATAGTGGCACAGTCCAGAAGGAAACATGCAATCTTAGCCAGTCTGCAAAGATATTACCCTTGCCAAATGAGATTAAGGTAAGCTAATAGCTGGAACTAATAAATACATAGAATGCACTGTCTACGTGTATCTATCTGCCTTACAAGTGTTCGCATTGTTCAATCTCTAAGTTCTAGTGTGGGGCCTCTATTGCCTAGTTATGGTCATAGTTAAAGTTGACCCTTTTCTCTTCCAGGAATGTGTTGAAAGTAATACGTTGATTTATGGCAGAGAAACATGCAAACAAATTTTTTTTTATTTGTTGGAACTTTAAATTTATGTCCAGTCCGCCTCCGTGGTCGAGTGGTTAAGGTCGCTGACTTGTATACCACTGTAACCTATCATCACTGATGGTCACGGGTTCGAGCCCCGCTCAGACCGTGTTTCATTTATATGTAAAAGTTGGCAGTTTCTTACGGAGGTTGGTGCACCCAAGTACTGGTTAACCGCTGGAGCCTGCCCAGGAAAGGTGTTGTTAGGTAAACTGCCCGCCGGCGATATAGCCCAAAAATGGTGCTGATGCAGGCGTAAAACCCGAAATATAACATAACATAATTGGTTTTGCGTTTAGTCTTTACAATTTGAATTAACATCTATGCAACCAAGTTGTTTTAAACTTTATTTATGTTACAACGATTGGGAAGCAAGTTTTAACAACTTATATTAATCACTATCGTTGGCGCGGATCAAAGCGTGTGAGAGGAAACCGGAGTACCCGGAGAAAACCCACCTGTCCGATCTGGCGACCATCGTACCATCGTACCATCTTACATACTTCCAGGTCCGAGGATCGAACCCGGGTTGCATTGGTGAGGAGCATGCGCGCTAACCACTGTGCTGATTGGACAACCAAGTTGTTTTTCCTGTACAAAATGGTGTGGTATTGCTTTACAATATTGTCTATGGACAAACTACGGTAACAAAATGCTATAAAAAAATTTTTTGTTTAATGTCTATGACTGGAAGCAACAGAAGTGAACACTGATGCATGTAAGAAGATAATGTCATCTATCTTTTCACCCCTACAGTTTATTATAGTTTATTCCATACTGTATGCTGGAAGAGTTTATTACTGAGACACGGGATGAATGTGAGTAGGTACGGCTAATCATGCATGTATTCTATGTTACAGAGCTGTGCAGATAGATTACTGACACGGGGCCTGTGTAGGTACGGCTAATCATGCATGTATTCTATGTTACAGAGCTGTGCAGATAGATTACCGAGACACAGGGCCTGTGTAGGTACGGCTAATCATGCATGTATTCTATGTTACAGAGCTGTGCAGATAGATTACTGACACAGGGCGTGTGTAGGTACGGCTAATCATGCATGTATTCTATGTTACAGAGCTGTGCAGATAGAGTACCGAGACACAGGGCCTGTGTAGGTACGGCTAATCATGCATGTATTCTATGTTACAGAGCTGTGCAGATAGATTACTGAGACACAGGGTGGGTGTGTAGGTACGGCTAATCATGCATGTATTCTATGTTACAGAGCTATGCAGATAGAGTACTGAGACAACGGGGCCTGTGTAGGTACGGCTAATCATGCATGTATTCTATGTTACAGAGCTGTGCAGATAGATTACTGAGACACGGTGCCTGTGTAGGTACGGCTAATCATGCATGTATTCTATGTTACAGAGCTGTGCAGATAGATTACTGAGACACGGTGTGTGTAGGTACGGCTAATCATGCATGTATTCTATGTTACAGAGCTGTGCAGATAGATTACTGAGACACGGTGCCTGTGTAGGTACGGCTAATCATGCATGTATTCTATGTTACAGAGCTGTGCAGATAGATTACTGAGACACGGGGCCTGTGTACGTACGGCTAATCATGCATGTATTCTATGTTACAGAGCTGTGCAGATAGATTACTGAGACACGGGGCCTGTGTAGGTACGGCTAATCATGCATGTATTCTATGTTACAGAGCTGTGCAGATAGATTACTGAGACACAGGGCCGGTGTAGGTACGGCTAATCATGCATGTATTCTATGTTACAGAGCTGTGCAGATAGAGTACTTACAGATTTTGAAGCTGCTGACTTTGGAGATATGGTAAGGACTAAGAAATGATACCCACTTATTATTAGGAAGTTGTGATAACGAAGTGGTAGCACGTTCGCTTCAGGTGCGAATGGCCCGGAGTTCGAGCTGTTACGATTGTGCCCTTTAGGCAAGGCATTTAAGTTCCACGTTGCCTCTTCTCTCTCCCTCATGACAATGGATTCCATCAGGAATGAGGTCTCGAGAGTGATTAGTATGTAAGTTGTAAGAACTTGTTTCGCAATCAAGCTAAGATAAATGTGTATAACTTATTATTGTTATTATAACAGCCGTCAGATTTGGTAAACAGCTGTCAGATTTGGTAAACTGCCGTCATATTTGGTAAACAGCTGTCAGATTAGGTAAACAGCCATCAGATTAGGTAAACAGCCATCACATTTGGTAAACAGCCATCTCATTTGGTAAACAGCCGTCATATTTGGTAAACAGCCGTCATATTTGGTGATGTTACAAATCTCTATGTTATATGTCTCTGATTTAAACAATAGCTATAGATGTCAATGACGCTCGCCCACATGGTTCGCCGGAGGCGAGGGTAAAATAGCTCAATCTTCAGATGTCAATGAACCACTTAAACCAGATTGTTTGTAATGAATGATATCTACTAAAAGTAATGTTTTACTGGAGATACAAAGATGGTGATGACAGATTGTTGACCTGACTGATCAACCGTATCAAATGCATTGATTACAAATTACCTCTTAAAGCGACATTACATCGCAAAAAGGAAAATAATGCATTTTTCACGTATAAATGCATTGCTACTACAAATTCTTCTAACATTGAATCAATAAACAGTGTTTGAGGTATACAATAGGATTTCATATACCGGTCATCCACGCTCCTGTATTGACGTTTACTTGTCATTGGAGTCAATACTAAACACGCGATACTTTCATTTAGAGATAATTTAACTAAGATTAGGCACACATGTGAGATATCACGGTAAATATGTACCATATCTCGTGTTATTCAGGATAAACGCGTTGTGTTACGAATAAATGTCAACCCTATTTACATTATTTTATTATGTCAACAAACCACGTATAAGACGTTTGTTTATTTGTTAAAATACAGTCAAACCTGTCTTAAGCAGCCAGTCAAGGGAATCACTGAAAGTGGCTGCTTAGCACAGGTGGCTGCTTAATAGAGGTCAAATGTATAATCAACTAGCATATTGGGAATCTTAATACTGGCTGCTTAATACAGGTTGGTTGCTTAATAGAGGTGACCACTAACACAGGTTTGACTGTAATCAGTTTTTGAGGCAAATATTTGGGGAAAATATTACCATATAATAGCAAATTACATTCTGCAGATATTTGCGGTTTCACCGATGTAGTGTCGCTTTAATGAATCCCTGTTTATTATTTATCTAGTGTTGGTTTTGTACGTCAATGCCAGCTAGTTTCGCACAGGTAAAGCTAACCAGTTATTACAATTCGTTTCACTATTTCTTGGCACGTACCGGGTATGTGGAGTGATTCTCAATAACCCCCTTGCATCATTCATTTCAATCTATTTGTCATGTCATCGTACTGTATGTCCCGGTACAGACGTAGTCACCATTGGGGAGATCGTGTGCAGCCAACCCTGGGCTCGAACCCAGGACCTTTTGCTTACAGGGCGAACGTGCTACCGACTGAGCTATCCGGGCCGCTTACACATAATCTCCCTCAATGGTGGCTATGTCCGTACCACGACATACTTCTATACCAAAGTGGAATTCTTCCACGAATTTCCAGGGATTGAGAACATGGTGAATATGATCTTGAGGTATATATCCAGTCACGGTCCCTTGTTGGGTGCCAACTGTCATAGAGTGAGAAGAATGTGCAGCCAACACAGTCCTCAAACCCAGGACCTTTCACCTACAGGGAGAACGCTTTACTGACCGAGCTAGCCTGGCCGTTTATATATAATCTCCATAATGCTGACTAAACCCATACCGCGACATATATATATTTATAGAATATTTATCTGTGCTTTGTAAATTATGAAGAACAGATATGTTTAACCTTTAGCACGCCTTAAACAAAAAGAAGCAGATAACAAATGTATCGTATAATTCTTATTTTTACTAGAAAGTAGGGCGTGACATTTCATTCAAATCTTTCCGATCCAGTGTGTTGTTTTTTCCAGTCTGACAGTTATTCCATTGAGTTATTTCATTCCAGTCCGACAGTTATTCCAGTTGGACATAACTGTTTTATTCCTGTCCAACAGTTATTCAAGTGAGTTGGGTTTTTTTCCAGTCTGACAGTTATATGAGTAAGATATAGTTGTATTTTCCAGTCTGACAGTTATTCCAGTGAGTTATTTCTTTCCAGTCTGACAGTTATTCCAGTGAGTTATTTCTTTCCAGTCTGACAGTTATTCCAGTAAGATAGACTTATGTTTTTCAGTCTGACAGTTATTCCAGTAAGATAGACTTATGTTTTCCAGTCTGACAGTTATTCCAGTGAGTTATTTCTTTCCAGTCTGACAGTTATTCCAGTAAGATAGACTTATGTTTTTCAGTCTGACAGTTACTACAGTTGTCGAAGAAGTTACTCCATTTTAGGATCATGTTTGTTTTACAAGGTAGGTTAACATAATACACCCATGTTTCTATGTGTACTAAATTGTGCACTCCACGTGTATTGTATGAATATGCTACACATATTCACAGGTAAAAAGTACACATATGTAATTTAGTAATGTGTGGTCCATTTCATTAATAAATTGCTCGTTTTCTTTCCCGTTATTTAACCCTTTCAACACCACAGACCTCTAAATTGGCTTACAAAAAAGTGTAGATCCAGATGAGCCGGCTCGTGACGAGCCGTCTCATCAGGATCTGCACTTTTTTCAAGTAATATAACTATTTTTAGAAAAAAAATTACCCATTTTGATAAATGAACTGATCCAAATGTAATTTTGTTATTAATTTATTGGTCTAAAAATATCATGGACCAGTCCATGTCAGTTACTTGGTGTTGAATGGGTTAATGACTCGAGTGTGCTGTCCTAAATGTTTCTTCAAACTTCTGGCAATAAAAGAATTAGCGACACTGTAAATGACTATTTATTCATATTTTTGCGAAAGAACACCCTTGCGAATTCAAAATCATGTTGAAATGACATGTCCAGATTGTGTGTTTTTCGGTGTCCTGTGTCGTGCAAATATAAATTTTCGCAACAAAAATCGGAAGCTTGAAAATAGTGGAAAAATGCTCATTTGAATGTATTAAAGTCGTATTGATGTCTGTAAAAACAAATTTGCAGTGTATGCGAGCGATAGCAATTTTACTATAACATACTAGAAGTGATGTACACACATTAATTTCATTGCTATTTGTTAGGGAAAATGCAGCAATGCAACCCGGGTTCTATCCTCGGACCGGGAAGTATGCGAGATGGTACGGTGGTCGCCAGATCGGACAGGTGGGTTTTCTCCGGGTGCTCCGGTTTCCTCCCACACGAATGACCACATATACGCTTTCATCCGCGCCAACGAGAGTGATTTATATAAGTTGTTAAAACTTGTTTCGCAATCGTTGTAAAATAAATAAAGTTTAAACTTTTGTTACGGAAAAACAAAGCAAATAGTCGAAACCAAAAAAGAGGATATCCTAGTCACAATAGAATTACCGGGTTTATATTACTACCAGCATAACAAGTACCGTATATTCCCGGACATAAGTCGACCTTTTTCTCTTCCAGGAATGTGTTGAAAGTAATACGTTGATTTATGGCAGAGAAACATGCAAACAAATTTTTTTTTATTTGTTGGAACTTTAAATTTATGTCCATTTTATTTTGATTTAATATAATAATTGGTTTAGATAATTATTTTACATTATAAACCATAGAAAAGCTGATACACAAACTTCATTTATCATTGTTGTGCATTTTGTATGATTTGCAATGGAATAAATTCGACTATATATTTTGAATTTAGCCCAGTTCCATTCAAAAATGAAAGAAAAAACCAATTGTCATAGCGATTATCCACAAAGTATACTCGACTTATGGAAGTATCCGGTGATGAAGCTTATTTACCCTCGCCTCCTGCGAACCATGTGGTCGAGCGTACTATATTATATGTTATGTTATATTTCGGGTTTTACGCCTACATCAGCACCATTTTTGGGCTATATCGCCGGCGGGCAGTTTACCTAACAACACCTTTCCTGGGCAGGCTCCAGCGGTTAACCAATACTTGGGTGCACCAACCTCCGTAAGAAACTGCCAACTTTTTCATATAAATGAAACACGGTCTGAGCGGGGCTCGAACCCGTGGCCATCAATGGTGATAGGTTACAGTGGTATACAAGTCAGCGACCGTAACCACTCGACCACGGAGGCGGACTGGGCGAGCGTACTAAGATGTTTAGTTAACACTCGTATATTATAAACTAAGGTGATTAAGTTGTGTCCGTTAATAATACGATTCGAATGCTCAGCCGGTCATAGATTAGGCTACAAGCACCAAAATGTATAGGGTCAGTACAGGAGTCACTCTATACTGTCTCACATCTCATATTCGTATGAATATGTTTGATGTATAATATTATTTGCATGCTCGGCCCGGCCATAGATTAGGCTACAAGCACCAAAATATATAGAGTCAGTACATGAGTCACTCTATACTGTCTCAAATCTCATATTCGTATGAATATGTTTGATGTATAATATTATTTGCATGCTCGGCCCAGCCATAGATTAGGCTACAAGCACCAAAATGTATAGGGTCAGTACAGGAGTCACTCTATACTGTCTCACATCTCATATTCGTATGAATATGTTTGATGTATAATATTATTTGCATGCTCGGCCCGGCCATAGATTAGGCTACAAGCACCAACATATATAGAGTCAGTACAGGAGTCACTCTATACTCTCTCACATCTCATATTCGTACTAACGCTGTATTATTTTTAAAGCCATATTTGTACCCTGGACTTATGGCCGAGATCGACTTATGTCTGGGAATATATAGTACATTAAAAATGTGGAAAAGGATGGATTTCATTATTTCAATACTTGAGAAATACTGGTGTATCATATTTCTTAGTAATTGTTACAATCAGTTTGAAACAAAGTTGGCCGGTCGATTCAAACTTTGAAATGAAATATGTCTTCAAGTGGTTGACATACAAACATATTTTACATGTCAAACATTCTCATACATATGATTTTCATATTTCAGAACTACCTCATATCAAGTCACGTACCTAAAGATGATCTGCTGGATTTTTCTACCTACCTGAAATACCACTCATTACTAAACCTTAGCACTGACCAGTCGCTCGGGCAGCTCGTAGTTTGGAGGGAGGTTCATCCGACCCGCCACTGTCAGACTGTCCCCGAAGACCAGCAGTTTGGATACACTGAGCCTCTTATAGCACGATGGTTTTGGTTGATAGTTGGCTATGTACGTATGTCTGTATTCTCTTATAACATGATTACATTTGTAACGATGGTTGGTCTATAGAGAATAGCGGGATAGAGCGAAGGCATTGCAGTTTCTGTTCATTACTTCTATTTACATTTGTAATGATGGTTGGTCTATAGAGGGTAGCGGGATAGAACGAAGGCATTGCAGTTTTTGTTCATTACTTCTATTTACATTTGTAACGATGGTTGGTCTATAGAGGGTAGCGGGATAGAGCGAAGGCCTTGCAGTTTCTGTTCATTACTTCTATTTACATTTGTAACGATGGTTGGTCTATAGAGGGTAGCGGGGTAGAGGGAAGGCATTGGGAGTTTCTGTTCGTTACTTCTATTTACATTTGTAACGATGGTTGATCAATAGAGGGTAGTGGGATAGAACGAAGGCATTGCAGTTTCTGTTTGTTACTTCTATTTACATTTGTAACGATGGTTGGTCTATAGAGGGTAGCAGGATAGAGCGAAGGCATTGCAGTTTCTGTTTGTTACTTCTATTTACATTTGTAACGATGGTTGGTCTATAGAGGGTAGCGGGGTAGAGCGAAGGCATTGCAGTTTCTGTTCATTACTTCTATTTACATTTGTAATGATGGTTGATCTATAGAGGGTAGCGGGATAGAGCAAAGGCATTGCAGTTTCTGTTTGTTACTTCTATTTACATTTGTAACGATGGTTGGTCTATAGAGGGTAGCGGGATACAGCGAAGGCATTGCAGTTTCTGTTTGTTACTTCTATTTACATGTGTAACGATGGTTGGTCTATAGAGGGTAGCGGGGTAGAGCGAAGGCATTGCAGTTTCTGTTCATTACTTCTATTTACATTTGTAATGATGGTTGAGCTATAGAGGGTAGCGGGATAGAGCGAAGGCATTGCAGTTTCTGTTTGTTACTTCTATTTACATTTGTAACGATGGTTGGTCTATAGAGGGTAGCAGGATAGAGCGAAGGCATTGCAGTTTCTGTTTGTTACTTCTATTTACATTTGTAATGATGGTTGGTCTATAGAGGGTAGCGGGGTAGAGCGAAGGCATTGCAGTTTCTGTTCATTACTTCTATTTACATTTGTAATGATGGTTGATCTATAGAGGGTAGCGGGATACAGCGAAGGCATTGCAGTTTCTGTTTGTTACTTCTATTTACATGTGTAACGATGGTTGGTCTATAGAGGGTAGCGGGGTAGAGCGAAGGCATTGCAGTTTCTGTTCATTACTTCTATTTACATTTGTAATGATGGTTGAGCTATAGAGGGTAGCGGGATAGAGCGAAGGCATTGCAGTTTCTGTTTGTTACTTCTATTTACATTTGTAACGATGGTTGGTCTATAGAGGGTAGCGGGATAGAGCGAAGGCATTGCAGTTTCTGTTTGTTACTTCTATTTACATTTGTAACGATGGTTGGTCTATAGAGGGTAGTGGGGTAGAGCGACGGCATTGCAGTTTCTGTTCATTACTTCTATTTACATTTGTAACGATGGTTGGTCTATAGAGGGTAGCGGGATAGAACGAAGGCATTGCAGTTTCTGTTCATTACTTCTATTTACATTTGTAACGATGGTTGGTTTATAGAGGGTAGCGGGATAGAGCGAAGGCCTTGCAGTTTCTGTTCATTACTTCTATTTACATTTGTAACGATGGTTGGTCTATAGAGGGTAGCGGGATAGAGTGAAGGCATTGCAGTTTCTGTTCATTACTTCTATTTACATTTGTAACGATGGTTGGTCTATAGAGGGTAGCGGGATAGAGCAACGGTATTGCAGTTTCTGTTTGTTACTTCTATTTACATTTGTAACGATGGTTGGGGTTGGTCTATAGAGGGTAGCGGGGTAGAGGGAAGGTATTGGAGTTTCTGTTTGTTACTTCTATTTACATTTGTAACGATGGTTGGTCTATAGAGGGTAGCGGGATAGAGTGAAGGCATTGCAGTTTCTGTTCATTACTTCTATTTTCGTCTCTTTGTGGTAGTTTTAATTTATTAATTGATGCAGCCTCTTTCTGGGATCACCCCAACTTGGAACAATTTGTTCAGAGAAGTTTTATTTATTTTAAATCGTCAGTTCAAAATAGTGAAGCGATGCTACTAAGGGGGAGTAGTTCTCCCAAACACCGTCTAACTGTAGCCCTTCTTTATTCTTTGGTGAATAGATGATTTGTTGTCCGGAATAGTAAGATTATAGCTGGAATTGTTTATAAATATTTTTCCATTCTAGTCAGCGAGACGATGATTTCAGTAATAGATATTCAGGATTTTGTGTTTTATTTTATTTTCATAATTTCAGGAATTTTTTATGTAGACAAAATGTATTTCGAGTATTATTTTGGTTCATTTTCATGGAGTTATTTACACCCAATTCCTGTTAACCCATTTCATTCTGGATACATTTAAAGGCTTTTGCAAACAACATAGATCCAGATCAGCCGCAGCGTAACGCTGCGTGCTGATCAGGATCTATGTTGTTTGCTACATAGCCAAGTGCCTTAGCAAGATAATCTGAATAGCAAACAGCATAGAGCCTGATCAGACGGCATGTTCCGTGGCGGCTGATCTGGCTCTATGTTCTTTGCAAATACTGTTTGAACGGTATCCAGAATGAAATGGGTTAATGAAAGCTCTGCTATATCAGTAGAGTAAATGCACATAAAATGTCATTTTATATCTTCAGAAAAACCTGATAATGTGTGTATCCCTGGAAACTGGAGGTTGTACTCGAGTGTAAGTTGGTATTTTAGTTTTTTTTATATACAGTCTACATCCGTTACGTCGAATTCTCCGGTTATCTCTAAGTCGGATCAAAGTCACTATCATTTTACATATAACTGACTCCGTTTATGTTGAATTTCGTTAAGTCAAACTTCGATTATGTCGAAGTATTTTGCTCGGTCCCACGGAATTCGACATAGCGGATGTAGACTGTACCTAGAAATGTTTTGCCTAAATTGCCACTGCAGTATTGTTTAAATGAATATGATTTTGGAAAATAAATTGCATATTACTGCAGTGTTGTTTTTATGGTCTTGTGTGAGTAGCCAGAGGTGTCGGTAGCCAGGCGCGTCTCGTGTCAGTAGCCAGACCTGTCTAGTGTCAATAGCCGAACCTGTCTAGTATCAATAGCCAAACCTGTCTTGTGTCAATAGCCAAACCTGTCTCGTATCAATAGCCAGACCTGTCTTGTGTCAATAGCCAGACCTGTCTCGTGTCAATAGCCAGACCTGTCTCATGTCAATAGCCAGACCTGTCTTGTGTCAATAGCCAGACCTGTCTCATGTCAATAGCCAGACCTGTCTCATGTCAATAGCCAGACCTGTCTCATGTTAGTAGCCAGACCTGTCTCGTGTCAATAGCCAGACCTGTCTCGTGTCAATAGCCAGACCTGTCTCGTGTCTGTAGCCAGCCCTGTCTAGTGTCGGTAGCCCGACCTGTCTTTTGTCGGTAGCCAGACCTGCGTCGTGTCAATAGCAAGACCTGCCTCGTGTCAATAGCCAGACCTGTCTCGTGTTAGTAGCCAGACGTATCTTGTGTCGGTAGCCAGACCTGTCTTTTGTCGGTAGCCAGACCTGCCTCGTGTCAGTAGCCAGACCTATCTCGTGTCTGTAGCCAGACCTGCCTCGTGTCAGTAGCCAGACCTATCTCGTGTCTGTAGTCAGACCTATCTCGTGTCTGTAGCCAGACCTATCTCGTGTCTGTAGCCAGACCTATATCGTGTCTGTAGCCAGACCTGTCTCGTGTCTGTAGCCAGACCTATCTCGTGTCTGTAGCCAGACCTGTCTCGTGTCAGTAGCCAGACCTGTCTCGTGTCAGTAGCCAGACCTATCTCGTGTCTGTAGCCAGACCTATCTCGTGTCTGTAGCCAGACATATCTCATGTCTATAGCCAGACCTGTCTCGTGTCTGTAGCCAGCCCTGTCTAGTGTCTGTAGCCAGACCTATCTCGTGTCTGTAGCCAGACCTGTCTCGTGTCTGTAGCCAGACCTGTCTCGTGTCTGTAGCCAGCCCTGTCACGTGTCTGTAGCCAGACCTGTCTTGTGTCAGTAGCCAAACCTGTCTCGTGCGAGTAGCCAGACCTATCTCGTGTCGGTAGTCAGACCTGTCTTTTGTCGGTAGCCAGACCTGCCTCGTGTCGGTAGCCAGAACTGTCTCGTGTCGGTAGCCAGACCTGTCTCTTGTCTGTAGCCAGACCTGTCTCGTGTCGGTAGCCAGACCTGTCTCATGTCTGTAGCCAGACCTGTCCCGTGTCTGTAGCCAGACCTGTCTCATGTCGATAGCCAGACCTATCTCGTGTTGGTAGCCAGACCTGTCTCTTGTCTGTAGCCAGACCTGTCTCGTGTCGGTAGCCAGACCTGTCTCGTGTCGTTAGCCAGACCTTTCTCGTGTCTAGGGTTTATTCTAGAGTGGAAAAAAGGGCAGGATGGGTAAAAAAAGAGACATTTTGAGCCGTGACTAGGTGTGGGGTGAGGTATTTTCGGTTAGCATAAAATTTTGCTAAATTACGAGGCAGTAAGGCAGTACATATTGGTGAAAAGGGCGGACAAGTTATATATACAAGTTATATAGGTCGTCTGCCCGACTGAAAACACCTGTTGAGGCATATATATTAAAAAAAAAAAAAATAAGTAAAAAATAAAAATGGCGGGACTAAAGGGCAGGGTGGTCCTTGTCATTCCACTCTAGAAAAAATGCTACTTGGGTCAGTACCCAGAATGAATAGTTTGTATCACACATTAGTACAACATATATAACTCGCCATCAGTTATTTTTCATGTTTTGTTTCATCAGGTGGACTTCTGCATCCCACGATAATCTGAATGTGTGTCAGTCAGCATTGTACAAGATATTTTATATATATTTATTACAGTATAGATGGCGTGTCCCCTCCAGACCCTTTTCTCATTGACCAGGCCAGGGCTGTCCTCATGCAGATGTATGGCCAGAATATTGCCTCCCAGTGCCAAAACAGGTAATTTTACAAACAAGTTATTGTAATCGACGATTTCTTGTCTATGCGTAATGTAGTTATGGTTACAGCTGCCAAGGAGGTAGTGTTGTTTCGTCTTCCTTTATCTGTTAGCAGTATTACGAAAACAGTTGTAGGCAGATTGTTGTGAAATTTGGTGGAAATGTGAGCGTCTCTGGTCATGGTCGAATGCATTTAGAATTTGTGGAGTCCGCCTCCGTGGTCGAGTGGTTATGGTCGCTGACTTGTATACCACTGTAACCTATCATCACTGATGGTCACGGGTTCGAGCCCCGCTCAGGCTGTGTCTCATTTATATGAAAAAGTTGGCAGTTTCTTACGGAGGTTGGTGCACCCAATTACTGGTTAACCGCTGGAGCCTGCCCAGGAAAAGTGTTGTTAGGTAAACTGCCCGCCGGCGATATAGCCCAAAATGGTGCTGATGCAGGCGTAAAACCCGAAATATAACGTAAAAATATAAGAATTTGTGGATTATCTGGATCCAGAATCATTTTTAAAAGGATTGCTTCTGTATTTTACACATTAACTGGGTGAGGCGGAAATATATGGATACTTGTGAGATGGGCCAAATATGGACGTACAGGACTCATTCTAGGTCATACTGAGAAAGCCCGCGATGGCATCCTTAAATTGTGTTATTATTTTGGGAGAAGTGAGAAAGCCTGCAATTGCATCCTTAAATTGTGTTATTATTTTGGGAGAAGTGAGAAAGCCCGCGATTGCGTCCTTAAATTGTGTTATTATTTTGGGAGAAGTGAGAAAGCCCGGGATTGCGTCCTTAAATTGTGTTATTATTTTGGGAGAAGTGAGAAAGCCTGCGATTGCGTCCTTAAATTGTGTTATTATTTTGGGAGAAGTGAGAAAGCCCGGGATTGCATCCTTAAATTGTGTTATTATTTTGGGAGAAGTGAGAAAGCCCGCGATTGCGTCCTTAAATTGTGTTATTATTTTGGGAGAAGTGAGAAAGCCTGCGATTGCGTCCTTAAATTGTGTTATTATTTTGGGAGAAGTGAGAAAGCCCGGGATTGCGTCCTTAAATTGTGTTATTATTTTGGGAGAAGTGAGAAAGCCTGCGATTGCGTCCTTAAATTGTGTTATTATTTTGGGAGAAGTGAGAAAGCCCGAGATTGCGTCCTTAAATTGTGTTATTATTTTGGGAGAAGTGAGAAAGCCTGCGATTGCGTCCTTAAATTGTGTTATTATTTTGGGAGAAGTGAGAAAGCCCGCGATTGCGTCCTTAAATTGTGTTATTATTTTGGGAGAAGTGAGAAAGCCCGCGATTGCGTCCTTAAATTGTGTTATTATTTTGGGAGAAGTGAGAAAGCCCGCGATTGCATCCTTAAATTGTGTTATTATTTTGGGAGAAGTGAGAAAGACCGAGATTGCGTCCTTAAATTGTGTTATTATTTTGGGAGAAGTGAGAAAGACCGAGATTGCGTCCTTAAATTGTGTTATTATTTTGGGAGAAGTGAGAAAGCCCGAGATTGCGTCCTTAAATTGTGTTATTATTTTGGGAGAAGTGAGAAAGCCCGGGATTGCGTCCTTAAATTGTGTTATTATTTTGGGAGAAGTGAGAAAGCCTGCGATTGCGTCCTTAAATTGTGTTATTATTTTGGGAGAAGTGAGAAAGCCTGCGATTGCATCCTTAAATTGTGTTATTATTTTGGGAGAAGTGAGAAAGCCCGCGATTGCGTCCTTAAATTGTGTTATTATTTTGGGAGAAGTGAGAAAGCCCGGGATTGCGTCCTTAAATTGTGTTATTATTTTGGGAGAAGTGAGAAAGCCTGCGATTGCGTCCTTAAATTGTGTTATTATTTTGGGAGAAGTGAGAAAGCCCGGGATTGCGTCCTTAAATTGTGTTATTATTTTGGGAGAAGTGAGAAAGCCCGCGATTGCGTCCTTAAATTGTGTTATTATTTTGGGAGAAGTGAGAAAGCCCGAGATTGCGTCCTTAAATTGTGTTATTATTTTGGGAGAAGTGAGAAAGCCTGCGATTGCGTCCTTAAATTGTGTTATTATTTTGGGAGAAGTGAGAAAGCCTGCGATTGCGTCCTTAAATTGTGTTATTATTTTGGGAGAAGTGAGAAAGCCCGAGATTGCGTCCTTAAATTGTGTTATTATTTTGGGAGAAGTGAGAAAGCCCGCGATTGCGTCCTTAAATTGTGTTATTATTTTGGGAGAAGTGAGAAAGCCCGCGATTGCGTCCTTAAATTGTGTTATTATTTTGGGAGAAGTGAGAAAGCCTGCGATTGCGTCCTTAAATTGTGTTATTATTTTGGGAGAAGTGAGAAAGCCCGAGATTGCGTCCTTAAATTGTGTTATTATTTTGGGAGAAGTGAGAAAGCCCGAGATTGCGTCCTTAAATTGTGTTATTATTTTGGGAGAAGTGAGAAAGCCCGCGATTGCGTCCTTAAATTGTGTTATTATTTTGGGAGAAGTGAGAAAGCCCGAGATTGCGTCCTTAAATTGTGTTATTATTTTGGGAGAAGTGAGAAAGCCTGCGATTGCGTCCTTAAATTGTGTTATTATTTTGGGAGAAGTGAGAAAGCCCGCGATTGCGTCCTTAAATTGTGTTATTATTTTGGGAGAAGTGAGAAAGCCCGAGATTGCGTCCTTAAATTGTGTTATTATTTTGGGA